>VOQZ01001037.1:0-191210 GCA_008079305.1 Phytophthora palmivora | reverse complement strand
AAAATTGATACACACCTTCATGTAGCCGCCGAAACATTGTTATCGGAGACTTTGGGTTTTAATAGAAATATTGTGTCTTTTTCCAATATCCCACTCCTAATGTGTTTTTTAGTTATCACCTGATTCAGATAGTCGTACGATGACCGCCAAGTTCTCAGAAGATATTGTTCGTTATACGGCACTTTTGTGGGGTGTTAACGCTGGGAAAGACCGAGATGTGCTGCGCTCACACATGTCCACTAAGACGCTGTACGCGCCACCGTCGGTGGAAACTGAGATTGTGGAGGATTCGTGCATTCCGGTTCAACTGAACTTTGCTATTCGTCATGGAACCAGGAACCCCACGATGAAGACATTACAAGGATCAATAATACACATTCTAGACTAGCGGCAACTCGCGAAGGAAGACCGTTAACCGTGGGTGGAGAGGTGGAAGAACCCGTACCCGATAGAAACGGAGGCGTGGCTGGCAGATAAAGGAGTTCACGAGTTGATTGGATTGGGCAACGACTACGTGCTCGACTTTCACACCATCGTCGCTGTCTTATGATGCTAGTAATTTGCATTCGAACACACGTGGAAAGTCCGCACTAAGCAGAGTGCAGAGGCCTTTGCGTTTGGATTCTTTGACGGACTACAGCCAGTGTTCTACCATAGCAACCCCATGGGAGAGGACGAAGTATTGCGGTTCTATGATAATTGTCCGACGTTTGAGACCCAAATTGACTCGAACAAAAGTGCTACAATCGAGCATAGAAAATATCGCCACAGTGATCAGATGCGCAAGAATTTGATGAAGTTTCAGAAGTTGCGAGGTTTCAGGATGCGACACAGAAGGATATGGAAGCGGCATATGCTGGTTGTGCCTTTGATGTGGCTGTGCGCAATATTTTTGATCAGTGGTGCTCGTATTTGATGACGAGATGTTGTTGTCCATGGACTATTTCCAAGATCTCAAGCATTTCTACAGGAAGAGCCACGGACAATGCACTGTCGTATGAGATAGATCGCGACGCCACTGTTGCAGGATATATTAATACTATGAACAGCGCGTGGATGGCAAGAGCGATGTTGAAGGACACTTCCGTTTTGCGCACGCCGAGACCATTATTCCATTGGCATCCATCACTTTTGAACGTTAGCTACTACTTCGACCGACACCGCTAGCGATCGTGAGGGACACTTCCGCGCTAACACACCGCTGGAGTTAGCACTCCGACGAAAGTTCAAGAGTTCCGAGTTGGCACCATTTGCAGCAAACATAGGGTTTGTCTTGTATGAGTTGTTCACCTGAAAAGGGAAACAGACAAGCAAAACCGGTATTTAAAGTGAAGACGTTGCTCAATGAACGCGGAGTGTGTTCAACGAGTGCAAAGGCCAAATACTATGTCCATTCGACGTCGTGGAGAATATCTTTCGCCGGTGGATTTACGAGTTTGACTTCCAAGCGCACTGTATGCTTTCAACCATGTAAGACCGATTGCACCTCGGAAATGGAGTACCAAGTGTAAATGAATGCTGATATACTGCTTGATCTCATGCTGAACCAGGCACCTAGTTAGTTGGCACTGCTCTGTTCGTGAGACTAGTCTAGCTCATTAACGTCTGTATGGATGGGTGGCGGTGGGGGTGGCGTGACTTGTGTTACGTCTTCAGTTGGCATCGTTGCCGACGGAGGGGGAGGCGGTGGAGAGAGGAGAGCGCTGGTCGGGCATCTGTTGCATCGACAGGGTGACTTGCTGTGTTAGCTGTTGTGTGAGTTCAGGTGCAAGGATTTCACTTTCACCACCGAGTGGCATTGTTGGTACGACATCAGTAGTCATGGATGGAGCTTGATCCGCAGCAACAATCGGTGCAGGAGGTGGCATAAACATCGTCGGAGGAGCTGGTGCATCGACCGGTGCTGGTTTGCTGCTTTGATCCAACTTCTTTGTCACATTGGCCTCTGTGTTGCTGTTGATCGATGTAGAATGCCACCGATATCTCCACTACCAGCTTGAGAAATCTGAATGACGTGTTAACAAAGAAGTCCTTGCCCGAAGAACTGACTGCTCCTACGGTTGCACATTGGTGTAAAACTTCCATGCGTCGTTCATCAACAGGAATCGATCCAGATGAAGGTGTATCATTTGGTGCTAAAGAATTATTTTCAGCATCCTGGTTGGTGTCGTTCGATGCGCTAATACCACCAAAATTGTGTTCATCGGAGTATTGACCACAGCTTCCCACCGCTTTTGGCGCTCTTGTTGTAAGAAGGCACAGTCTTGAATAGGAACGATTCTTTCCGCCAGAAAATGGATTGATTTCCTCTTCGTCTTCCGGGTTTTCTGTCTTGCGTTTTCGTTCTTCCTCCTCGCGTCTTTTACGTCGCCCTTCGATCATCATCTGCTCGAAGAACAGGAAGTTCTGCTCATCGCGTTCCTTCTTTTCGCGCCGAATCGCCTCCATTTCCTGGCGTTCGGCCTCTTGAGCTGCCTTCATATCTCCATTTGATGCTTCCAGAGCCTTCCCCCACGCTTCAACGCGACGGCGTTCATCGTCGAACACTGGTCGATCATCCAGATACTTCAGTTTGCGACAGCGGTACACCATCGTCTTACGATATTGCTTAATGTGCTTGACGACGTCGTTGCCCTGCAAATACAAGACCTTCAGATTAGGTACTTGGCGAGAATATCAACGATATCGGTATCATTAATCCGATTGCTCTGGATATCTAGCACCGAGAGACTTGGTAACTCCAGCACATGTGCGATATCCTTCGCGCTGGTTAGATAATTGGACTTGAGTGCTAAGCTCTATCTTAGTCCCCAACGAATTTGCATTGTCAGTCAATGATTTAGTAATTGAGACGACTACATTTCCGACGCACCGTCAGTTGCTTGAGGTGACCGAGGTTTTCAATGCACGAGATCTGGTTCTGAGAGAGATTGAGTGTATCAGCTGCAGCTGTGACTCCAGTCCCTCAATCTTCTGGATCAGATTTTCATGTAGATAGAGTGTGCGCATCTCCTTCTGGTGTTCCAGCCCTTCAATACGTACAACCCATTACCTTCTAGCCACAAGACCTTCAGTCCCGTGTACTCCTCCAGGTTCTTGATACTCCGGAAGCCCTGAACGTCGCAATACAGTCACAACCATCAGGAATTTTGAGAAAATTGAGTGCTCTGTAGATCATCACCTTATAGTGCAGATAGAGCTTGTCGTTAATGGCTGGCGTCACATACAGGTCGTTGTCACGACAGAGTTGCCTGAGCAGCTTCTTTTTTCCATCTCCATCGTCACAGAAGTTCACAATGAGGCCGTCGACTTGAGCTTCAATATCAAATGCACAGAATGGACGCGTCTCTTCAAGATCCGCTTTACGTACAACACACAACTTCAGTTGCACCAAGTACTGATATCATCCTAACTGCTCAGCCTGCTAACGAAAGAACTACCCTTCGTCAGTCCAATTCAAGCGTGAGTTTCATTTGCTTGGAAGATCTTCGCTTGGAAGGAGATTTATTTGCTATTACATGTTAGAAAGAACGCTGCTGCTGGCCAAACGGACTCGCGATCACGCTGAGACTACCGCGGCCGCAGCAGATACTAACGTCGGACGACTACTACTCCGCCAATGAACGAACTGCCTACAGCACGTTCACGCAGTTCAGGTTGTGGAATGCCTCGTGCAGACGAGTGATCATCGACTCCTCCGACTTGCGCACCCACACACGCGGTCGTAGTACTCTCTTGTTCGGGCGTCCGGACCGTCCGGGTTGCCGATCTGACCCTGCAGGTATCCCTTCTTGTCCTCGTAGAACTTGCGCAGACCGTCCCAGTACGCCCACTGCGTGTCCCGTGTCGATGTTCATCTTCACACAACGTTGCCAACGGCCGTCTGGATCTCCTGGGCCGATGAGCCCGAGCCGCCGTGGAACACGAAGAACACAGGCTTCTCCGTCGACAGCGATTTCTCCTTGGCCACGTGCTTCTGGAAGTCGCCCAGGATCTCGGGGTGGAGCTTCACGTTACCCCCGCTTGTACACGCCGTGCACGTTGCCGAACGCAGCGGCAATCGTAAAGTACGGCGACACGGCGCCCAGCTCGTTGTAAGCACAGAATGTCCTCCGGCTGCGAGTACAGAGAGGCTTGTCCACCTCGCTGTTGTCCACGCCGTCCTCCTCTCCCGCCATCAGACCCAGCTCCACCTCAAGGATCAGACCCATCTTGGCCATGCGCTCGAAGTACTTCTTGCTGATAGCCACGTTCTCCTCCATCGGCTCCTCCGACAGATCCAGCATGTGCGAGCTCCACAGAGGGATGCCGTGCTCCTTGAAGTACTTCTCGTCAGCCTCCAGCATGCCGTCGAACCACGGTAGCAGCTTCTTGGCGCAGTGGTCCGAGTGAGGATCACAGCACGTTGTAGTGCTTGGCCATGGCACGCACGTGATACGCGCTGCGGCGATGGCACCCAGCACCGAACCGTTCTGGTTCTTGTTGTCGATGCCCTTGCCAGCGTAGAAGGCGGCACCGCCGTTCGACGTCTGGATGATGATGGGCGACTTGATGTCGCGGGCGGCCTGCAGAGCGGCGTTGATCGTCGACGAAGACGTCACGTTCACGGCCGGGATGGCGAAGTGTGCTCCTGGGCGTACTTGTACACCTTCATCACGTCCTCCCGTTGAGGACGCCGGGCTGCACAATTTCGAGAAGACCCATCTTGAGTTGGAAGTGGAGGTTGGCGCTTGGGGGTTCGATGCAAGATTCGAAGTGAGCTCTTGGGCCGCTTTGCGCGTCATTGCGCGTACGTCAGCTGGTGGATCTACCGGTATCCTCCTGATTTTTGTTATAAACCTGGAAATCTAATCTCTACTGCATCCCGCTGTGTGGAACGGTATGAAGCTGTAGCAGACACAGTAATTTTGCTCACATTCTACATGTAGTGAAAGCATGAAGTGATTCAACACACTTACATGCGTGTTGACCAAGCGTAAATATTGCTGTACGGCTTATTGGTAGGAGCATGCCCGCGTCTCCTGTTGACGTTTCCCCTCTCAGAATTAATTCACTACAGCGACTAATGCGATCCAGTCAGGGCGTTTGCGCACAGTGTTAAACTAGGACAATGCTGAACGTGGGCTATTAATACTGTGTCGAGAAAAGAAACACGCGTGTCGATTGGTTTGCGAGGTGCATGCACACACACACACCGCCCTGTCGCCGAGCACAGGAGCTTGGCTTGCACAGGGATCGCGCTCGCTCGTTTTACAGAAAAACGCGCATTTTGATTCGCGGCATTTACCTTTCACTCGCTTTCACTATGTGCGCATTTCTTCAACCGAAATGGCTGTGACACAAAGCCTTGTCAGCTCCCCTGAACGGGCCGGGCCAAACCGTTTTGACCCGCAACCCATCTGTAGACGCCTCGAACAAGTGATAGCGCTCTAAAACAGCAAAAGAGGTTGTGATCTGCACTGTCGAATTCATTGCTGGCAGTTGAGTTTGAGCTTCATCAAGCTTTGAAGTTCTCAAACGATCTTTCAAAATATGAGCGCCATCAAGATGACTTTGCACTGCTCAGGAGCGTCTTACACTGAAGATGTGTTGCTTTGGTTGACCTTGGGAGAGCTCAGATACTAATTGTCCTAACAGTACTTGCAACTAGCGCAGGTAACTAATAACCCTTGACAAATAGCGTGCGCCACGTGGAGACTACTCGTAGGAACATAGCATTAGAGTGCAGTTTATTGAGAGTTTGTTGAGGTCCCCGAAGTCGAGACTCAATCACAATAATTTAATAAGGCATCTGGTCCCTTTTCACCACACTGTGCAGTGTTTGATTGCACAGCAGGTGGGTCAGCCAAAACCCATGGTCACGACCCGAAGCTTGTTTAGATCCCAATTTATGCTCAGCGAGCCAAACCAAGCAGCAAAAACTCCCGACCCACCATCCACGAGATCACTTCGAATCTTGCATCGAACCCCCCAAGCGCCAACCTCCACTTCCAACTCAATGGGTCTTCTCGAAATTGTGCAGCCCGGCGTCCTCAACGGCGAGGACGTGATGAAGGTGTACAAGTACGCCCAGGAGCACAACTTCGCCATCCCGGCCGTGAACGTGACGTCTTCGTCGACGATCAACGCCGCTCTGCAGGCCGCCCGCGACATCAAGTCGCCCATCATCATCCAGACGTCGAACGGCGGTGCCGCCTCTACGCTGGCAAGGGCATCGACAACAAGAACCAGAACGGTTCGGTGCTGGGTGCCATCGCCGCCGCGTATCACGTGCGTGCCATGGCCAAGCACTACAACGTGCCTGTGATCCTCCACTCGGACCACTGCGCCAAGAAGCTGCTACCGTGGTTCGACGGCATGCTGGAGGCTGACGAGAAGTACTTCAGGAGCACGGCATCCCTCTGTGGAGCTCGCACATGCTGGATCTGTCGGAGGAGCCGATGGAGGAGAACGTGGCTATCAGCAAGAAGTACTTCGAGCGCATGGCCAAGATGGGTCTGATCCTTGAGGTGGAGCTGGGTCTGACTGGCGGAGAGGAGGGACGGCGTGGACAACAGCGAGGTGGACAACGCCTCTCTGTACTCGCAGCCGGAGGACATTCTGCTGGCTTACAACGAGCTGGGCGCCGTGTCGCCGTACTTTACGATTGCCGCTGCGTTCGGCAACGTGCACGGCGTGTACAAGCCGGGTAACGTGAAGCTCCACCCCGAGATCCTGGGCGACTTCCAGAAGCACGTGGCCAAGGAGAAATCGCTGTCGACGGAGAAGCCTGTGTTCTTCGTGTTCCACGGCGGCTCGGGCTCATCGGCCCAGGAGATCCAGACGGCCGTTGGCAACGGTGTGGTGAAGATGAACATCGACACGGACACGCAGTGGGCGTACTGGGACGGTCTGCGCAAGTTCTACGAGGACAAGAAGGGATACCTGCAGGGTCAGATCGGCAACCCGGACGGTCCGGCCGCCCGAACAAGAGTACTACGACCCGCGTGTGTGGTGCGCAAGTCGGAGGAGTCGATGATCACTCGTCTGCACGAGGCATTCCACAACCTGAACTGCGTGAACGTGCTGTAGGCAGTTCGTTCATTGGCGGAGTAGTCGTTCCGACGTTAGTATCTGCTGCGGCCGCGGTAGTCTCGGCGTGATCGCGAGTCCGTTTGGCCAAGCAGCGTTCTTTCCAACATGTAATAGCAAATAAATTTCCTCCCCAGAGAGGACCATCAAAGCCAATAAAGTTCTAGGTGTCATCAATGTAGTGCAATCTTACGCCTCACTCTAGCTAGGCTTTGTTAAGAGTGTCGAAGTGTTTGCATTTGCAAGGATGATAGGTGGACGTGGCATCATCAGGTTGAAGCGCCAAGGTCAATGACAAGCACATCGGTAGCCGCTGTCGGAAGCGTCGAGGACTCCACGTCATTGACGTGTCATGGCCGTCTACACTGTTGAACATGTCTGTGCGCGTTGGCGTTTGCATCCAATCTTCGCGTTGCTTTGCTTTCACAACGCCGAGATGCAGCAAGTCACCACTTGGTGGTGCGACAATGGCGATCTTCCTGGCATGCTCACTCGTACGTAGACGAGTCACCATTGTGCCAGTCCGACCAGTCACTATCACCCCTCGTCACACTGACATACCCTGTACCCACATCACCGTTTCCACTCTAATACTAGCCTGTCGTGTGTCTCACATAACGTGCATACAAATTCCAAGTGTTCAGTTCTGACGCTCATCATATCGCTGTCCGACTGTCGAACCAGAACCGAGAAGTCCAGCTCCTTGGCACCTTCGATCACCATGCCGCTCCACATGCCCTACCACTCGACTATGGACAAGGAGATCGTCAAGGCCGCTGCCATCCTGGACTCGTGCTTCAGCTCCACAGTAGACGCCGACTCGGCCATCCCCGCCGAGATGATCCAGAACGCCGCAGGTCTGGCGTTCCTCACAGTCATTAAGGCTGGTATGATCTGGACGGGTAAGATGGGTACAGGCGTTGTCGTTGCCCGTCTTGAAGACGGCTCGTGGTCGCCTCCGTCGGGCATCGGTACGGCGGGTTTGGGCTTCGGAGCTGAGATTGGCGGAGAAATCATTGACTTTCTCATTGTACTGGGCTCCCCCAGTGCTGTCAAGACCTTTAAAAAGGGTACACAAGTGTCTGTGGGTGCTGGTTTGGATCTGGCTGTGGGACCTGTGGGTCGTGCAGCTGGTGCAAGTGTTAATGCTGGAGGAGGCGGTGTCAGTGGCAACTACACGTACAGTCACGCCAAGGGCGCGTTCGCTGGCGTAGGTCTCCATGGATCTACGTTTATGGTTCGTGGAGAGATGAACAGTCAGTTTTACGGCCGCAAGGTCACTCCCGCTGAGATTCTGAGCGGTCAAGTGGCGCCACCTCCTGGATCGTGTGACGTGCTGTTTGATTCGATTCGCCGAGCTTCCAGTCAGCAGGGGCTCGGTGTGGAACCCAACCCGAACTCGTTTGGATCGGGTCGTACGAGCTCTAGCAATAGCTATGGACACGGCAATGGAACTCCTGATGCAGCTGATCATGCTGCTGCAGCTCGTGCGTCGTTCGCAGGAACGCATTCGTCATCATTCTCGAACTCAAATCGAGAGCAGCGCCTATCGTCGTCGTCATTGTCTACGTCTAGATCTCAACCAGCACCGACTACGATGCAGCCAGATCCGAATGATCCACGACTACGACGATACAGCTCGTACAAGTCGGAACGAGAACTGTACGCGCAATTTGAGCAGCGAAAGAGCGGAGTTGCTCCTCCTGCACCTACTGAGTCTACTCACTCTCATCCGACAAATCCGTCGCTAAAGTACAAGTCGTACCCTGCTCCAGCACCAAATACATCGTACACTGCTCCCCCAGAGGCACAAGCTATGTACAATTCGTTCGTCAAGCCGACGGCACCCAAGGCGCCGCAGCAGCCGGTGCCTCCACTCCCGCCTTCGGTCAAGGGAGCTGAGATGAAGCAGGTGTACTCGGATGTGATGAATTTCGTGCAGACCAAGTGCCCGTACGCGAATCTACAGGTATTCAAAGACAATTGTCGGCTCTTCGGTCAGGACGCCATGTCGCTGGACGCGTTCTTCAGCTACCTATTGTCGATTTGCTCGCACGCACAGATGCAGGAGCTTGTGCCTCAGTTAGTGCGTCTGCTGCCTACTCAAGAGAAGCGTGAGCGCCTTTGGGTACGTCCATGCGCCAGTTTAACCTCTCAAGGTATGATGACTCACTGATTTCTATGTGTTTCTACAGACATTGTACGTGCGTGAAATTCTCCTGATCAAAATCTAAGTGAAGCACGAGAAAAATAATCTACACAAGTGCAATACTTAATTGTCCTCAAACGAGAGATGGCAACGATTTAGCATCGACGATTATGGCTGATGGGAGTAGTACGACGTATACAGCATAACCATGTGAGTGGGTGTGTTGAGATGCATTGCTTAAGCTAATCCTGAGTTGTTTTCAACATTTCGTGTTCGTTTTGAGATTTCGCGTTTCTGTTTGTAGACTTCGAAATGAAGCGTCGGTTCTCAATTTACTATCGATTCTTGTTGAGCTAACACGATCACCAGAACGTGCTCTGTATGATTTTGACGCAGGAAGAAATCGATGCGTGTCGCGAGTCGTTCGTGCACTTTGACAAGGACGGCAGCGGCACGATCGATAAATACGAGTTGTCGAAAGTGCTGGAAGCCATGGGTCAAAAGCCTACTGATGAGGAGCTGTTTCAGATGATTGCGGAGGTTGACAACGATCACAGTGGAGAGATCGAGTTCGCCGAGTTCCTGCAGGTAATTGAGGCACAGAAGCTTCGCGCTGCACAGTTTGATGACGAGTCCGACTTCATCGATGCCTTCGTGGCATGCGGAGGGAATCCCGACAAGACGGGGCATGTAGAACGCAAAATGCTGGTACAGCTCATCAAGAAGGACTTTGGCTTGCCAATCGACATCGATCGCATGTTGGACGAGCTGGATACAGACGGTAGTGGCGAAATTGAGTACGAGGAGTTCAAGGCGCTGCTCTCATAGAACACAATGCAGCAACGATGTACGCTAGTGAATTATTCGTTACAGTGCTCAAAGGTTGAGCAATCGAGCCGTGAATGAACAAACTGGAGTCTATTACAACGATATTTTGCTTTGGAAATGCATCTTCTTACGCAGGCGTTTTTTGGCAGGGGCGGAAGGGGGATCGTAGCCGCATGCTTCGCACTGCTGACACGTTGCTTCGTTGATTAATGTACACCGTGAGCACTGCCATTCACTGGGTGTGTCACCACCATCTTCCGTACTGGCAGTTGCATCAATCGAGTCATCTGCTGTCGAGTCGCTACCATCGTTACTCCGAGCATGTTTACCTAAGCTTTCCCGCTTCTTGTCTCCAACATGGTCTTCCTCCTCTTCGTTATCAGAGACAACGATTTCTTCTGTAGCTCTCTGGAACTCTGACGTTGCGTCAGGTGAAGCAAATGCCGGGGCTATTGCTCGCTTGGCTTTTGCTTTGGATTTTAATGGAGTCACAGTCTTTGCTGAATTACCGCGACCTGTTACGGATGATTCCTTCCAACCACAGCACGCGCCACACCATCCAAGTCATCATAGCGATTCGCCGGCGACTGCTCTTGTACAAGCGGTGATGGTAACTCAACTCGAATTTCGTGTGTCACCGAGTTCACATAGAATTCTTGTTTGATACTCGTGTCTAGAGCACAGAAATGACGCCATACACCCACAGACGCTATATCCTCATCCACCTTCTTCTGTACTTTCGCTGGTGTGCTGGTTGACGAGGTATCTGTCGCTGGTGTCGGTGGCTTCTTTCCTGCTTTCCTGTCTGCAATATCCTGTCTGAGTTTCTCAAAATTGGCACGCATCTGCACAGATACCCCTGATGCTGGAGACGCCGCATTTCCGCTCCCTGCATTTTCGCCACCACTGCCGCGTTTGAACGCGTCAGCCTTGGCTTTCTGTTGCAATCTTGCATAATGATTCCGCACTACTTCTTCTCGCAACTGTGCTGTACTCTTTGGATTGACTGAATCAGCCTGTGCGTTCGATAGCAACACATACTACACGAAAACAATTGACCCAATAAATTAGCAAGAAGAAACTACTCCAGAACACGTGCAAAACTCCACCTCTTTGTGAATCTGAATGATTTCCTCTCGATTTTTCGTCGGCACGCGGACATTGATGGAGTCCAGCAGTTTCCTCACTTCCTTGTCCCGCATGACACTGTAGGACATGAGTGGCATGCGTTCTGGCTTGTCCTGTTTGCTTCTCTTGGTCCTTTTACTCTCTGTATTGGGTGTAGACGTCGCTGAGCTTGGTACCGTTGTGCCTTGCAGTCTCTTGAGCAATTCCGGCTTGGACTTCTCGAACAACAGTGCCACCTGCTCCAGTGCTCGATTCGGCACCAAATCTCGAGAAGCACAGGGCTGTTTGCACGATGGACAGCAGCCATGAGCTCCTTTGCTCTGTAGGAAGCGACGCACACAGGCTGAGCAGAATGTATGAGAGCACGGCAGCAGTACGGGGCCGTGGAAGAAGTCGCCGCAGATCTGACAGCGCAAATGACTCTCCATCTCCCGCTGGGTCTTGCAGTCCGCTGGCCACTCCCACTCGTCCAGCACCTCGTCACTCTCGAAACCCATCATTTGCATAGTAGAAAGAGATTGAGGGGAAGCACGTTCCCGCGCTGATGTCGTGCCAATTGTCACGTTTGGCGCGTTTTTCAGAAAAATACGATTCACATGAGCGTGGGTCTTTGGATTTTGAGGTGAAATCGGAGCAGGGTTTTAGCTTGGGAGTGGGTTTTATGACAAAAAACTGAGCATCTGAGGATTGTATTTTGGATTTTCCTGATTGTAACCCGAATATTTGACTTAGTGACGTTGTGGCAGACATAATTTGTGTGGAAATGGCTGCACCATTTTGAGGTGTTGGCTGAGCATCAACCAAGTGACAAGATGGCGAGCTTCTTGACGGCATTCGACGCGCAATTGACCAAGTACTTGGAGCAGCTGGATGAGCTACAGGAAAAGAACGAGAAGCAGCACCTTTTCCAGCCTACGTTCTGGCTGCAGCAGTCGGACTTTGACGTTGCGCGAGAGGTTTTCGTCGCGGTACGAGATTGACACATTGATTTCTGTTGACAGTATCGCTGAGTGTTTGTTATGGCATTATTTAGGCTGCGGGATCGATTGGCCACACGGTGACCAAGTTCTCACTCGTGTACAGTAAGACACCGAGCAAGGAGGAAGGTGCCAGTATCTGCGAGGCACTGGACAAGCCGTGTGAACAACTAGTGGCAGCCACCAATGTTGCGCTATTCTGCGGTGCCGGACCATCGCTTGCGACGGAAATTATCAACGATGCAATGTACGTGGTGATGATATAGCTGGTGATGGGACTGGAGGCTGACATTGTGCTGTGTTGCAGTCGTTTGATCAAGAGCGTGCATGATCTGGCTAAAGCTATCGAAAAGGTGACCTGCCTCGCGTACCACAGCTAACGGGTCGTGTGTGGGAGTACTCGACAACTCGTGTGTCCAAGTCCAATTGCGTTGCGTCGAAACGCAGCATGTTGCAGGTGTGGCTTGTCGAAGTATGAAGTCTGATGTTGTCTTTTGTTACTAACAATGCTGTTATCTATTAGTGCATTACGATGTTGAATTCCACAGTCGACGAGTTGAAGGAGTTCTTAGCTGAACAGGAAGAAGGTGACAGCCAAACGTCGGCGTTGGACGAGGTGGAGCAGGACGACGAGTTCGGATTCGACTCGAGCTTGACCGAGGAAGAGCGATCGTTGTTCCAGAGCGGTCTCAAGCTGCTGTCGATGTGCGCTGCCATCATGAAGCGTGGCGTACTGACCATTAAGAAGCTGACGATCACGAACGACCAGGATGCGTTTCTCAAGTGGACTGCCCGACTGGATGTGAGCTACACAGCAGCTCAGGACGCGATCGTGGACTTTGGCGCGGCATTGTACCCTCCAATTGGAACGGATGAATTGTCTGAAGCTGTGAGTGAACTGGAGACGTCAGCAACGGCTATTCTAGCATGTTTGAAGGAAATGCCGGAGCTGGCCTCGGCTGAAGAGGATGCCCTAGGTGTCGGCGAGGCTGCCTTCGCCAAGCAGCTCAGTACCGTGAAGAGCCAAATAGAGGCCTCCCAGTAAATTACGTTTTGGCCAATCACAATTATCTTTGCCTCACTTCAAATTGTTGAGCAACATGGCAGAAGACCTCGTCGCAGGGTTCTCTATTTGGGCTGTGCCAGAGCAACCAGCAGCGCAGGAGCTTCAGGACGTTATCCAGAAGTATGCGGAGCGGCTCGAGACACCGTCCTTCCTGCCGCATATGACGGTACTATCTGGCGTGAAGGTGCAGGACAGCATTCGTCATTGTCGTGTGCACTGGCCATGTCGATTACACCATTTTTCCACTTATTGTAGGGATTAACGGCGGAGGAGGCGACAGTAAAGTTGACGGAACTAGCAGACTCGATGCATGTACTAGATGTGGAGATTGAGACGGTGACGCTCAAGGTTGGCGAAGGCTGATTTTAATTAGTGGTGGACTTGTCGCTGATGAGGCGTTGCTACTAGGATGAGCTCTACTTCCAGTGTGTCTTTGGGCTATTGAAGCTTACCAGCGAGCTCACTCAAGCACACAATCGAGCCAAAGAGGTGATGGATCTGTGGATGACTATTGGGTATAAATCACTGACGGGGTTTGTGCCCTTGTAGATCTATGCGGTTGAGCGCAGCGACGAGTTCTTGCCCCATGTGAGGTAAGTGTCAACTATTGAAAACTCATCTTGAACCACACGTTACGGGAGGGAGAGTACCAACCTGTTCGCTGACGAAGAGTGACCGCTGACGTGTGCAGTTTCATCTACGGCGATGTGACCAGCGAGGCGCGTGTCGAGCTGGCGAAAGAATTACGCCCGCAACTCGACGGCAGACCCATCAAGGTACGTGCTCGTAATTGTCGTCCACACCGAGCTCAGTCATTTACCATGCTTTGATGTACGCAGATGGAGAAGTTGCAACTATGGCGTACACTGGGGCCTGTCGAAACCTGGGAAATGGTAGCCGAGCTACCCCTACGTCAGTAAGTCGCTGTGCTATCTAACCTTAACTGAAATCAGCACTGTTTGCAACCCACTCTTTGAGAGTGGCACTGCCAATACCATTTCAACCGATCCTACAGGATTGCAGAATGTCGGACACCGGCTGAACAAAATGCTGAGCCGGAATTGCTGGCTTTTGAGCTCCAACATGGGATGAAGAAGCAGTGGAACAGACAGCATTGCGTCTTGCCATCGCCTTCATTGGCCCCATGTCTATATGTCCGCAAGAGACATGGAATGCGCCGCGCGGCTTTACGAATTCGAACGCGACGTGTGGACCACGCTAGCTGCAAGCAAATCTCTTCTGGCAGCGAGAAAGCCGGTCGGGCACGCGCATTGTCGAGAAGGTTGCTCACCATCGAGAATGCAATCGTTCCTCTGTCTTCGAGGCGCTGGTTTGACATTCGCTTTACTGTACAATAATGACTGCCCGCCGACACGCTGGTATCGGCTACTGTCAGTTATTAATAGCGTACAATAATGACACATGAGGCACATTTCGAGACGTAGCTGTTACATGTCAGATCGCATGCCTTTGACAATGCATATCGTTTTCTGTCGTTTCACTGGAGAAATGTAACGTTACAACCTGTGAGACGGAGTCCCCCGTCTAAATTTATCTCGTGGTACGTTTTTAACCAAATCTCAGATTCACTATGACGACCATATTGCCATTTCCAGGTACTCCTCCACCTTCCGTTGTACTGTCAACGTTGACAATTCCGGGGGCTATTTCACCGCATTTTGACTCGATTTTCCGTTCCTCGACCTTGTTTTGAGATGTCCCAGTCGCCAACTGTCCCTGCAGGCGAGAGAGACACGCAGTAACATTCGCATTCCGCGCGTGTCCATGACCATAAGCTAGCCACTGCCTATACTGAGCCGCAGTCCAAGCCTCGCCTCCACTTCCCTCGGTAAGTAACTTTTTAGCCGTCGCCTTCCTCCCCCTGTATGCGCGACGTCTGCAGTCTCTAAAACACCAGGCAAACGTGGCCAAGCGAAAGCGCCCCAAGGGAGGACGACGTCCCCACCACAAACAATGGCCAAGACTCACACTCTCTCTGCCCCTCACAGCGCCGAGTCTGAGTCCGCTACACGCGTCGTTCAGTCCAAAGTCAGCGCCACTTCCAGCCCCTCGAGACCCAAAGGCGACGTGGGAAAGCTCGTCTACTGCTTCTTACGCGAGTATCCGAGCCACGCGTCAGCCCCTGGAGGTTTCCCACTCGCTCGAGAGCCACAGCCTGAGCCACTCACAAGCTCTACGACCCAAGTCACCACTACAACGGCCTCGTTCGACGTCCTCAGCACCTTTCACTTCGTCCACGCCCTCGACGTCACATGCCTCGTCAAAAAGACACGAAACGCATTGACCCCACGCGAGCGCGTCCCCCAGGAGAACCAGGGGCAGATGCAGAACCTCATAATGTGTTTAAAGTCAGTGGTAGTCCAATCATAAGTCCACGATCGATCCGTCATTGTCTGGAGGAACCAGGCTATGACGGAGATGGAAAAGCCAGGAAAGCGTCCAATGGAGGCGTGGCACTCCCGAATCCTCCGCTTTCAGAAGAAGATGCACTCGTTGCAACGGCAGCTGCCAAGGTTGCGAAAGAGGCGCAGGAAGCACTGGAAGCAGAACAAGCGGCAAATGCCACGTTACAGGGACTTTCAGGAGTGCAACTCGTGGTGTATCAATTGTTGGCGACTCACACGCATACGTTGACGCAACTTGGAGTCGAGAGAGCCGAGTTCCCGAATACTAGGTTGTCACTGAAACAGGTCGAGACGATGCTGAGTCCCGTGGTTGCATTGTGTAATGCGTTGCGAGCAGATCACTTTGGCATTCATGTACCAACGCCGGAGATTGCACTCACGATGAGCGACGTGCATTATTGGAAGTTGTGGGAGTCGGATACAATTGATATCGGCATCTTTTTCATGCCACCAAACAGCTCCATTCCGCTACATAATCATCCGGGCATGAGTGTCGTCACGAGAGTGTGAGTTGGTGGTTTGTCGGGATTGAAGACGACACAGAGATCTAATGGTTGCATGTTGTTGTTGAGCAGATTGTACGGTGCTGCTACTGTGACCTCGTATGATATCGTGTCCGACACAGAAGTTCAGAGACTGGAAGCGGGAGATGAAATTGTATACGAAGATGCTACATTCAGCTCAGAGTACGCACGCTACCTTTATGTGGGACTAGCAGTGCAAATACTAATTATTTTCTGTTCTCCAGTGCTGTCAACCCAGAAAAAGGATCGGTATCATGGGCACGTGTGAGTCGGAAGGGACAGTTCGGACAGGAAACTACTACGTGGTTGGACCCTCGTCGGTTTAATCTCCACAACATTCAAGCCAGCTCAAACATTGGTTGTGCGATGCTGGATATTATGGTGCCTCCTTATGACAAGTACGTTACAAAACCATGGCCTACTTGCGAGGTGAGATGCTTACTGTGTCCGTTTGCTTTCTTGATGCAGTGCGAACCGTGATTGTCATCACTTCCAGATTTTGGAGGAGAAAATGGTGCGCAATGAGCGTCTCGTCAAAATGTTGGAGTCTATCAAGCCTGACAATCATATGGATCCCCCTACCTCGAATGGCACGGCAAATTCGTCGCCAGCATCGTCGTGAGCTAGTTTGCCCGACAATAAGCTCTCGGCGTACTCTGGGAAGAGATCGTATCTGGTTCAGTTTCCTGTATCTTCCGTGTCAGCGTCATTCAGCCATGCTGCCAGCCTGGCAATGATGGCTGGATGCGCATCTTCTTGTCCAACCGTCGATGTCGTGCGCGTTTTGATAAGAAGTATTGGTGAAGGAGAATCAAGTAATGAACGACGCGATAGAAGTCGAGCAGCAGCAGATGAAAGCGAAGCAGGCGCGTCAGTGGAACGAATGTCCAAGGCGTATTGGTATAATTATTATTGGGTTTTGGTCTGGTTGGTGTTGCTTTCTTTTTCGTCCGACGCAGCGAAGAACTGATAGTGAACAAGGAAGACGAGAGAGCCAGCCGAACCAGTAAACATGTGAAAAATGAAGCCTTGTGACGTTTTATTTTGTGCTGTTCATGTCACAGTTGCAGTCTATCAGGTCAAGTTGAAGCAGCGGTGAGCTCTTGGAAATAAGGGATTTCACACTTATACTTTTAGTTGAGTGCACTGCTGCAGTAGAGTTTGAACGACTCTATTGTAGAATCATAAATATACATGTGGGAAGGACTAGAGCTCAGTCGTCCCGCCATCTTCACTTGGAGGCGATTCCATGTCGGCAACATCGTCAAAAAGCACTGCTGGTTGACAACTCGCATTTACCACGAGCGTAGCCTTTGGTGAATACTTAAATGAACGGAACTTGGTGCGAAGTGGAGCGTCGTCAAGACCCATCGCGTTGATCACCTTCATCTGTAGCTTGTCGTCCATAAACCCCAAAAGTTTGCGCACACAGTAGATTGAGGAAGTATCTTCATCGCACTGGTCATGCATTCTGGCAACTCCACCGAAGTCATGGCGATACCATTCACACACACGCGGCAAGACGATAGTGTTCGAGTCCTCCTTCATTTCTAAATATCCTTGAGCGCTACTGCGTTTCAGCAACGAGCGCAGAACGGCGTTCAATTGGTCGTGTACGCTTTCAGGTTCAAAGATCACGATCTCTTCGCTGCCCATGTGGTTCATAACTAACGCCAGGCTAAGACGAAAGTCTGGGTGAGCAATTCCGAAGTCCTGCAGTCGACATGCTGGTCCATTTGCCACCGTTATAACGCTGTTTACGCTCAAATGTGGTAGTTCGGCACGAGGCAAGCGTGCCCGAAGAATTACGTGCTCAATCTCCGCAAGCGACAAACTCACTTGCTCTCCCTCGGGCCCACGACTCAGGGCGTAGCACGTTCGCGTAAGGAAATGGTTCCATTGACCCTTTCCGCGAGGAAAACCTTGAGCGATCATCGCGTGCGCCAACACCGTGTGGTACAAATTCAGGTAGAAAGTCACCTGCTCTTCATGTGAGCCAGAGTCATGTAGAAGTTTCAAGTCCACTGCTCGTAGTGCGCTGGCATCATCTAAAAATGCCAGTACATCAGTCACCGAGAGCTGCTGAGCATTATTGAGAATGTGCACTGCACGCATCAGCGTACGTTTCAAAAGCTTCAGCGCGCCAGGAATGGTGTCAGCAGAAATCGTGTCCTCGTTGACTCGGTCACTGACGTCATCTGTCATCTGCGGCTTTTGCTGCTTCAGCTGTGGAAAAAGTAGGCGTGAGTTGAGTTCAACGCGGTTAGCAGGTCGAAGTGCAATGGAGGCAGCGAATCCGATGTACATTTCGCCCTGAAGTGCACGATCAAAATTGGTTTTGGCGTTGCAGTACTGCAAAATGCCTCTCACCCAAGAATCCCGTGTGGAACTCGTGCCAACACAAAGCACAATTTCCTCCGCGAACGTGCTAATTTGCAACGCAAATACTCCGTCGATGTTGCTGGCACCGTCACGATACGCAACACTTGAAGGCATCTGCACAGCTTTAGCACCGATGATGTGAGAGCATGGCACCTGCTTCTCAGCGCTTGAAGCGTACGATCGGTAAAACAGCAACGTATCCTTTGTGAGCAGTAGAACTTCTTGCCGTAGCAAATCAGTAGCGCAGTAGCGGTACACCACTCCTTCGAAAACGACGCCCATGTCTTCACGATCACGGCGGCTAAGATTCACGCCGATTCGAGATGGAGACAGCTTAGTGCTGGAAGTATACGCTTCTTGGAGTCTCTGACGCTTCGTGAGACACTTGTACAGCAATGCTTGGGCTGCAATTAGGCGCTCTTCATCGAGATTCTTCTTTTGTTCTCCATTACTGGTTCCGTCCAAAGTTTCGGTATCGCTTAGACAATCACTGGAGTACGACGGAAGTGACGAAAGTGAAATAGACTCCCCAGCCAGTCTGTGCAGATGCTTCACCACGAGCTCTGCCTCGGTCGAGATTGTGCTGTAGCTACCAATACGTGAGCGACTGTGGAAGCGCAGCTTAGCTAGTTCTTCAGCTGCCTTGCCATTTTTCTGGCTATGACGCCCTTGCAGCAAGTTTCTCAGTTCATAACTGCTCACGATAGCAAGACGGTAACGGCATTGGGGCTGTGCCAGTTCGTCTCCATCAAGAATTTCATCGTCGTATTCACCAACTTTGTCCTTTACAGCAAACACGTAGTGCACACGGCGCACATCCGAAGTCACATCGACTTCCTCCATCCAGCAAAGGTAAGAAAACGTGAGCTGTCCAAGTCGTCGCGCATGCTCAATTCGCAAGAAAGCAGCGTGTTCCTGTTCTAGCACAGGATCCTCTTCTGTCAACGAACTAGCATCGCTCAATGTCGTGCTCATAGTGCTCATCTCTGAGCCCATGAGGCTCAATCCCGTCCCAGATCCGTTCGACGCTCTGGCGCTACCTCTTCCAGCGTCTCTCATCGCCTCCTCCGTCATGACGTCAAAGTCATTACGAGAGTGGCTTCTGCACTTGTCAAATTTGACCTCAAACGAGAACAAATAGTCTTTATCCCGTTGGCGATGACTATCCGTCTCCACCGTCGCTCGCACTTGATACGCCACCAATCTCAATGGCAACGAGTCGAAAAAACTTGCCAAATCCATGGCATTCAGTCCTCCTGGCAAATTGGCAGTCTCCCACTTCGTTAAATCCACATACATGGTATGAAAGTCGAACGTGTATGTACGTCCAAGTACATACTGTTCCTCTCCAAGTGGTGTATGTCTCCTCTTTATCCGCTGTGCCTCACTCTCTCCAAAGTCTCCGGTGCCCAACACAGGCGGGATCTCTCCCTCTGGCGTCTCTACAAACTGGTCCACTGATTGATACAATGGAAAAGCCACAGCTGGCAATTCCTCGGCATTCTCCGTGCTCCCAAAGCTGAAGCTCACGTGCCCCACTAGACGACGGATGAGCCCCATAATGACGAGTGCAACACTGCGTGTGAAGACTCCAGGAGCGATCCGAGCCGGGAGTTCCCCACCTAGATAGACGGGGCCTTGTGGCGTCTCTTTGAAGCGTCCTTGGACCTGGATCCAGAACATGCGACGCTTGCCAGCAAACAACGAGGCATAGTGCTCGTCCTCAGGCTGTGTACGCACTAGGAAGAGCGCCTGGCCTTGGAAGAGTTCCGTCTCAAAGGCGATGGGCGTACGGGAGTTCATTTCCATGGCTTCCTGTTGCATTTCGACGCTGCCGACGTCACGGAGCACGAGGCTGGCAACTCGTTGGTGTTGCATGCTGTCTTGGTGCACTTCCTGCTCGTCTGGAGCTTCTGGAGACGACAGGAGCTCGTCGTCCCCTTCGGTGGACGCGTCGTCCTCCAGAGCGGACGGCGTCCGCTCAACGGTCT
Organism: Phytophthora palmivora; assembly: GCA_008079305.1. Taxonomy (NCBI): domain Eukaryota; phylum Oomycota; class Peronosporomycetes; order Peronosporales; family Peronosporaceae; genus Phytophthora; species Phytophthora palmivora. The sequence goes on along the minus strand of VOQZ01001037.1, from coordinate 170,668 downwards.
TACTGGGTCCAAAACTTGAGCCGTGTTCCAGTACAATGAAGATCAGCAGCGCACCTAGAAGACCGTAGAGACCCAATACGTAGTGCACGGCCACGCTGAGCGATGCCAGCGCTGCGAGATCCGGCAGCCAGTCTGCGTCGTCCACCATGCGTCCGCTCGTCCGCTATTGCGCAGTGGTGGGTTCTCACGAGGTTTAACACTATCCTAAACGGATGGCAAGTGTTGCCTCTGTAGGGTTTGCCGTAGTGAGGCAAAGCGGAGCTCTAGCGGTTGGGACGAAACGTCTGCAAAAATGGAACCACAAAGATTGCGACCAAAATTTGGGTTTCGCAACTGATTTTGGCATCCGTGGTGTGGAATTCTCAGACTCAGATGCATTTTGCTGAGGTTGAAATTGCAATTTCGTACAAGGCAGTGCAGGGCATGTTGCATGTTGCTTTGCTTCCTTTGCCCAAGTTGAAGCGGCCTGGACCAGTCAAGACTCCACGCCGCTTCAGGAAGATCTCGACGACGCGAAATGACAAAAACCAGTGTACGGCAGAGGAAAAAGGGTCATTTGACGTACTATAAAGTGGGGTAGAAACAAGCGCGAGACCATTCTCAAGTCCTAATTGTGTGGTACACACCGCTGACTATTTTCATCCTTGAGTACTGTCACCTCCTCTTAATTCCGATCGTCTTGTCCAGTGCTTGACTGTTGCTCCGTCTCCACAATACAAAGAGCTCCAGAGACAGACGTGAGCCCCTCGACCCAGTGATGAAGCCCCGCGACGCCGCCTTCGTGGTGGACCATCGGCGTCAACTCAACGTCGCGGCACGTAGAGACGATGATAAGCCCAAGAAGAAACGTCCGCAGGTGCTCAAGCCTTCGGTGAAAGACTCGAGCGCTCCAGTTTCAGCGAAATCGGCCAAGAAACACGCGAAAAAGAAGGAAAACAAGGCGAAAACGACGCTGCAAGACGCGGGAGATCTGCTCCATCAAGACAGTGTCAAGAGTCGCAACCACAAGCTCGTGCTGGCCCCTGCAGCAGCCTCCACTGTGTCTTTTAGTGTCTCCACCAACTTTCCCAGTTGGGGAGTGAAACACCACAAAGACGAGCAGAGGAAGCTCAGTTTCATGGCCACGAAGGCCAGTCGAGCAGTGACGGACGCTCTTCATGACGAGATTTTAGAGTATACGCAGTATACCAAGGAGACAGTGGACAAGATGGCAGTACACATTGAGGAGATGATCGCCAATGTACGGGCGAGTGTACAGACGCTGTGGCCACAGTCCAAAGTCGAGACTTTTGGGTCTTATTCAACGGGCATTTGGCTGCCCAGTAGTGATGTGGATCTCGTGATTTTAAATGTCGTGGAAGTGAACGACTCGAAACTCACGGCAAAACACTTAAGACAGTTGGCGAAAGTCCTGGAGAAGAAGAAATGGGTCGAGTCGTTGCTGTGTTTGGATACGGCAAAAGTGCCCGTGCTGAAGCTGGTTAGTGCTGAAACATCTGTACCTATTGACATCACGTTCGAGTCGGCTGCTACTCACAGTGGCTTACTCGCCCGTGATCTCATTAAACGGTATGCAGATAATATGCCGGAGCTTTATCCACTGGCGATTGTATTCAAACAACTTTTGCGCGAACGGGATTTGAATGACGCCTATACTGGAGGACTCAGCTCGTACTCGGTGGTGCTTATGATTATTCACTTCTCCCAGCTGTGGCGCAATGGTGACTTGTGCTTTGAAGCGGCTTCTATCTATGCGTCGGGATCATTGCCACCTGCACCGTCGACAGTAGCAGCGAAGAATTTAGCACAGAAAGGAGGACGGATACAGGCAGATTCGAGCAGTAGTAAAATCGGCAACGAAGGTAATGCGACTGCTAAAAGCGTGCTGAAGAAGTCGGTGTCGTTGCCGTTGCCAGCTCCAACCTCATCTTATGCTTCGATTGTAGCAAAACAACATGCTGCGGACGATGCCTCACGTGAAGCGATACCTGAACCACAATTTAGCTACGCTGCGGTTGCTGCAGGTATTGCCAAGGTGTCTGAGAAAAAGAAGCGTGTTGGGCCGCCGTCTAGTTACGCAGCAGCAGTGTCTGCGCCAGCAGGATCATGTTCTTCAACAACAAAACGCAAGAGCGTTGCGGATCATTCGCTAGATGCTATCAGTGTGTCTAGCAGCAACGCCGATACCGAAGACTCAAGCTCATCATGCAGTCATTCTTCCTCGACAGATAGCGATGATGAATCGACTAAACAGCCGCAGCAGCCGCCTGTATCACTTGGTCAGCACACTTTGATGATCCTCGAGTTCTTCGGCATTATTTTCGACTACCACAAGAATGGGCTCTCTATACGTGACGGAGGATACATTTACAGGCTCGCAGATTACCACCGCTCGCACGTCGGCAAGCCAGCGTTGGTGATTGAGGATCCGATCCATCCAGACCGCAATGTTAGTGCCAGTAGTTTCGCGTTTTCCAAGGTGGTTGCACTATTCGAGGACTCGTACTACGCTCTAAAGTATTTCCGCGCGTCGAAATTCAGCCCGTCGGCTCTGAGCTGTTTGCTCAGTACGTCTGGTCACACTAGCCATACAAGTCACAGCCACTGCAAAGTACAGGCTGTAAAGTCATAGCGTCGCCGGGACCCAAGTCCATTAAACCCAAGCATGCACTTTGAAAGAGCTAGTGTGCGCGGCCGTCCATGTTGTACAAGATTTGTGAGCCACGTTGAAGCATGCAGGAAAAACAAGTAGTTAGTAATTTGTAGTCTAGCAAGCAGGAGAAACAAGTAAATACAGCGAGGAAGTGAGAGCGTTTGGACGGTGTTGGGTTTGTTTAATATGCATATCACGTTGCGAGTTGCTGCAAATGCATTGTCGGTTGACTTAATCAGACAGATTGAAGAAAATTTTCACGTCATGACACTTGTTAACCCCACATCCAAGCCACTGAATGAACTCGCAATGAACTACATGTAGTCACCAACGATGAAATCTACTACCTTCAATTCAAAACAATTTTTCTACTACGTACTAGCAACTATCAAAATTGCGCACTATACTACGAAATTCTTACGAGAACACACGCTTGAGGAAGAGTGATCTCGACAGTTCATTAACTACAAACCGCTGAGGCGCGACGTGGACAGTGGACCTGAGCTGAAGCCGTATTGAGGAGGATACTGGGGAGTACGTGGCTCCTGTGACGCTGCATAGTACTCGGCGAAGCAGTTGTCACACACACGGACAGGCTCGTCGTCAAAGCCGATTCCAAAAACTGACACACGCCGACTAGAGTGTTCATGGCAGAACGAGTTGCCACACATACGGCAATGATGGCGCCGCACGAACAGATTGAATGACTCGTCACATTCATAGCAGTTGGTGGACCGTGCCCACTTGACGATACGAGGCATGCCTCGGCCACCAAAATGCGCAGGAGTCGAACGAGGAGGGCCTTGGTAAAACGATGATGCCACAGATGACGTCGGTGTAGGCGGAAGACCGAGTGAACTACCTCCACTGCGACGGCTGTTACCACGAGATGATCCTCCAGCGGATAGCTGCGATTCGGATAGCGGGAGCGACGGCATACTCAATGGGGCCTCACCCATAGGTAGGTTCGAGAATGACGTGGTTGAAGCGGCAGACGAAGACCGCGTCGGTCGTGTGCTGGACGAAAACGACATTGCATGTGCCTTGCGAGACGTCTGGAGGGTTTGTTCCTTTACAGCGATCGACTGCCGCAGCATGTTCATCTGGCTCTGGATGTTGAAGATGATCGAGTCTACGTCTGAACCTGCTTCGCTCGGAGCGACGTCGCCGTACAATGATTCATCTCCAGATAGAAAGCGTTCCCTAGTACCCATCGACCCTCGGCTGTACATGAAGGACTCTCTTGCAGCGTCTTCGTAGTTCTTGCGAGCCACGAGCTGCTCCAGGAACTTGCATTTTGCATCCAGCTCCTCAATCTTCTGCGACAACATCGAAACGTGGTCAACCTGCTTTCCGGGTAAGGCACTGCGCGCGCGGCGAGGAGGCAGTAGAGCCACCTCATCATCGATCTCACCGTCCTCGTCATCTGACAGGACGTCCACTGAGTACCGACGACGACCTGAACGCGAGCGTGATGGACGACCTGTCTGGTCTAAGTCAAGTGGGGCACTTCGAGGTGGGCGAGCAACCGTCGAAGATCGGCGACGTTGGTCCTGTGGAGGACGCAAGTCACTACCGTTTTGCTGTTCCACGAGCATCTGTTGCAAGCGCAAGATTTCGTTCTCAAGCAGTGAATTGCGATCATCAATATGACTGCTATTCGCACGGCTCCGCTGTCTGCTGTTTGCGCGGCTACGCTGTCTGTTGTTCGTGCGACGATGAACGGGAACAGATATACGTAGTGGGGGCTCCATCCGGCCATCACTGGTAGAGCTGTCTTCCTGCTCTGAGCTAGACTGGGCCATTGAAAATCTGGTCGGTTTATCAACATGTCGGTTCCTCGGGCCGCACTCGAATCATCACTCGGAGAAGGTTCAGCCTCCATTTCACATGCAGCCCGAGATGCCTGGCAGGCGCGCCGGAACTTCCCGAAGGCCATATTCAAGCGGAAACGATGAACTTTTGCACAGATATGGTTGTTCTGTTCGCACCATCGTCTACTCTGTTTTTGGATGATAATAGCAGCGGCAAGCTCACGCTTCTCCTGTGCCAACTGCTCACGTTTTCGCTGGGCAAGCCATCGCCTGCATTGAGCTTGAATGCGAATCGCTGTTGATACCTCGAACTTATGCTGCAACATACTTGCACGCTGTCGCTGAGCGAGCAAGCGTCTGAAGTGAGCTTGGATGCGGACTGCAGCAGATAGTTGAAGCTTTCGCTCCCGAAGACGCGCAAGTTCTCGCTGTGCTAACCACTGTCGACAAATTGTTTGAATGGTAATAGCAACAGAAACTTGAAGTTTTTGTTTACGGAGAATTGCAAGCTCCCGCTGTGCTAACCAACGTCGGCCATACGACTGAATGCAAATGGCACTTGCAAGTTGGCGTTTATCTTCAAACATTTTCGCAATCAACCGCTTCGCCACAAAACACCTGAAGCAAGTCTGAATAGTAGTTGCTGCAGCAATCCGGTGTTTGTGCTTAAGCATCTCGACAAACTTGCGTTGAACCACAAAGCGCCTCCAGCACGATTGGATCCGAATGGCAGCATTTTCACGGCGCAACTGACGCAACTTATCCACTCGTCTCCTTCCGAGAAATCCTCGGACAATTGCCTCCACATGCACCACGAACCCACGCATTTCTAGATATAGTACTCGGCGGCGATACCCACGGTAATGTTTCTGTAACACTGTCGCGCAATGGTTTCGCAGCTCCACACGGTATCGAGAAAACCGGTTGTAAGTGCTAGATTTGCAAAACACCAGTGTCCTGCCTACCTGGACGTCCTTACGGCGGATGTCATTTTCGAAAGCTGTACCGCTACCACTGTCAGTGACTGCCGTAAGAATACCTGGATTCTTTTCTTCACGTTCCACACCGTCTTCCAGAAGCACCTTATCCATCAAAACAGTCACGAGTGCTTGCGCGAAGTCATAGTTGTTCATGTTCGTCGCTCGGTCCCGTGTGCTCAGAAAGCACTTGAATCCCGAAAACAGCTCGATAAAGTTTGCATGCGCTAGACGCACAGAATATCCATGACGCGCAATGCGAACTGCCTCCAACACACCAACGGAGCGCATTTGCTCAACCATCCTTTCTCGATCGAAAATGCCCGGCTTCTTAACCTCGTTGGGTTTAAGGCAACGAACATAATGGGCTTCGGTGCGTCCGATCTGAACAATAAGACGGTCTAGCTGACTTTTAAACTGCGCCGAAACACTAGGTGCCCGAAGCATGGAGTATCGTCTCCGTCCAGCTGTCCCGTTTTCAGTACCTGGGGAGTCTACATTATCATCGGATCCAATCGCCCCCACCACCTCATTATTTGAAGAGGATAGGATGTCGCTCGCGTAAGCGGGAAGAGCATCGGTGTTTTTCTCGACAAACTGTTCGACGTTATAGCATACACGACCGGCAAAATGGTGGACCACAAACTGGTGGTTCACTCGCTCCATCTTAGAAGCTGAGAACGGGTATTTTTTGGTATCCTGGCGAGCAGCTTCCTCTTGAGATTCCGTTCGGTGGAGGTACCGACTAAACGAGGACATGAGTAGCGGCAGAGTGCTCTGCGCAAGTTGCGGTTGTTGAAGGAGCCCAGCCGAGTCTGCAGACCCATCCCCGCCATGATAACGATAGAATTTGTGCTCAGTGCTTGGTTCGAACCCTTGGGCATCAGACACTCTTGATCCAGTAGTGAGAACAGGCCGTTGCTTTTGTCATCGAAGAGAGTTAGGCATGGTGCATTGCTTGGGTAAGATATGTTTCTCCAGTCGATTCCTCTGTAATATAGACCTGCTGCTCGCGCACGAAAACGAACTCATTAAATTGTGCTTGCAGACGTTCGTTGGCATAGTTGATGCATAGTTGCTCGAACCCATTGCGGTTCAAACTCTCAAAACCGAAAATATCCAAAATGCCGATACTAGCCAATTCCTCGTCCTCATCCGAAATCGAACTGGCCGAGTCATAATAGTTGATCTCGTCACTGAGACGACGAACGAGCCATGTAAAGAGCCGCCCATAGATAGCCTTAGCTAGTGATCGACATATCTCTTTTGCTTGGTCCGGATTATGTTTGAGAACCATAACTTCCATGCCAGCCTTGATTTCTCGGCTACTCAATAGCGTCTCCAGCTTGTCCGCATTGATTCCCATGAGCTCTGCACACTTTTCCAAATGGAATCGTGACTCTACAGCAACCGCAGTAGCATCATCCTGTCCTCCAGCGCCCATAAAGTTTACATTTCCAAGATGCAACAACGCGGCCAGAATCTTGAAAATATCTAACCGTTCCTGCTCGTCGACACCCGTATCCTCAAAAGCCCGTACAGTCTCCACATAGAGCTGCGCATATTTGTCCGCCACAGCTCGTTTCCTCGCAAAACTGGGTCCATATGAGTTGAGCAGCTCATATTTGCCTCCTTTTTTTAATCCCAAGACATCCAGCAGTTCCTTGTCTGCTCCTTCGAGCAGCTCATAGAAAATATGGAAACTGCGTTCCTCCGGGTTCTGATGCAGCAACCTCACCTTCTCCAACAAGTAGCTCACAATCTGCGCGCCGACAATTTCGTTATTTTCTCCAAATTGAATCTTGATAAATTTCCCAAATCGACTGGAATTGTCGTTTCTGATAGTCTGTGCATTGCCAAATGACTCGAGAATCGGGTTAGTCTGCAAAATTCTTTTGCCAATTTCCACTGCACCACTTCCTTCCAGTGTCCGGGACTGATCACGTCCCACACTGGTTAAAAATTGCATGAGGAACTTGGTGCTCTCTGTCTTGCCACTGCCACTCTCTCCACTGACCAAGATGCTCTGATTCCGTCGTTCCGGCTTTAATAAGCCGCCAAAAGCTTTGCCACCAATGGCAAACACATGAGGTGGCAACTCTTGAGTGTCTGGAGAGCTGGAAACTGTCATGGATTGCTTGTAAGCTTGTAATTGAGCCTCCGAATAGAGTTGCGGCAGAGGTTTCAGTGGATTTAACGCCACGAGAATGTCCCCAATGGATGTGTAGATCTTGTCATGGTCGAAGCGTTCACTGAGAGCCTGTAATAGTGCTGCCTCATGCAAATGCTCGAGGCTGGTGAGGCTTGACATGGCTGGGAAGTTGGCGGATATGTTGCGGAGACACAACTCGTCAGGGTAGTGACCTAAGGATACAGGAGTGAAGGTCAGTTGCCGAAAGACACTTTAGTTTAGGATAGTGCTAAAGCGACAGGGGTTTTGGCAAAAGTGAAAGACGCAACTTACGCATCACGACGTCGTTGGTGTCGAGGCGACGAACTTGCACGAGACCGCTAGCGTCCTGGTAATCAACCACTTCGCCTGCCGTCCAGACGGCAGCGTCCTTGGTCTTGACCCACACGTTGGTGCCCACGTCCATGGCGGCCGAGGGCCTTCGCAAATTGCGATCTGCTCCGTTGCGCGGGTTGTGGAAATGAGATGGTTTGCCCCGGTTTAACCACGGCTTGTCTTGTGATGGACGGAAGAAGGCAGACCGGTTTTTCCGCCCACGCAGTGTATATAGGGGGTTGTATTGGCGCAGAAAACGGCCGCCTTTTCAAAAAGTTTTGCAAGGTTGCAGGTGCCGCCTGAGAATTCTGGCTCAGAAGATGCGACGATGGGGGCAGTTTGCAGTGATGGCGGACTTGCTCTTGTTGCCCGCAAGTACTGGATGCAGAGCTAGATGTGGCTGGATGTAGAGCTAGATGTGGCTGGATGTCGAGCGAGCCAGTCAGTAGCGTATAATTTGCATTAACCGGATGATCTTATTCAGATGATCCTCAGCAGCTGTACACTAAATAATAGCAGAGTAGCAGTGTTGAGTGGCAGCGGTACGAGACGCAGCAGCGTTGGTTTCAAACGAACCTCACGGCGAGGAAAATCGGCGACTTGAAGTGACCGAAACTGCGCGGAATGTTCACTTGTCGCTTGGCGAAACGCATAACTGAAGATACGTTCGAATATTAGCTAATGTATCGCTTTGCTGTCAAGCCAAATCCACGCCTGCAGTCGACCATTACAATAGCAGAGCGCCGGCGAGTACTCGTAGCCCGACCTTGAGCAAGCACAGAAATCCAGGCCTTAGTGCTCGCAAATCACCGAGTGGACGGACGCGAACTGTCCTCACGCAGGTGCAGCTCATCCAAGCCACCAAGCTGCGGCTAGCAAGCCCTTTTCTTTTCTCAGCGCATAAACTTTTCCGGAGTCATCCACGATAATATTCAGAGACGCTACATTTCACGCTGTGTTTGAGTTTCAGGAAAAATGTAGTAAACGTAGTGCTCCCCACCGTCGAGTCTGTTGACACCCGCCTTCGCGTTTGGAAATGCATCGCACGTACGAAGTGAGCCACGAGTTCCTAATTACTGTACACGCGATATTGTCATGAGCAGCATAATTGCCGAATTTCCTCAGTCAATTAAGGCGCAGAACTAGCATATCGCAGAATAACGAATAGAGTCTTTGTTGACTCTATTCAAGGAATCTCTATGCTCTAACGCTATTGAATCTCATGTAAGCCACACAAATCGCTTTGACTGGCGAACGTGCCATTAGCCCAAGCGTCACAACCAGCGCAATGGTCAAGAAGCGCACGCTCTCTCCGCTCCCAGTCTTCGACCAGCAAGCACTGCCTGCGTTCCTGCAGCAACACGACTTCAAGGAGCTGCACGCACTGACGATCTGGCGGTATCTGGCGCAGCACCCCGAAGCTTCATTCTCTGATATTCCAGGCATCCCTAAGACTCTTCGGACGCTATTAGCAGAGCATTTTGCTCACTTTACAACGTCCGTGACGACGGAGCAACGCTCTGCTGATGGAACTGTGAAGTTGCTGCTTAAGTTGCAGGATGAACACGAGATTGAGGCTGTGATCATGCGTCACAAGGGCCGCAACACGCTCTGTGTGAGCTCCCAAGTGGGCTGTCAAATGGCCTGCACGTTCTGCGCCACTGGCACACTCGGCATCATTGCCAACCTATGCAGTGGAGAGATTTTAGAGCAATTGGCACACGCTAACCGTGTGGCGCCCATCCGTAACGTGGTGTTTATGGGAATGGGTGAACCTCTTAACAACTACGACGCCGTGCTGGCGGCTATTCGAGCTATGACCAAAGTCTTTGGCCTTGCACCCAAGTACATTACACTGTCGACGGTTGGAGTGATCCACCGTATTCGGCAGTTGTCGAAGGATGCGCCGCTGGTGCGTCTGGCACTGTCACTCCATGCTCCGACGCAGGAGATGCGCAGTGAGATTGTTCCTACGTCTACGGCGTATCCGCTGGATAAGCTCATGGCAGCTATTGACGACCATCTCGCAATGAAGTACGTGGGGATTCAGAGTTAGTGGTGTGTTAGTGTTCTAATGGTTTGATGTGTAGGGAGGGAAAACTTGTCATGGTGGAATACTGCATGCTGGCGGGAGTCAATGACTCGATTGAGACGGCACATATCCTTGGAAAGTTGCTGCAGAATCGATCGGTACACGTGAATCTCATTCCGTACAACACGACGGATGTGGGTGCACAATTCCAGTCGCCGTCGCCTGAGGATATCCGTGCTTTCCACGCTGTGCTGCGCGAACCGTACAACCTCAAAGCTACGATCCGTGAGAACCATGGCACGGATATCGATGGCGCGTGCGGTCAATTAGCGTTGAAGAGCAAGCCCGACGGTAGCGCTTCACAGCGCGACATTGAAGATCTTGGTTCTCGACGGACTAAGAGCCCTCGCAAGAACAAGAAATCTTCCTCGAACTCAGACAGCGAAAGTGCGGACGTGTCTCCTGCTGCAACCTTCACGGTCGATTCATGGATTACCCGTGCCAACGAGTTCATCGATGAGCATCAGCAGGCTATTGGTGTGGCATTGCTCGGCGCATCCATCGCTGTGCTTGCGATCGGGTTTGCCCGTCGGGGACGGGCACACGTAAATTAATCTAGCAGCATTAGGCAGAGCGGTAAAACGCCCTCCAGGCCCATAGAATCCAAGCAGGTCTCTCAAGCCAGAATATTCCATGGAGATTTATATTTGCGATAAGTATTCGTATAAACTCATGTGTTTGCCTGCATTGAAAACAAGAATGCCAACCAGAATAAAATACCTGACTTGTGAATAGGACACAACCACTAACTATACCTTTTCAACTTCAAAATGGCAAATCCTTACAATTGTTTGAAAGCAGAAACATTTCCTTCTCCAACGTTTGCACGTGTATTCACCAAAGCTAACAACTACTTTCGCTAGGGGTAGTTGTTGACACTCTTTCTGTTTCACCAACTGCATTAAAACGCTAATGGGTCCTCCAGTACAGTGATATTGCGGTGTTTCAATGTTTCCAGCTCCTGATGGTGCTCCAATCCCAGGAACGTCGTCATGAGCTTGTTGAGATAAACGTTTTCATGTACACCCTTGCACATGCGCTCAAAGATCAATGGTCCCTTGCAGTACAAGTTCACATCCGTGCCAACATGACCGACTGTCGTCCAGTCAATCCAGGCTGGTGCACTAATCACATGGCCCAATTCAATCAGAACGAAGTACAGATCGCGCGTTTCATCGACGGCTGTGGCAATTTCCGCCACGAGTTTCGTGACCATCTCATCCGTGATAGATGTTACGTTCGTGTAATTCGTTAACATTGATTTGGCTGACTCGAGGAGGATAGACTTGCACGTGTCGTTGGCTCCTACTGCACACTCGTCGCTTGCTAGAATTTCATCGAGACGTTCCTGCATGACTTCAGTCGACATATTCTGCTGTTGTAGTTGTGTGGGGAACCATGGGTATGGGTATTCCATCCCACTACGACCAAGTGTAAGACCACCGGTACCATGGTCTGCTGCAGACAACATGGCTGTGTTGGGAGTCTGTTCGACGTGGTTCAGCACAACACCGACAGTCTCATCAAAAGCAATTGCCTCCTTCGCCATTGTGCCAGGGTCATTCGAGTGACCCGCATGATCTACACGAGAACCTTCAATCATCACAAAGTAGCCATGTTCTTTGGCCTGTTCGTTCTTGCGTAGAAGACCGAGAATGATGTCCACCATCTCTGGAAGACTTGGTTCACGGGCAGTAGTGTTGGTGGTGGCCAACTCGCGCAACCGGTCAACTTCGTAGGTCATGTGACTGTCTTTGAAAAGACCAAACAGACGAAGTGCACCGGTGTCGGCGTTGGTTGACTGGTAGTCCAGCAGATCTTGGTAGTTGGTTGCTACCGTGTATCCGTTAGTCTTCAGGTCTTGAATCATGGAGTCATTAAAGTGCTTCTTGCCACCGCCCAACAAGAAATCTAGGTTCTTGTTCGCAACGTACTGCGCAGCGATATCGTCCTCAGAATCACGATCTACAACGTGTGCTGCGAATGATGCGGGAGTGGCATGAGTCACTCGGCATGTGACGATCATGCCGGTGACCATGCCCCGAGACTTTGCCGCCTCCAATACAGTACCGAGGGGCTGTTCATACGTATCCACAGCAATAGCATTATCGTAAGTCTTGAACCCCGTCGAGTAGGCGGTAGCAGCAGCAGCTGAATCCGTGATGTAGCTCGTGGACGAATGGGTCTGGATGGTACCCATGACGTAGGGATCAATGTGCAATCGAGTTTTCAGGCTTGGATCGAGAACGGTGCGAGCAAGGGTGAAAACATTGGGACCAGTGCCATCCGGAATCATCATGATGACACTGCGTGGCATTTCTTCATTCTCGTCAAAGTTGTAGTCGACATCAAGCATCTTGTACTCGTAACGAGGGTCAGCTTTTACATGTGCCGTGACGACAGCAACACATAGAGTTATAACACGTATGAAGCTAACCATCAGAACGACAGTCGAGTTGTTGTTTTGACCACGCACGCCAGAGGAAAATGGAGAATGAGCGTGACCATGAACGTGAGTGCAGGGCGAACCAAAGCTATACCAGCACAAGGTTTTCACGATGGCATTATATATAAGGTTAATATGATGATATTCGGAGCTTGTCACCTATTACCAAATAGTGTCTTTCTGCTGAAATGGCCTTGAAGTTGTTAGCATTGGAATAAAGACTTTGCATCCTATCACAATGTATATCATGGTCATTGTCGACGACCACGTTCATCTGATCACGATGCTGCTCAACTTTGAATTCTTACGATTAACAATGCCACTCACGCAATCAAATGGCAGCGCCTCGCCTGAGCTAGAAAACGTTGCTATGATAACAATCAAGCAGTCTTGTCGAACTCATTTCTACTTGTTTTCGTGAATCTACAAAGCTTTTGACGATTACAATAGTAAGTTACTACATGTATTAAGAGTGCATGTAGTAATATATATTATCTGTAATTTGCTGTTTATGAACTCATCTACATGTACATGTTAAAAACATGTGTGTAGATGAGTTTCTTGAACTTGCCAAAACACGTTACAGAGCATAACAACAAACACAACCACGTTCACAAGAATTAAATCTAGAATTCAAGACGGCCAATCTAAGTTTTGCTAAGTAACCCACTCAATACTGCATTCCCACCAGCTTCCCTAGCATCAACATTTTCTGCTGATGAGTGTTTACCAGTTTGCACTATTAGGGTAAACACCCATCAGCAGAAAATGTATGATGCCAGGGGAGCCAGTCACCACACTTAAAAACAATTATCAATGTTTTCGATCCTTCGCAGTACTACCGTTGGAATGGAGTGCATCCTGTCATGGTGTATACTCTTGTATAGCTTCTCACCATGTGCCAGTTGAAGTACCTAACACCAAAAGTTGTTGTTTGACAGATGCTTTTGTCCTGATGCGAGATACTTGATGTGTCGGACAGTAACTTAGGCCTGCCTGTAGAATCCTATGCTTCACATGAAAACACAAAGCACAAGTATTGATGTTGTCGAAAGTAACCAATGAACTACCATCATATGTAGTACGCCGTACTACTGTACACTTCGCAGTACAAACCGCATGTTTAGTCAATTTCACACTTCAATTTTGATCATGGATCTCTTTCTTATCAACGACAAAAAAAATCGCTTTGAGCACAAGAATCCATTCAAATGTATTTGAGTTCCATTAGTCCAGGGAGAGTGAGTGAGAGTGGGAACCCGTTCATTATGAAGGTGTCACCTGTGGGCAAGGCATGCGATCCAATCTGGAGATTCGTGCGAATCTCTACGCTTTGGATTCCTGGACAGGTGAGTGTTGGAGCAGGTAGTCATCGTCTTCCTTCTTCTCATAGGTCATCAATGACACACCCACAGTCACAGCCGGCGGGATAATGAGGGTCAGGATGAACGTGATCATGCTGTTCTGCGAGTACAGCCCCTCAGGCAGGACGAACCAGTTGAATCCACCCACGAATTTGCCCTGGGCAACCATACCGTAGATGAAAACCGTGAGGAAACCAGCAATGTTGCCAGCTAGCGCGCCTACACGCGTCGCACGTTTCCACGTGCCAAGCAGCATGGGACCAACAGCAATTGTGCACAGAAGGTCAGCTATCAGGTAAAGAGTCAAGATGTCATACTGCTGGTAACCGATCGCGATGGCTGGCGCGTTCAGAAGCACTGTCATGAACCATAAACGAAGGTGTAATTAGCAGGTAAAACCAATAGAATCAGAAGGGGGGAAGCAACTCACCACAAATGATACGCGTATGCAGTAACGAGAGCTTGGGGAAGCATGTCGTGAGCTCAGCCGCAATACCCACTTGAAGGGAATCAGAAACTCCGCTCGACAGCATGGCAATGACAATGATGATTAGAACTTGCCAGCCATGGCCCATGTCGAGCAGGATAGCAAAGAATAGATCACCATCCGGGTAAGCCAGGTACGACGCCATACCAGCCATAGCAAGGATCACCGTGAAGAGGGAAAGGATAACAGCGGCACCAAATGCAGCCACGTGAACTGTGTGATCATCGTAAGCGGCGTACACACGCTGCCAGTAGCCCGTGAAGAAGAGGTTGGATGCCGTCACGGCAATGACCAGCGTCACCAGTACCTCGAATCCTGCAGTCGTAAAGGCAGCCACATTGGTTCTTGACCATGCCCCGTCCGGAATGGACACGTGAATGAACATGGCGGTACACACAATAGTAACCAGTGCAACTACTGCAGAACCCTGCCACACATCCGTGGCCAGACTAGCACGGAGTCCACCAATGGTGAGGTAAAGATTCGTAAGGAAGGCGACCATCAAAATCGTGATGATTGGGTGTGCGCCGGGTGACATCATGGTCGTGAGTTGTGCAACAGACGTGTATTCTCCAGCCAAACAGATGAACTGGTAGAATACCGAGATCGCTCCAATGTAGAGCCGCATGATGTAGCCAAACCGATTGGACACCACGTCCGTCATCGTGACATTTTCACCCACCGCATTGCGGATATAAGGACCGACAACAGCCAGTACAATCATGCCGCAGATACCCGAGAGCGTGTAGCCAATGACACCCCACGACCCCGCATCCACTCCAATCTGCGGGAAGGTAAAAAGTGCTCCAGCACCAATTCCAGCCGAGAAAAAGCACCACGCTAGACGTAGCGTTTTCGTTGAATTCCTAGCACTGTATCCAAGCAAAACAATACAAATTTTAAGAAAATTGTGGTGAGTTTTGTCCACATGAAGAAAGAAGCACCTGACAAAGTTCTTGACCGAGGTGACGTCCATGTGCTGACTGACGACAATGGCGTAAGCTGTTACCGCTATCAGCGTAGCGGCCATCACGCCGTACGTAACTCCATCTGCAAGCATCTTGACAACTTGGCAGAGCCATCGTCACTTTTAGTGTCAAAATGTCATCCACTATGGTGAAATTTGAACTTACAATGTTTTTTTCTGAAGGATGTCGGGCAGCAATAGGAAAACATATGGTCAAACAACAACATTTGCAGCAGTCCCTCCGCCGGTGCGAACCGGATCAGGTTCTAAGGGTTTGATCTCAGCCGGTCAGTGCGTGGAACTTGTCCATGACTGACATCGGCACCCCTCGCTGATTGAGTGTCAGTGGATAAAACTCACAGGAAGAGGACAGATAGAAAGCGAAAGAAAGTATGGAAATACCCGATAGAGGCGACACTTGAGCGATGCGAATTGAAAGCGCAAATGAGACTTCGAGTGGCTGGCCTCACTGATGGGTGTCTATAAATAGGTTACGCTGTTTACAATCGCATTTGATTGGATGCAGTTGGGATAGAGTTGAATGACAAAGTGACGACTGGTGACTGATAGCGTAAAGCTGGCACGGGTAGCTAATTTGTAGTATTAAGATGATAAAGTTTATCATAACATTGCTCCAAGCATTCATCTTGTGGACACGAGATAAAGATGAACAGCACATCTGACGTAGTTGGCCATGCCAAAGCTTTTCTAGAATGACATTTTCTATTGTGGAGATTTCCGGATACCTTAGATTAAGCGTAGCATCTTTTTGATTTCCTTGTCCTCATTCATCCGCTGCCTCTGGCTCGCTATCCGCCTACGCTCTGCTTTATCAGCATCAGCACAACGACGTTGTCGGGCAGCTTCCATCTCGCGCTTTTCGTGGCGATTCCGAACAAACCAAAAGCTTTTTGCGTCACGTCGACGTTCAAGATCTTCAGCTTCACGGACTTTCACGGCTGCAGCAAGTCGTTTCTGCTCCTGTTCCTCTATCTTGAGACTCTTTGCAACAGTAGCCCGAGCTGCACGCCGCATTAATGCTCCAGACTGTGCAACGAAACTTGTTTCAAATTTTCGCGTGAGTTTGCGACGTCGTGAAGTCTGCCGTTGGTGCTCAAGTATCTCTTGTCCGTACATTTGGTCTAGCTCGCGCTCAAAGCGCATGCGCTGTAACTTGACGTCGATATCCAGCTTGATGTTTGCCGCTTCGATCGTTTTTCCGCGCTGGAGCATGCGGCGATCCACAATCAGTGCCTCCATTGCTCGTTCGTCCTCTTCACGTAGATCACGAACATGATACTCTCGAGTCTGTTGCTCTTGGTATTGTTTGTCTCCAAGGCACGCGTAAGAGGGTTTACCCAATCGATTCACTAGCATTTGATGACGACTGCTGCCCAAAGGTGTAGATGGAGATGTCGAACGTAGCGGAGCCTGAGGTAGCAGTGGTCCAGTCGACTCGGGTGGGACTTGGTCCTTAATTCGATCGCTTCGATGTCGTTCGACATGCGTTGGAAGGGTAGATTCTACCACGTGCAAAGGCACTGGAGACGCAGTTTGTGAGTCTGGTTGTGGGGGTCTGGAGAACACGTGAGGAGGGCCACGAGGCTCTGAAGGTCGTACAGGCTCTAGAGTGTGAGGTTCTCGTGGTGGGATCTGTTGTACGTGAATGCCAGGTGACATTACAGGCTTCACGGGGGACTGTAATGTACCATGGGTCTGAAGAGGGGAATGCAGGGCCTCAAGCTTCCTTTTAGTGTTCACCCACCATCGGGATGGAAGTTCGTCTTGCAGCCATTCACATGAGTCAAGAATGGCATCGCTCTCTTCTCGCGTTGCAGCCTGACGCAATGCCCACTGACATTGCAATAAAACACAACTAGTCAGTTTACCCTCCACAACTGACGTGATAGTATTTAAGCTTACCTGGTGATGACGAAATGCAATGCCAAACAGAGCCTCCAACGAGAACATTCGCGCGTGCGTCTTCATCACAGGATCAAACGTCTTACAAACGAGCAATAGAGCACGCTTCCGTGCCTCGTCAATGGATTCAAATGTCAGTCGCACAAATGAGGTGCTTTCAATTCCTTCTTGTGAAGTCTCTAGTTGCCAATTTCTTGTCGCTTTTTGCTCTGAGAGCCGCCGAGCAAGATCCATCACGCGCGCGGCTGAATACACAACGCGCTGGCAAATCGGGAAGTCACGGAAAGGATTCAATTGTGTGAACATTTCGGTGACTGGAGGATGGGTGACTCCAAGCATAAGTTCACGTTCCAAAAGAGTTGGCTCGACCTGTACTCCATCAACAAGTAACAGACCTACTGCGTCTTCAAACCGCGAATTCATGTTTTCCTGCTCAGGATCCGGTACACCTGGCATCCAAACAGGCAAATAGGCACTGCATCGCTGGCTGGACCAGAGCTCAATTTTTGAAGAGCTTACATGAGCAGAAGGCACTGAAGGTACTTGGTGATACTGTGGCTGGGGTAGTAAAATTGAGCGCTTGTCACGGCTGGCAGTGTAGAGCAGTAGTTGTCCTGGGGTCAGAGTAAGCTCTACGCGTGTTTCTGATATACGACAGTGAAGACGGTGTTCCGGACATCGATGTCGAGACACAATGTTCTGTACTGCTGGCCATGATTCAACAAGAGTGTGATAAACGCTAGTTTCCATGAAGAGAGTGCGCGAATTAATACTGGCACCAACGAGTATGCAAGCGCGAAGCAGATCGAGTCGACGACGTAGCCCAATACGAAATCGCCACCATCGCTGGATACATATTAGCGCACGTGCAATCGTGACCTCGAGGGTATTCCTTCGTGAGTGGCACAGCGAGGCACGCCACACCGACTGGATCAGTAGTGCTGCATCTGCACGTTTTGCATCCTCATAAGGCAGTGCAAAAGCCTTAGCTGGTCCCACAGAACACATCGAGACTGCACGATCAAGACTTGCCACGATGTGCAAATACATATCAATTGTCCACGGGATGAACACCCTCATCTTCTGATAACCATGAAAACCTGGTGATGACATGACTAACCGTTTGCGCTCCCACCGCGTGGGTGCATGCCCCCGCGCACGAATTTTTGTCCTAGTCAAGGAGAAGCGCGTTTCACGATTAAAATGCTGGTGTCGGCGCTGTTGCTGCTTCACGCAAGCATTCAAAATTTTCCGATTGCAAATCACCATCCGCTGACGAAGTTCACGCGCGACTTGATTTAGATGGAGCAGCACTACTCGAGATCGACGGTCTGTCGCCATCTCCTGTTTCGTACGGCTTTTGGTGCCAATTATTTCACTGGTGTCGATAGCTTGTCGATGTTTACTCTGAATGGAGGCGATGTGGTCGAGATCCTGCTGTAAAAAGCGTTTTTCGGCGACAAGCAACTGGTTCTCCAGTGCATTGTCACTAGGAAACGCGCGGATTAGCGCAGGCCAACCTGGCGAAGTTTGACGACGCAAGGGGTGTTGTGAGGTCACATCTAATGTTGACTGTGCATCATGGCCCATACGTAAGAGCTTATAGCCATCATCTTCTTCACGTTGCAATTTATGTGTTCTTCGCACTGGGGTCGGGGATCTCTCATTTGCAATCGATGCTAGTCTCACAACGCTTGAGTTTGGATTTGGCCCGCGCAATACACTAATCCCAGATTGAGCGCACCGTTCTTGAAGTAACTCGAGGCGATCTTCACGAGATAAAGTCATGAGGTAGGGATCACGGCGCGCTACTCGTGTTGCAAGCGTGAGAAGTTCTTGCTCGAACTCTGGGGTGTAGTAGATCCATATTTCTTGTTGGTCATGCAGTAGTTGTCGTGTCCGACGTGCATGCCGCTGATACACCATTTGACACCAGAATCGGATCTTCTTAATGGCCACGGCACGTTTCCTGGCTTGGAATTGCACTCGCCAGCGACGTATCACCGGCAGCATTTTCTCAAATGATCGACGTGCTAGTGGTGATAAAAGTCCATGCCCTGCAGCGACGGAAGCCATTAGAAGCTTCGACTCACCGTTTGCTGTGATTAGTTCGCAAATTTGACGCTTGATGAGCTGGCGAAGCAAGAAACCACGAATGTGCTTCTGAACGTGAATAATAAGCTCACGAACATTGCGGAAACGCGGAAAGTTAGCTCGTCGCGAGAGGTATCCCCGTACAAGCTTCTGAGCGCGCACGCTTGGACTGTTGTCAGCAAAGATGCTCGCTACTGCTGTCTCCGTTTCTCCTACGTAGAGAAGTGCGGCGTCATCGGTCTCGAACTCGATAGGCATATGAAGGTGAGCGATACTAAGTCGTGGTGCCAACGCATTGAAGCGAGCATTTGGACGAGCGTGCTGGATAACCTCCTGGTCTGTAGTCACAAAATTGTCGAGAGCCTTGAGGAAAGGTAGCTTATTCACCACAAAACTACGCGCATTCTTCAATGCCATGAGGGGGTTATTGGTCAACGTAAGCCAGAGCAGTGAACCAGCGCAGCCCTCAAGCCCCTGAACATCCGACCACGTCTTCAAAGTGTTATAAGAGAGAAAGCACATGCTCAGCATCGAAACTGTGACCAAAAGGTGAAGCTAGGCAATGTTGCAATCTCGTTTTGTGATGCGTTTAACACGCGCAGGGTCCGAGCCATACCCAGAATTGGCTCTAAGTCTCCAAGCGCATTTTGCTGCACGTTGAGCACAACTACGTAATCAAATCCACCGGATGTGAACAAAGTGAGATCGAGCATGCCCTCACTCACACGTTGCACAACTCGAAGCTGCCATTCCCAAGCATCTCCCTCATCGTCATCTGCGTCATCTTCTCTAGCGTCATCCTCTTGATTCATCTCATTGTTTCCCCACGGCACTAGCTCTCCGCTCTCTTCAACAGTTAATTCCTCCTTCTCTTCAAGTATTTCGTAATTATTTCCAGCTTCATCTTCTTCCTGCTCTGGGATGAGTGCATCGTCTTTTTCATCAATAGATAACTCGCTCTCCTCGATCACTACTTGATCGTTCTTTACTGGTACCGACTCAGCGATAGCATCTATTTGTTGTTGATCAACCTGAGCTGCTTCTTGTGAGGGTTCTTCCAGCACTGAAGCCATCGCTGACGAAGGCAAAAAATATCTTAGTGCAGCAACCTGGTTACACAACAAGACTGCCGGAATAGTTAAAGGCACGTAACCGTCCACACTTACATGGAGCAAATACCAGTAGCTCATCAGGCTCTTCCTGTTCATAATCCACGCATATATCGCTCGCTATTCCAGTCGAAGCTTTGTTCAGAATATGGTTGCATTTGTTGAACTCTGGCCAGGTTGTGTCGAGCTTTCCAGCACGAGTCTGTCCTCGCTGCACGAATAACCATACAGCGGTCTACTTTCTACAGTCTGTCGCCTTTATACATGATCTTCATACGCCACATGGAAGTCGTGCGTCATGTTGAAGTGCTAGGCGGGGCAGCCGACACCACATTTAATGTTGTGGTGGTGACTGTGGAGTTTGTCGTGGATGGTACTGAACCCGCAGCACGAGAAGCACCTTGGGGATTCTTGACTTTTTTGGTAGAGCGGGTGGGGGCTTTGTCTTTTCGAGTGTATGCCTTGCGCTTACGTGGTACCTGTTTTTTCATCGAGACGGTAACTGAGGTGCTCCCAGCGGACAAGACCGAGGGAGATAGTCTAATCATTGCTTCATCCAGAGCCTTAATAGCGGTAATTGCTGCCGCTTCAGGAGTGAGTGGTTCGCCATCGATATCACCTGTCATGTTACGCTTAGTTCCAGCACCCGTCAATAGCTTCACGTAGACATCTAAGGGTTCTGCGATTTTCGCGTACGTCAGAGGGAGCTTCGAGTACTCGTTCATCAACACCTTCAAGCGTGACAGTTGCTGTGTCTTATTCGCAGTTTTCGTCATGCATTTGTGTGCACGAGAAATCCACGCATCCACACGACCGATCAAACTGCGAAGCGGTGTTACAATCTTTTTGTCTTCCCAAAGTCCATATTCTGTAGCATACGCAATCGCGTCGCTGAGTTCACCGCGTGATGGTCGCTCCTGCAACAGAGACACCACTACTTGACTCCAAGATATCGCGCGCAGCAATCGAGCATACATGTCCACACCAGGAAACAATTTATCGATTCCCATAGACTCACACACCCCTGTTGGGTTTGAGGCCGAGACAGGGTAGGCTGCGTCATTTCTGAGAGTGCTGCTTCATACTCTCGTGGAAGGAATTTCGAGAAATCGATGTTTGCGCGTGAAAGCGTTTTCGTTGTATTCAGCAAAGCCACAGCTTGCCGCACCCATGTTTGGGCATAAGGCAGCATACGATGCCGGGCATGGAATATATCCGAGATTTCGCGAAGTGCCTGCTGAGCGTTCGCCAGTCGATCGCGGCTAAGACGTAACGAGCTCTGAAGCTCCAGTACCTGCTTGCTTGCCTCTACGTGCTCACTCTTCATCTTTGCGAGTTGTTGCTCCACGCCGCCTGCAACCACTAGAGCTGCTAATCGCTCCGTACTCCCCATCAGCGTGGCTGCCATCGGATTCAGCAGCTGTGGCGTTGAAACCTGTTTGACTCCTGAAGTCGAAACTGATGCGGTCGTAGTAGCAGTGACAGGGGTAGCGGTTGCAATGGTCGTCGCGGCTGTGGCTGTCGTTGTTGCTTGATGATGCTGGGTCGAGGGAACAATACTTGCTGGTACAGACAACGAAAGTCCTGCTGAGCCATCAGCCTTCGAGGAGCCATTCGGGAGGTTGCTCGCATTTTTCACTCCACTGGCAGTGACCGCACCATCCACTTTAGCTGTCGTAATAGATTTGGTCACAGTTTCTGTTTTCAGTCCGCTCGTTAGTACGCTTCCGACTGCCCTCACGGGTGAAATTAGAATGCTTGGATACTGCTGACGATTTAACATTGTCACATTAATGCCGGCAAAAGTTGAAGTGGGTGCTGCGCTCGATGTAGTAGTACTACTACTGTTGCTGGTTGTCGTGGCAGTGGATGCTGCTGCAGCAGCGAGGAGTAGTGCATTTGTACCAACGGCAGAAACCGGGGCCGAGGTACTAGAAGCAGCCTGCTTTGCTGGTGTGTCCACTAATGGGTTAATTGCTGCTGCTGACGACGACACCACTGAAGAGGGTAGCGCAACAGACTGTTTCAATTGTAGTGCCTGCTTAGGCGCTTGTTGTTGGGCATTTCCTGTAACTGGTTTAATTGCCAAGCAGGCCTTTGCACGTTCAACGTCGTCAATTCGCGCCCGAAGCTGGTTCATTTGATTGTTGCAGCTAAACAACAGCATCTCCGTACGTTCTACTGTCTTCTCCTCACGCTTCACTTTGCGTAATGCGCTAGCCTGGTGTTTTTCAAAAGCCTTAGCATATTCTTGCATGTCCCACAAATTGTTTTGCCGTCCTGCAGCATTCGTGTGCTGCAGCATAGCCAAAAGTTCTGTAATATCATACATGATGGGCAGGTATAATGTTCTACCTTTTCAGCCTTCTCTTTGGACATGCCAATGCAGCCGTCGTGGAACCAGTCATCGCAGTAATCGCACCCGATCATAAGTCCATCAAACGGTTGTCTACAAATACAATAGCGCTCCGTGGCTGACTTCAGAACGTCTCGATGCATGTCGAGGTCAATTACCAATCGAGCACACTCATATTCGTTGAGTAGAGCAAGCAAATTGGCCACTCGCGCCTGACCTGTCTCGATTCCGGAAGCAAGCACTCGAGTCTCCCAGTCGCTCGCGATCTCTAGATGTTCCTTCAGAAAGTCGAACACAGGCATGTCAATTGCGATGTCATCACCTTCTCTACAAGAGAACGTGCCGCGCTAATGCTCATTCTCCCCACGCCTTTTGTCATCAAAGCTCTCAGGCGCTTTTTTAGTTTGGAGAGCCAAATTCTGGCTTTCTTGGCTTCATCCATCACAATCTTGAATGCACCCTGCTCCAACAAAAGGCCACTACCATTATCGAGTAATGTTTGAAGTTCACTCACGCGTGCATGTTTGTCTGCCACACACTTGTTCACACGCTCTGTCCACTCGAGTACCACCTTCTCGTGGGCTTTCAAGTACGATAGAGGCCAAAGCATTTGCTCTAGAGTCTCCAATACAGTTGGTTTCACCACTTCAAGTGACTTGATCTTCCTGAGATCATCGGTAATTTTATCACCTCTAACGACAAGGTCTTGCAGTGGTAAAATTTCATCATAGAAAAGAGACCGAGATCCTTGCAGCCACTCAAGCAACGATATGATAAGACAAACTACTCTCTGCTCCGGGGCTTCCACGCTGAGCAGGTCACTTTCCTTTTGCACATGCATAAGTTGCTGCTTCCATCCATCCAAAGCTCGTACACATTCGTCCGTTATGTTCTCGGTAATGTCACCTTCTCTCCTGCTAGCACGAGTTCTTCAACTGTCTGTCGTGCTTCGGCTTCTTTCAATTCCAAACCATCCACTGCTTCAAAACTTTCCTCCGCCATTGCTAGGACCGGTTCCAAAAGATCCTGTCCATTCTTTGCCATCCACAACGTCTTCGAATCTTCTCCACTCTTTTCCTCCTCCTTAGCCACCGACTTCTGCATGCACCCACTTTCGATCCTAATTTGTGTCATGATCGAATCGACATGTATATCTAATGCTTGTATGTTCATATCCCCAATGTCATTTGCAGTAGTAGGTTTTGTTTCTGATTTTGCTGCTTCTGCCTGTTCTTCTTTCTCGGGACTAAGGAGTTTGTCCTTCGGAGGTGCAACATCCAACTTAGAATCTGCTGTTTTACTGTTCTGTGTTGGTGGCACAATGTCACTTGAACCTTCCGCATCAACATCCATCGCAGATATATCGTTGTCCTCTTTTTTAATAGGCTTGGGAGTATCGCTGGATGGTGCGGGCGACATATCCATATCCGTGCACCCATTGCTTTCTTTATCTGAAACGGTGGGGATTGCATCGCCAATGTGGAGTTTCTTTTTCGCCTTTTGCAGTTTACCATACACCATCAGATCGAAGGACCGAAGGCGTTCGACTACGTTTGCCACAGGTGCACTCACTTCGCCATCAATGACTTCATGCGCCTTCGCACGCCAAACTGTCAGATCATGAAGCTCCTTTGCAAGAATACGCAACTCATCACGAAACAGAAACGCAACCTCTTCGACTCATTCATCAATTCATGCAGTTGGTCCGTCGTGAATGAATCATTAGCAAGGCGCTTCTTTCTTGACTGTCGTGGTGGAATGCATTCGCGAACGCGCGCTGCCCAATTCTTTTCGCCTTCAACGATACTGGCGAGAGAGAGCCCCTCTTCAAAAGTAAACGGAAATCCATCGATTTTCTCGAGGAGAGCCGATGCCTGCGCCAGATCCCCTAGCTCTCGAGGCATCGAGTCGATGTCCATAATGCTCTCCACATCCTGATCTTTCGCAGAATCAGACGCAATTGTTCCCGGTAAACAACCAATGCTCATCAAAATAGCACTCGCCTCAGCTTGCGCTTCAACTCCTTTCAATAGCAGATCGTTCAGCGGTGTGGTGTATGAAGATACATCAATTCCAAGTGCTTGAGATTTCTCAATCAACTTGCTAATTGCATCCATTGACTTTTTCTTTGTTCTATCAGCAGTTGTCACAGAAGAAGAAGACCTAGACGAATGAGGAGAAGGGACATATGACGATAACGAGGCAAACAACTTGTCAAAAGCTGCAACGCCCAGGTTGTCGCGGAGCTCATTAATCCATTTGCGAGACTGATCCATAGCTGCATTGATATCGCGCTCCACCTGTGGTTTCCAACGCGACTGTTTCTTGGGATGAATTCGTTCCCGGATAGTTTTCGCCTGTATAATCAGATCCTCCATTTCCTCGATAGACTTACGAGAAGCCAGCTTAGACGCAGCTATTGTACACCATTCACGTGCGGCAATTTCAGCCTCCAAAAATTTCTGTTCGTCCATTATCACAGGAATGTCCTTGGCCTCATCCAGTAGATCTTTCAGATGACTCAACGATACGTCAGCGCCACCATCTATTGCCTCCTTCACTTTAACAGCCCATACGTCTGCACATTCCAACAAATCCTGCATTTCAAACATCTCGGTACTATTCTCACACGGTGCGTCGTCTACCAGCGCACGAATTGCTTCCAGGTCCATTTTCTTTGTTTCTGCCCCTCCTGCTCGACGCGTTGCTCGACGATTAGGCATACATTTGCGGGCTTTTGCTAACCATGTCTGAGCACTCAGCATCTTATTTTGAAATTGCTCCACCTCCTGCTCGAAATTCACAGGTACCAGCTCGATTTTCGCCAGCACATCACGTATTACAGGCAGACTCACCTTATCTTCTGCCAGCATTCGGTCGATAGTAGATTTGAGTTCGTTCGCTTCATTCACAGTTTCACGGAAACTACTTTCTTCTGGGAAAATCAGTTGTGGCGCCATTACCGCTTCAAAAAGTGCAACCAACTCCTTGAGCTCAACCTTTTTGCTTTGATGACGCTTGCTACTATGTTCTAGTGCCTCCTTCAGCTGTGTTAGCGCTGCATCAAACGCTCGTAACCTAGACACAACTGCTTCCTTTTCTGGTAAGACCACCTGCATGTCTTCTGCTTGATGCAGCAATTGCAGTAGCCGTGCTCGATCCACTTTATCCTTGCTGACAGCTTCACACTGTTTTCTCCACGTTAAAATCCGCATCACAAGTCGTACCAACACCCCAGCTTCCGTAGCCGGTATCACCTCGCGACTTTTCTTAACCTTCTTATGCAACTCACACATCTGCTCGAGCACACCTTCATCAATCTCCGTGCATCGCATACAACGATAAAAGGCCAAGAGCCATTTCTTGGCCTCTTCAGCTGCCGTCAACTTGGTTGTGCTCTGATTCACAGCCGACCGCGGCAGTTCAATGCTATGTCGCGCATACAGCGAGCACGCCGCGTCCGTAGGATTATAATCAAAGCGGTGTAGGTGCTGTAGCGCCAGTGTCATCACCTGCTCTTCCGTATCGAACGTCGCTCCATCTCTCAGCGACCGTGCCAGCTTCAAATACTTCTCCAGTTCCACCCCCAGCTCTACAAAAGAAAGAAAATAGTAAAAATCATACAATAATAGTGTTAAAACTACTGGATCCCGTGAAAAGGACGCTGTCAGGCCCACCTTCGGCCTTATCAGGGCAGTATCTGGGTCTTGGCTGCTGCAGCGCCTGCTTCTTGTACAGTAACTCGGCGGTATCGGCTGGAGATGCCAGCAGATCGGGGATGACGGCCTGGTATCTCTTGCCGACCCTCGAGTGGAGCGTCGCGAACTGCGGAGACGTGGTGGAGGCAGCCCCGGAGCTGCCGGCGCCACTACTGACGCTGTCGCTGCGCTCGCGGGGGCTGTGGTCGCCTGTCGCGTCCTCTGAAGCGCCGCCGCGTCGACTCATGAGGGCGAGAGAAGCTCTGGACTTGGCTTCCGCGCGCGCAAGTTGGTAAATGGCCGCAATTGGTATTTTGACAGACTTTCGACCAATCAAATCGAATGTCTCATTGGGTGTACACAAAGACTGTATTTTGTGATTTAGTCGCAAAGGATACATTTTGTAGGGTGTCGGTCATTTCACTCGAATTGTTCCCAATGCTCGCCGTGAAGCGCTTGGTCCGTCCACAGCTGGCCGTGAGGGCTGTCAGCCCATTCTTGCAGCCCACGACGCGTCAGCTCCACAGCTCACGCCCTGCGTTGGTCCAGGCGTTAGACGACAATGGCATGCCTCGCCTGCAAGATACTCCTGTGAACATTGTACGAAACATTGGCAGAATTGGGTCTGGATCGTGAGAATTGAGCGTGTTATTGTGTTTATTGGTTACAGGGAGTGCTCATCGTGCCACAGCAACGCGCGTGGGTCGTGGAGCGATTCGGCAAGTTCCATGACGTGTTGACGCCTGGTCTGCACTTCCTCATCCCGATGGTGGACCGCATCGCCTACGTGCACTCACTCAAGGAGGAAGCTATCAAGATCCCGGGCCAGACAGCTATCACCAGGGACAATGTGACCATTAGCATCGATGGTGTGCTCTACGTGAAGATTATTGATCCGTACAATGCCAGTTACGGTGTGGAGGACCCACTCTACGCTGTGACACAGTTGGCACAGACCACCATGCGCTCGGAGCTGGGTAAAATCACGCTGGACAAGACATTTGAAGAGCGCGAGTCGCTCAATTTGAGCATTGTGGAAGCCATCAATCAGGCATCTGAAGCGTGGGGTATCAAGTGTTTGAGATACGAGATCCGTGATATCTCTCCACCCCGCAGTGTCAAGGCTGCTATGGACATGCAAGCTGAAGCAGAGCGTCGGAAACGCGCTGAAATTCTCGACTCGGAAGGTGAACGTCAGGCGTACATTAATGTGGCTGAGGGTAAGAAGCGTGCTGTAGTGCTTGAAGCGGAAGGTGCTGCCGCTGCCATTTTGTCCAAGGCCAACGCCTCAGCTGAGGCTATCCAGCGACTTTCAAGCGCTATTCAAGAAACAGGTGGCCGTGACGCTGTAGCACTGCAAGTGGCGGAGAAGTACGTGGAAGCCTTTGGTAACATCGCCAAGGAAGGCACGACTGTTCTGCTACCGTCGAATGCCAATGATCCTTCTAGCATGGTGGCTTCCGCCCTCTCCATCTTCGGAAACATCCAAAAACAAAACAATAAGGAAGCAACTCGTGGTGCTGGCAAGGCGAGCAGCCAGGATATCACTGAGGGAAAGCTTGGCGAGTACACTTTGGACAGCTTCGACTCGAATACGACCAAGAACTAACCTGACATTTACAGGAGATGGACTCCTGGCCTTTCACAAAAACAATTGCTGACAGGGAAGATGATCGCTTTGTGTGGCAGTTTGGTTGTTCAGGAATTTGTCGTTAGACGAATTAAGTCCATCATTTGACGTCATGAAAAATAAAACAAATCGACGAAACCTGAATGCTGTGATCACTCTATTCAGACAATTAGCACTTGCGATTCAAATTTGTACTGCAGCGATGCAAGTGAGTTGACAGAGTAGCAGTTTATCTCGCACTCTTGGTGCGTTGCTATCAAGGTATCCATTCAAACACACACCAGAAAGTTGCATCGTTTGCAACTACGTCGACTTTTCCACATGTATCAAACACAACATGATAGTGATAAAGCAATAGTAACAGTGGTTGAAGATGAAGGACTTGAGTACAATCGAAGTCGACTGAATACGTCAGCACTCGCAGACTGTCGGGTGCTTGCAGAAACACATAAAGACGACTCGTTTGATGAAAACAATCGAAAAGGTGGTGAAAGAGACAGTAGTGATTGCGATAGCGAAATATTAAGCTCGAGCTCAAAAGTTTAGGCCATTTCATGCAAGTGCTTGTCAGATCCGCAAGTGAGTTGTTGCCACTTCATTTTATTTCGCATGCATGCTGTATTCTGTGACGACGTTGAAGCTGCACTATCGCCTGCTTCACGTCTTACTTGCGACAATGGGAGTTATTACGAGCAGCGCTGTTGTACACCTGATGCCGGCGGTTCCGGTGAAAATCAAGCACATGAAGCAAATTTCTAGCAACGTCACGATCAAGGGTCACAAACATTTCACGCAGCTCTAGTTGTACATTAAGTTTGCCTATTCGCAGTGAATATCTGGATGTGCAAAACATGTAAAACAGCGATGAGATGAACACGATAGTCAAACAACAATTGTGGCATGGCAGAAATGCTTTATTGCATTTAGTAGCACGTCAGTGCTGGTGGCCAACAACTTCGCTCAAGTTCAAGCCGACAATTGCTTGATCGGACACGCGGTACTGCTCACTTGAGTGATATTACGCTCCGGGTGATTGCCGCTGGCGAGATCCAACTCGCACGCGTTCGGGTAGGTGACACCATCCGAGCCACACACGGGAGCGTTTTCGGGAGGGCAAGAAAAAATCACGTCGTTGCAAGGACCCGTGTGGTCCTCCGAGCACATTAGCTTTCTGGTCGACGGTTCCGGACCGTCGGTAGGACTCGGAGTAGGTAGTTGTGCATCCATCGGCGAAATCATCACACCTAGGAGTGCAAGGCAAATGACAATCTTCATCGTGGTGGAGCTCGTTATCGCGATATCCGGACTTGTTTGCGAAGAAGCAAATTTATTAATGAACAAAATGAGAATCCCAGACCTAGACAACAAACTCTGCTACATCACGGCACCAGTGGTAACAGTGCTCGAAGCGCTTGTGCTGCGTCTACACTTTACTAAGCAACTCCACAATCACCATCACAATCGTTCTTGCCGCATAATCTCGATGTCGTTAGGATCTGCCGGCCGGCCCTGGTTGAACAGGATATACTCGTGCTTGAACCTTGCCCTGGCGACACTCGTACGCAAATTCGACCAGACCCGTTATATTTCTCCTTGCTACTAAACTTTGATTGCGGCAAGCACCAGCACATATGTTGAAGAGCGGAGAGCTGTATTAGTACATTGGTAGAGTATTGAAAGGACGCAGTGTTCTGCCTAATCACCTTTTGCATTCATTATCAACGTCAGTGCGATTCACCGGTCCCAAATATCCAACCAACATAATAGTTGGTTTCTCCTAACCTTGTCCTCCAAGCCGGTCAAATGTTGATGTTTTCCCTTAAGAACATCGTTTCGTACTCTACCCACTTACCAAGGAAGATCGAGGCCGCCGGACTTTTTATCGGCATTGTAGAACTTGCCTGTGTCCTTCATGGACAGATTGGCTATAATACTAGCCATCGACTCTGCTGACTCAGAGGGCTTGAGATAGCCTTGGTGGTCGTTCATGTCAGTGTCAACATATCCAGGATTCAGCGTCACGAAGATGATGTTGTTGTCATGTAGTCCGACACTCAACGAGCGCGTGACCATGTTTAGTGCGGCTTTGGAAGTGGCGTAAGCGTAAGCATGGCTGAAGAATTGCTCCGTCTCCCTCGTGTTGGAGCCGATACTGCCCAGTATCGACGAAACTTGAGCGACTGTAGCTGTACCGTGGCTCTTGACTGCTAGTTCCAGGTTGGGCAGCAGGGCGCGGGTCAAGAGGAACGGCCCAACAGCGTTCACATCGAACTGCCGCATGAAGTCGTCCTTGGTGGCTGACTTGAGATCGTCGGCTATGTAGATACCGGCGTTGTTGATGAGCAGGTCAATGGGGACGCCGTCCAGTTGACGGGCAGCCTCAATCACGGAGGACTCGTCACTCGTGTCCAACAGGACGGTCTTGAAGGGCGAGAGAGCCGTGAGCTAGTTCAACGAGACAGGTTAACACACTACGAGCAGTAGCAAAAGCTGAGGTGGACATACCTGGTCGGTGTTGCTGTTAGAGCGCGTCGTACCGATGACGTTCCAACCTTCCTTGGTGTAGTGCTGCGCCAAGGCAAGGCCGATGCTGCGCGTGCTGCCGGTAATGAGAACCGTTTTCTTGATATTGGCCATGGTTGATGCTGGAAAAGGTTGGAGCTTGACTTGTGTGGCTTGAAGCTTTTTGAAAAGTGAGGATGACAGCGAATGACCTGCGTTATAGTGGCGTTGGTACTGTATCGTAATCAGTCTTCACTTTGGATCACTCCCAGCGTGGAGAACAATGCAAAGTCTTGATGTTCACGCAATACGCTGGAATGAGTGTTGGTCTGGTCATGCATCAGTCCACCGTACTTGCGGGACAATGCTAGCTGGAGATGTAGGCAACCGAAGTGAAACGTTCCATGCAACCCAGTCAAGATACAATCCTTCACAGCCTGTTATACATTAAGTGCCCTGCCCTGGTTTGCAATTAGCTGAGCTATTCTTTTACCGTGTCGATTTTATTAATTGTATACAGCGGGGACGACCTCCGATACAATTGTCTTTGTTGCAGTAGCGATTTCCAGGTAGTTCATCACCGTGATATTATTGATCTTCTCGAAGTCAACTTCAACCTAACATCAACGTTATCATGACGTTATTAGCTAGTGACTTCAAAAGCTATAATCTTGCCACTATTTCCGTCTTGGTTTACCAACGTCGGAGCAATCCTGCAAATGCGCTTCGCCCACCATAGTCCAACCACCCAAGTTGTGAACACGACCGTATCACCGACAATGTTCGCTCACGAGCCAAATGCGTTCCATGACTTTGCTCCAGCCGCACTCGTTTTCCCACCATGCGCTTCATTCGAAAAGCCCTACGACCTGGACATTGTGCGGAATATCGTAGAGCGTGAAGGATGTATTGAGGCGTTGCAGCAGCTGCTTGGGGCGGCGAAAAAGACCCAACAACCTCGAATTTCAGGGATTTCCAAAGCACCAATAGTATTCCAGAGCATCATTGACCAGCTACGCTCAGTGAGTGTGCGGATTGTCGAGGACATCGATCAGTGGCAACAACAACAGAAAGCGAAAGCACAGGCTACGAACTTCAAGTGGCGCGGCGTGAACTATTTGCTCAAGATGACGGCTGACTTGGACTTCCTAGCGTCCTTCAGAGATGTGGCTCTTCTCGAATCACTTCAGGTACTGCGCCTGATGCAGAACCCGTTTCTTGCTCTGCTGCACTTAGATCACCCGGCGCTACGGGAATCTGACCCAGAGTCCGCTATGCAGTTATTTGGTAACTGGATTGGCGATGTCACTATGCGGCGTGTATTCTCTGCGTCGAAGTTACTTTTGGGAGAGCGTGACGCAGCAACCCGACGTCAGCAGATTCGACTGCATCAATCGACTAAAAATCCTATTCTGGTGAGCACAGCTCATTCAACGGGCGAGTCTGGCAGTGATTCTGCAGCTACTGTAGCATTTGAATCATCAGCACATCAGCAAAGGCGAGAAAAAAACCAAATTTCAAGCCGAGGCTACATTTGCACTCCACTCGGTGATACTTCTGCCCCATCTAACCCCCGTGAAGCTTCCATGTATGAGGATATGGTACTGAGCCGGGAGCTTATCACCCAAGCAGAACACGAGTTAGGCGCTATGAGAGACGAGCTTGCCGCTCTTCAAGAACGTCTCGAAGATGTCACTCTCCCGGATAAACGCCGGCGATTGAAGATTCGGATTGGCAGTCTCGTCAACGATTTCAAGTTCCGTTCAGGAGACTTGTATCAGCGCAGAAACGAACTCAAACGCAAGGAGGCAGTCTACCGCATGAGCAGAGACCGCCACGGGTCGAACAAAAGTATTGGACCGCCTCAATCACAGTCAATTATTACAGCGGAGTCAATGCGAAAAGAAAAGATATATTCGTCATCGTTCGAGACATCTTTGTTAGAGGACG
This sequence comes from Phytophthora palmivora, assembly GCA_008079305.1. Lineage (NCBI taxonomy): Eukaryota > Oomycota > Peronosporomycetes > Peronosporales > Peronosporaceae > Phytophthora > Phytophthora palmivora. Next base: position 138,100 of record VOQZ01001037.1, on the reverse strand, counting down.
AACAGATCCGTAACGATCTCGTGTCACGCATGAACGCGTCATTGTCTAAAGTGCGAGTAGATGATCATAAGCATGACACGGGGTTGACAGCCCCAAATCGACGATTGCAACAATCATCTAAAGAACTGCAAAAGCACCAGCTTGAAGATGATGACGAGATAGAGCAGTGGGGAGTCCGAGAGGTACAGAACTTCTTGGACGCACTAGGACTCGATAATGGCAGCTATGGCGCCAATTTCCGTGCTCAGGGTATTGATGGAAAACTACTACTCCAGGCAACTGACCGTGATCTTGAAGAGCTGGGAGTCACCATTCGACTTCATCGCGTTCGTATCTTAAGGGAGTGCAAAATGAGACGTGACTACAGGAACAGTAATACAGTGTATCCGTAGCATTTTAACTTGGATTTCAAGAAATATAGATTTAATGCCGTTCCTTCCCTTTAAGCGAGGACGCGAGGGATTGAAACCCTGTTCTCTTCGATGTAAGCAGGTACCGGTAGCTTGCTGTTGAGCAGAGAAACAGTCGGAAAATGAGCACGTTTTAGCAAGGGTCGAATACCTAAAGCGGACAGTGATGAACAAATTGTCGAACAACTGAGAAACATATACTGAGGCGTATACAGGAGACGATCTCCCCGAAGCATATTTTAGCTGGAAGTCATTTCCACAGCGAATCGAAGTTCTGACTATTAGTTTTCGACTTCTCATAAACTATTTTCTGCTAAAAGTACTTGATTTATTTTATTCATCATGCATGTGATGCGGAATCCTAAGCACATAGCAAGCGGTTTTGCAAGTAGCACACAATTTGATGTTAAGACTGGTAGGAAGGAGAAAATTTTATGTCGGTAACCGGGAAAGAAGTAATCAGTCGATTTTAAGGATTTCCAATTATGAGTTGGTCATTCGAAATGATACTTCGACGTACTAAAATATTAAGTTAATCGGCGCTGTGTCAACTTTAAACTACATGTACTTCAAGTAATTGAAGTAAGGGCATAAAACCCAATTACTGTATGAATGGGGGAATTTTACGTAAAATTCGAGGTAGTTCGCAGTGGTTTGGCCACCTCAACAAAATTATGAAATGACAATGAACTTGTTCCATGCCACGCTCTGGTTTGGCTTTGTTTAAGTAGATTTTCTTCGGGTGTACATGACTTGTATTTTTACATTTCAAACAGCTGAACTAGAATTTCCGTTACCAGTGCAATCTGTTTCCTAATATTTACCTCTTTTCTTTAAAAATCACTTGGGATCTCGAAAAATCCCACACATAATGGAGTCTGGAGCTCCAAGGGCGTCCTTAGCGGGCTTCGTGTCTACTTCCGTGCTCACATCTTCTGATGGGGTGCGTTACTATGCTGTGTATCCATAGAAGCAGCTCTAACGCTTAATTACGCTCCAGCTCTTTGGCGACAACGTGGAGGAGAAGCGCGTGACAGAGGCACCGGTCCTGCGAGCAGAAGTCGCAGCAGGCTACAAACCGCTGTACGAGCAGCTACAGGAGCGCAAGGAGCAAAAAGACAGCGAGTGGAAGGAGAAGAACAATCCGTTCGGTGCGTGGCGTGATGTCTGTGGCTGGATTTGGGATGTCAAAAATGCTTAAAATGCATTGTTGCGACTGTGCAGCCCCTCCCAAGGGTTTGGACGAAGAAGACTTTGAGTACATTCAAGACCTTGAGAGTAAGAAGGAGGACTTTGAACGCAAACGCCAAGCACAGCATGAGGAAGACCTCGCGCAATACTGTAAGATCGAAGAACTGCTTCAAACAGGTTGGTTCTAATGCTAATTGTGGTGTGGTGGAACTTGTATGTAGTGGTGGCACGTGGTGCTCCTAAAACTGCTAGTGACGCACCTCTTACCGCACAACATTTGCAGAAGTATCCGGTAAAAGATGTCTCAAAGGCAAATAGCAAGAAGAAAGCAGCGGTAGTCGTTGTGAGAGCCAAGCGAAAGGCTGGCAAGGACAAACCTCGAAAGACTGACCCCGAGACTGCTGAGTCTTCTGATAAGGCAAAGGACGGTTCGCTGAAGAAGAAACAGAAGGTTGGTAACTCCAGCACGTCACCTGTGTCTACGAAAGAAAAACCAAAAGCAGCAGCTCTTGGATTAGTGGTGTACAACAGCGACAGTGACATTGATAACGACGGTGCCCCCGCAAGCTAACAATGAATTGGAGCAAGTATCATTTTTGATGCCTTGGTTAGATCACCGAAACAGTGATGGGGGATTAGATCCTGGGCGTGTGGATTTACGCTGCAGAAGACGAGGTACAGCAGCGACACCACTTGGTTTTCGTAGCGGTGGTGAAGCTTCCACTAGCACACGCCTAGTAGTCCGTGCTGCAATTCTTTTGGGTCTGTCTGGAGTGCCCATAACTACACATGAAGTGGTTGCAGCGCGGCGTAATGGTGGCGATTGATTTTTGCTTGCAGTTGGACCTGCTACAGCATCACGGTGTCGTGGTCGTTCTGACAGTGTTCTCTGTAGCGAAGGAGCGGTAGATGTACTTGCACTTGAAGTATTGGCCCCATGTGACCCTGGGCGAGCTAACTGCTTCGCTGCAATGCCCGGGGTAGTGAACGATCTTGCTGGTTTTGTATTCGCCGCCGCGCGTAGCAAATCATTCTGGCTAGTTCTGGTAGAGCTGCTGCTTTTGACGTTACTAGACAATCGTCTTGATTTTCGAGGCCTTGTCTGCATTTGTTTTTGCTGTAAATGATGAGGCAGTTGAACTTCCTTGAACAATCCGGTCGTATCACGGCAAGAACGTTTTGTCGGTCGTTCTTGGTGCAAAGCTGACAAAATGCTTCCTTTGCCAATAACATCAGCCGTTGACACATCGATTGGAGGTTGTGATACTTTTACAGGTAGTAACTAGAAAGCAGAATCAGTCAGTAACAGAATCATGTGTAAGACAACATAGTCGCTTACCCTTGGCATCATTGCGTTGGTGCTTTCCTTGTCCGTATCGTCTTTGACATTTTCCTCCTCCTCCAGCTCATAGACCCTCAGTAAATATTGCATCAACACTGGAAACAATATCTCTAGTCTAGGAGCCAACGCCTGCTGCAAAAACTCCTGGAACGGCGAGCGTTCGTCTGCGTCTTCATCCGCCAACGACGGAGGATTCGCTGCGTCCAGCAGCAGCGCCACTCGATCGAGTAGTCCTCGGATCTCCTTCTTCAGTTGTTTCTTCTCTGTCTTCTGCGTTCCGTAGCATAACAATCGACAAATGACCTGCAGTTGCAACAGCCGCACTTTGGCAGGCCGCGGCGTTTCCTTGCTGCTCACGGACGCGTTCAGCTCCGGAAGCTTTAGCATCAATTCGCTGCCAATAGCCGCCAGTCGTTTCTTGAGCGCCTTGAGCTGTTTCTTGTCCTCTTCACTCAGCTTCTTGTCCTTCAGATCACGCTTTTTCACAGCACGACGGTATTTGACCCACCACTCGCCGCCTTCCTGCATCAAAACCAGATCTAGAAACGCCATTACATCCGTCTTCATCATCGAGGACGTGTCTTCGTCCAGCCCCAACGCCTTCACATACTCTGCGCGCCAATCCATTGTCTTTTGATATACAATTCGAAAGTGAAGCGTCTCAAAAACACTCGACTTGGTTTTTGTATGTAATGTGACAGTTTAACCCGAACGCAGGAAAGCGCGGGAAGTCCGCATTTAGAGTGACAATCACTCTGGAATCTTCCCGCCACGACACAAGTCATGGCTGAGCGGGACCGCGAGGACGACGACGCGTCCGTAGAGACGCTGGAAGAGACGCAGGCGGAAGTGGCGTTGCAGATCCGCAACGAGAAGCATCTGAAGCAGGTCGGCGTGGCAGTGCGACGGCCTCGCACGCGCGCGTCGTGTGTCAAGGGGCAGGCGGATGAAGATACCAAGCAGTGGGAACTGCTGCTCTTCTCCTTCTCGGACTCGAGCGAACTGGCCAACCTCGAGTCACTTCTGGTTCAACTGGCACCTTCTACGTGCTACGTGTCGGCGGAACTGGAGCAGACGCAGAGCGTGGGGGACAGCAAGAAGCTACACGCGCTGCTTAAGACCCACGAGGTAGCTCCAGTTTACATGAAGAAGCAGCTGTTCAGCGATGTCAGTGGCGTCGAGACCAACGTGTCCAGACTACTAGGAGCCAACACGATGGCTGAGTACCAAGATGTACTCGCCTCCAAGTTAGCTGCAGGATCTCTGGCCTGTTTGATTGAGGCACTTGGCGTCATGACTGACGCTGATGCCTTTGGCTGCTACACACTACACGAGGGTAACCTCTCGTCGGCTATGCAGCTTGATAGTGCTGCGATTTGGTCGCTGAACTTGCTGCCCGAGCCGAGCTCCACGACGACGGGAGTGACGAGGTTTGGAGGTAGTGTACTGGAGATTCTGAATCGAGGCAAGACACCTATGGGACGACGATTGCTGGAACGATGGATTCGACAGCCGCTGCTGGATGTAAAGCAGATTGAGAACAGACAGAATCTCGTGCAGCTTTTTGTGGACGACTCGTCCTTGAGGATGGAGCTGCTGGATGAATGCATGAAGGCACTGCCTGACTTGGGGCGACTAGCCATCAGTCTTGAAAAGAAGAAAAATGCCAAGATTACGGATCTTGTGAGCGTGTACGACGCTGCTGTCGGCGCCATGCCGAGAGTACTGAAGCTTTTGGAGTGTACAGATGGTGGTGGAGATGAAGCACTCGCGAAGCTTGTGAAAGAAACGTTTGCTACACCGTTGGAAAAGATACTGGCAGATCTGCAAGGCTACACAGAGCTCGTGAAGGAGGTTGTTGATCTGGATAGCCGTCCAACGCTTGTGGTGAATGCGAAACATGATGAAAATCTGCAGACGCTGCGGGAGGAGTGGGATAGCATCCTTGCGGACATTGAGGAGGAGCATCGCAACGCACTTGATACAATCAGTGATGATATCAAGTGCGAGAAGGACAAGGTTCGTGGTTTTGTTTTCCGTATCGTGAACAAGAAAGAGGAAGCACGTCTGTCCAAGATGCAGAATGTGCATATTTGTCAGGTACTTGTTAGTGGTGTTCAATTTACGACGGCTAAGCTGAAGGCGCTCGCTACGGATCATCGTCGTGTGCGCGGAGAATATGAAGAACGACAGGCTCACTTGCTGAATGCAGCGATTGATGTCGCTAGCACCTACGTACCTGTGCTCGAAGCTGCAACCGCTACACTAGCAGAGTTGGACGTGCTGCTTGGATTCGCGCACGCTGCGTGCCACGCTGGATCTGGCTACTGCCGACCTACGATGGAGAATGATGGTGACTGTGTCGTGCTGACCAGCGCGCGCCATCCATGTGTGGAACTGCAGGACGGTGTGGATTTCATTCCGAATGATTATAACTTCGAGCGCGAGAAATCTCGTTTCCAGCTTGTGACGGGCCCAAACATGGGTGGTAAGAGCACTTACATTCGACAACTGGGTACAATTGCAGTGATGGCACAAATTGGTAGCTTCGTACCGGCTGAAGTCGCACGGTTGCCCGTGTTCGACAAGTTACTGGTTCGTGTTGGTGCGGGTGATCTGCAGCAGCGTGGTGTTTCGACGTTTATGCTCGAAATGCTGGAGGCTTCGGCTATTCTGCACAAGGCGACAGAGCGTTCTCTGGTGATTATTGATGAGTTAGGTCGTGGAACGTCCACGTACGATGGCTTTGGGTTAGCCTGGGCAATCTCTGAGTACCTCCTCAGCAAGGCGCGCTCGATGTGTCTCTTTGCAACGCACTTTCACGAGCTGACAGCGTTGAAGCAGGAACACCCGACCGGTTTCGCGAACAAGCATGTCACAGCTGTGGCGAGTGATCGGGAGATCACAATGGTGTACCAGGTGCGCGATGGCCCCTGCATGGAGAGTTTTGGTGTTCACGTGGCTTCCATGGCGGGTTTCCCTCCGTCAGTGATTGAGTGTGCGCGGAGGAAGAGCCAGGAGCTGGAAGGCTTCGAGCGTGCTGTGGGTAGCCAAGTGACTAATGGTGTCAAGAGGTCTGCTGCGGAAGCCTCGCTAACCGATAGCGGATCTGCTTCGAAGAAAATTGCGATGGACAAAAGATTTCTGTCTGCTTTTGCAGCCCTTCCTCTCGACAAAATGGCACCTGCAGAAACACTTGCAGCTGTTCGCAAACTTGTTCCTCAATAAGATCACATTAACATCATGTCAGCAGTTGATTTCAACTATATGGACTCACCGCTTCTCTATCAATTAGTACACAAGACTGACGACGAGAGCTCTTACGGTTGCATCTTACTTCATTTGGTATGATGTGGTCAAAAAGGCAACTTGTTGTTGCCTTTTTTCAACTCTCGTGATTGGTTAAAACCTCAATCCTCCTTTTTCTACCCTTCAGATGTGAACCAACAATTGACTGGAGACCAGAAGCTCACTATCAAAAGGCGCAGTCTAAAGCATGGAGCCTCCGCCGGCCAAGAAGCGACGTCATCGCTTCCAGAAGGTCGAGGAGCGCGTGAGCAACTTGCAGAATGAATTGACACTACACGCCAAGACAACAGGCGCCGTGGACGAGTCGTCGCAGCTCTCATTCAAGGAAGAATTAGGTCTCCAAGCAGAACTCACGACTCTCGAGAGTTTCCAGTTCTTGTTCCGATCTCTACAGCCGCTAGTGACCACCACTCCTCAACTACTGCATCACCTCAAGAAGGTGGTGAAACGTCTGCAAAAGGAGCTCCAAGAAGCCAGAAATGACAGCACTGACCCCGTCGTGCAGCGGCAGAGACTCGTCCCAGTGCTTAAACTAGTGACAGCACTGGCTCGAGAGCTTGGCAAGGAGTTTTATCCCCATTTCGCTGGAACTTTACCATTAGTTGTGGCAGTTATTGACACAAAAGACCCAGAACTCAGTACGCAAGTGTTTAAAACGCTGACGATGCTGTTTAACTACTTGCGAGTGCAGCTTTTGGCCGATATGGACGCTGTGCACAAGTGCTACTTCCCATTACTTGGACACCCGAGAGATTTTGTACGGGATTTTGCAGCACAGACACTGGCTGTACTGTTGAGACGGCTGGAATCTCCTAAAGCCATGAGGAAATACCTACGCGCATATTTGACAGCGTTGGTCAAGGGTTCAGGACGCAGCAATGAGGTTCTGAGAGACGGATCGGCGAAATTGTTTTTTGCTTTGGTGAAGAATGTGAACCATGGATTCCACTCGCGGATGCGCGAGGTGCTGTTGTTTTTACTCGGTTCGTTCCGACCGAAGGATGTGAAGACAGAAACGCAGGAACAGCTGGAGCAACAAGAAGCAGTGTTCGAGATCGTGTACCAAACGTGCGGACTCATGATGAAACACACTGATGCTGATCACTCGGGTGAGATGCTTGAGTGTCTGGTACTTGTAGTGAACAAAGTGGCGAATATTCGCCATGAGAAGGAAGATATTCCTACAGAGGCGGATGATCTATACTTGAGCCGCGTGCTCCGTGTCCTGCTTGGATTTTTGATCTCTCGAATGGGCAAACTGATTACTGGAGCCAATAATGCGTATGAGGTGCGCGTGCCCAGCGTGCATAAGGTTTGCGCTGCGCTTGTTGCTCCTGAAAACAAGGTGTTGACTTCACATTGCACAGTTCTACGAGATGCACTGATGCACACATTTGAAGCGGTTTGGCGGCTGTTTCCTGCTGAAGATGATGTGATATCTGCCCAAGTAAAGGCCATTTTTGCCGTGGCTGCGAATACAGATGAACAGGAATATTGGCAGCAGAAGCTTCTGGAGTTCGTTAATCAGGAGCTACACAACGCTCATGTTGACGTTGGTTTCGTTATCGAGTTTTTGCTTCCCAATGCTATGGAATTTGCGCTTAAGACACTTGTGAAGACAGACGTGAGCGCCTTTAGCTCGCTATTGTGCCACCTTGGGGACTACGTCGCCGACAATGCAGGAGAAATCAACGAGGGTCAAAGCTCGTATATTGTCCGTTCGAAGACCAATGGTCAGTACTGGCTCCTATCGTTTGACCAAATTGACTCCAATGCTGATAAAACACTGTTTGACGCCGGTCGGAAGCTATTTAAGCAGAGCGGAAGCAAAAACGACAATGCGAGTTTGGCTGTGAATTGGAAATTCTGTAAAGCCCTGCAACTTCTTCGCTTACATGATACCAAACTGATTAATTTCACTACACCCCTTATCGCGAAGTACGATGAACAATTGGGGCACAAGTCATCTGCATCAGCTACTCAAATTGCTACTGTACGTGCTGAATTATGGCAGCTACAGCAGATTGCTCAACACCAGGACAAGAGTAAGGGCTCGAAGTTGACTACAAAGTATGTGGAACAGGCACTTCTTGGAAAAGAGTCTTCGTTTAAGACTCTGTCGACTTTGTTAATGCTGATTGATATGGAATCTGAGAAGAAGCAGCATGAGGTGTTGACGGTTGATGCGCTTTCTCGTGTGGCAAAGTCTCTCCTTACAACGCTGCGATCACCTGCGCACGAGCTGCGGTTGGTAGCATTGCAGTTGTTAGCTCGATTCAAGCGCTCAGATTTCCTAGATTCCGACGCCGGTTCACTGAGTGGTCCTTGCGATCTCCTGGACATTTGCGTGAACCTCGAGTTGTCATGCAAAAACATTTCTGTAAATACTGAGCGCGAGGTGGTGCGTCTGCTGACACGAGTGAAGATTCTTTGTCGTTCGCCACAAACCCCTGAGCTGTACAAGAAAATTGCTTTAAATCAACTGCTAGGTTTGTACCACATCAAGTTCTCAACGATCTGGCCTCATATTGCCGATGCGGTGGAGACTGCTGTGAGACTACACTTCAACGAGTTTTGGCCAAGTATAAGCAATGAACTTCTGATGGCTTCGCTTCGTCACGAAGAAATTAATGGAATTCATGATAGCGAGCCGAGCAACGCAAGTGCTATTGTCGAGGAGTTCGATCGTGTGTGCATGTTGGAGCAGGGTAAAGTGCCTACATCAAGTGCTACTGATGCTGCCACTCATCATTCACTGCTTTGGAAGGGACTCATGAAGTTCGCCGACCTGGTCGAAGCCAAAACGAAATTCATGGTACCACTTTTCTTGGTATTTTTGCGTGACCAGTATAGTGCCATTTACACGGATGAACTGGATGCTAAGCGACTGGAGGAAATCGACCTGGCTCTGGTTAAGCTCAAAGATGCCAGCGCAACAAACGATACGGATTCTCCTGACTGGCGGAAACCGTTGAGTTTCAGGGCCTGACCACGAAGGAAGTGAAAGGCAAGTTCGTGGATCAGCTGAAGTTATTTGCTGTCTTCCGCAATATGAAGGGCGCGTATGCGCAGCAATTGCTGCATGCACTCTTCTTTGACCTGCTAATGAAGTCGGACGAGGTGGTCTCGAAGTTAGCTTGCAGTGTCTCTATGCATTCGGGAGCAAGGCTATCGTTTCCTACAAGACGCAGCTGAATCGCCTGATCGACTCATCCTCATTCCGCGAAGAACTCGCAAGCTTTAAGGTTGGAGATGGAGAAGGTGTTGTTCTACGTGAACACCGCCCGGAGTTGTTACCTGTGCTGCTTCGAGTTCTTTACTCAAAATGTGTGAGCAAGAAGGGTCGTAATAATGGCGACACTGTGGCAGCTCGTCGTGCTGCGATCCTAGCATATTTGGCAGCGCTGGACGCGCCTGAGCTTGCTAGCTTTGTGGAACTGGTGGTTCGGGCGTTTGATGTGTCGATTGAAGCGCCTGAAAATGTTAGTGAAGGGACTTTTGTCGTTTGTGATGAAGTGAAGCCCGTGACGGCTGTTTCCACCGTCCAACCTTCGCGCATCTTGGGCTTTTTGAATCTTTTGGAAGACCTAATTGACCAACTCGGTGTAAAGATGGCTGCTTTTGTACCGCGAATTGCTGATGTGTTGGTGGCTATTCTCCAGATCAGTATCGCTTCCAATGAAGATGATGATATGGGTGAAGCCGAAGATGAGGGCGACGAACAGGAAGTGGAAGTGAGTACAGTGATCACGGTCGGCTCAAAGCGGAAGGCAGGTGTGACTTCAACTACAGATACACTGGTTACTTCTTCGTCCATGAAGAAGCAGATTCGGATGTTGACGTACCGTCGACTTGCGGAGATGATTGATATGGTACGATATTTTCTACATCGATTGAGCTGATTAATTTAGTTCTAACCATTTTGTGGCTGTGCAGTTTGACACCCTTGTACAACTTCAGCCATGGGTAGTTGCAGTGTTGGAGACTTCTCACGAAGCGATCACCCACCTGCCTAATGCGGTTGGTGGTGGAAAGGCATCAGCGCTTCTAGAGCTCCTTGTAGCGATGGGTCGCGCTGACAAATCGCGCCAATGGATACCAGAGCCGCTAGTCCTCAGCGTTATCTCCTGTTTATCTGCTGGGCTGACGTCATCAAGCGCAACACCCGCAACTTCTCGCGGCGTTTCGCCAGAGATTTTGGACTCAATTCTGCAGTTTATGGACTCACTGCTAGATGGAGATGAACGTTTGTTAGCGGAGCTAGACCAGGACGCTCCGATGACTGCTTCTAAGAAGGATGAGAAGGTGCTATTAGTACCTCAAATTCCTTTTGTGTTGGAACAGTTTGTGCAGCGATTCCAAGCCAAGGCCGCGCGTTATGCAAGCGATCGCTATGCTGGATCTTCACGAAAGGAACTTACGTTCTTGTGCCGTCTGTCACACCATTTGGACGCCTCTGAAGGCGATATTGCCGTTGCCGCGCACGACTTGTTCCAGTTACTGTTGCCGTTCTTGTTGCGCAACCACCAAACTTCTCCAAAGGACAAGGAAAATCTGTTGGAGGTGCTAACGCACATGGTGCCCAAGCTGTCGGAGCCTAAGAAGCATGTGCTCGCCCTTGCACGGCTGTTAGCCCCGGGACCGAACTGCATCGCTGATCGAGATCCTCGCTTGAAACTTGTGCAGGTATTTACAGCGCTTGGTTCTCACCCCGCTCTTACAGAGCTCTCCCCTATGGCGAAATTCCTGGTTGAGCTTAATGCTTACGATGCCAAGCGTATCGAGGAAACGGACTATGAGCGGCGCCTCATAGCGTTGAACCGCTTGAACTCAACGCGGTTTGCCGGGTTTACGAACGAGACGCATTTATTAGCTCCCCTTGTAGCGCAATGTCTGCAATCCATGCATGACTCTGAGTTTTCAGTGCGCAGTGGTGCACTAGCTGGGCTTACAACGTTCTTGGGGCTAGCTGCTGAGGTTGCAGTTGAACAAAAGGAACAAGATGCTGCTACCAAATCGCCTGTGCTTAATGCGCTGGAGTCGCTAGTGATGCCTTGCGTTCGGGCAAGTCTGCGTTCAAACGATGAGAATACACGACGTGGTTTCGTGACGTTGCTGGGAGCACTGGCGGACCAGCACATGCCATTCAAGCACTTGTCATTCGTTCCCGCGGACCTGGTATTAGTGCGCAACCAAGAGGACCCTGAAGCTGATTTTTTCTACAATATCACGCATATCCAAGCACACCGCAGACGCCGTGCACTACAGCGCCTCAGTGCGCTCATGGACTCTATGGCTATTAAGGCTAAGGATCGGATTGAGGGTGACGAAAGTGATGAGCCACAGTGGTTTTCAAACTCGACGGTGAATGGCGTTATATTACCGCTGGTGCTGCATTTCGTTTACGAAACTCATGCGAAGAGCCAGGAATCATTGCGTTCTGAAGCTGCTGCGTGTGTAGGAAGTGCCTCAGGGCTTTGGGCTGGTCACACTACCTCTCGTTGCTGCGCAGATTGCTTAAGTCGATCGATGGTCACATTGAGATGGAAAGTGCTATCATTATGTCCATTTGTGCTGTGATTGACCACTTCCACTTCGAGGCGCCAGGTGCAGCTACTCAATGGCAAGTCTCGCCGTCGGTCACTAAGGTACAATCGGATGGAAATTTGACCGAAGTTAACGATGCAGATGATGAAGAAGAAGATGAAGGCTCTTCCAAGGTCCAGGACAACATGGAAACACAGGTGCTTCCGATGCTGTACTCGTACTTGTTCAAGGGTGTCGCTTCGAAGAAACGCTCCAAGTCGAAAGACGATGATGGCGAACCGACTTCACTCTCCGAAGAATCTGTATCGGTGCGTGTGCCCTTGGCACTTGCGGTCGTAAAGGTTTTGCGTCGACTGCGAGCTGAAACATTCCAACGTGAATTGCCCAAGCTGCTACTGAAATTTGCCAATTTGTTGAAGAGTAAGGATGAAGCTGTACGTGTTTCGGCTCGTACTACACTTGTTCGAATTGCTGTGGAACTGGGTCCGAGCTTCCTGCTACCAATAGTGGAGGAACTTCGACACACGTTGCGCGATGGATACATGGTCCACGTGCTGTCCTTTACCGTTCACGCGCTTTTGGAAAAGCTTCCGGAGATTATGCAGGTGGATGGCAAGGTTGGTCCTCCTCGCAAGCCCCAATCATTACTATTGACGCAAAACAAACAACAAGAGGTTCAGCGTGAGGCTGAGTTTGTGTCTCCACTAGACGCCTGTGTACCGAGCTTGATGGAAATTTTGGCTGCAGAGTTGTTCCAGGGTATGACTACGATTGGCGAGGCAGCGGAGGCTGCTGCTGGAGGTGTAGAACGTAGATCCGCTCAGAAGTCGAAAATGAAAGAGGCACGCTCGAGTGGTGGTCGGAGTTTGGATTCTCTAGAGCTGCTGGCAAGATCTCTACCGTTCTTGCCCAACCCAAGTATCCACGAAGTTGTGAGTGCACTTGTGAAGCGTTTTCAGGCCACAGACGCCGGTGCTCAAGCTACAGCTGCGCTTCAGGAGGCACTCAAGCGCGTAGCTATTGGTCTTGCGAAAAACCCGTCTGTGGAGTCCTCCTACATGTTCCTGTACGCATACAACGTTCTCAATTCTAGTCTCGAGAGCCTACATCCGGCTACTGAGAGAGAGAAGGAGCAGTACGAAGCCAGTGGTAGCAGCACTGCTCTTGTGACCTCGTGGCTCGTGTCAGAAAAGAGTGCGGCCGCCACAAAACTGCTAGCAAAGCGAGTAAGCTCACGAGAAACTGTTCGGGTCATGATGCAAGAGCAAGTTACCGGCTTCGACAAGATGCGCCAGCAACAACAGAACAAGACCAAAAAGCAGAAGCGTGAGGAGATCGCCGCTCTTCTGGCGGAGAGCACGGCACACCTCCGAGAGCTGCTCAACTTCGCAGTCTTTTTAGTTTTCTCTTTCCTTCGTAAGAATGGAAGTGCCAAAGATCAGGACGGTGAGAGTAAGAACTTGAATGCTCCGGCTCAACTTGTGGATCCGCTGGTGCCATTGCTGATGCGCTGTGCTGGTGAGTCCAAGAACGACCGAGCTGTTATTAACGCCCTGAAGTGCTTAGGCTCACTCCTTCCCAGACAGGAAGAACTTCCAGCTCTACGGGTAGCACGCACACCGCTTCTTGACCGTCTCTTCAAGATCCTACAACAGGCTGGAGCTGCTACTGGCAATGAAATGGTACAGACATGCTACCGCACGCTCACAGCACTCCTCAGACAACAACAGGGATTGGAGCTTGCCCAGGAGAATGGCAACGCCTCCAAGGATTCTAAGAGCGAAAATCTCCGACTCACGGAACCACAACTGCGAGTGCTTCTGAGCTTCTTGCGTGCCGATCTCGACGAACAAGACCATCAAAATGCCACTTTCGCCCTGCTGAAGGCAATCGTGAACTCGCGTCTTGTTGTGAGTGAAGTGTATGATGTGATGCTGCGTGTCGGTGAGCTGTTGGTTCAAAGTGACGCCCCTGGTGCGCGTCTGAACTGTGCAACTATCTACCAGACCTTCCTGCTCGAGTATCCTCTTGGAAACAAGCGGCTGTCCCGTCACCTCAAGTTCCTGGTTGATAACTTGACCTACGGACATGCTACAGGACGATCAGCAGTGCTTGAGGCTTTGCGTTCGCTACTCTCAAAACTTCCTCAGGACCTGGTGAACGCTCGTTCACAGTTTTTCTTCTTGCCACTCGTGCTACGTCTAGCTAATGATGAGGCCTCTGAATGCCGTGATCTGGCACGCGCAGCTCTGAGCACTTTGGTACGTCGTTTGGGCAACAAGGAGCTGAACGAGAGCATTCTATTGGTGGGCACTTGGTGGACACAATCTTCGAACGCTGATACTACGGATGCAGTTAAACTACTTGGAACTGCTGCGCAAGTGACGACGCTTGTGCTGGAGACCCGACCCGAATTCTTCGAGTGTAGCGCACCACAGGTTCTGCATGCGGCTCGGACAGCTCTCGAACGTCGCCAGCGTGAACTGCAAACTGTGGAAGACAGCAACCAGGTGCGGTGGCAGCCGACGTACCATGTCTGTGTGGCACTCACTGCCTTCAGCGATCATCTCACTGGTCCTTATGAACTGTGGCTGGAGGAATCGAAGGCAACTAAGAACTTTCTGGATGTTGTGGTGCTGCCTCTACTGCAGTACCCGCATGCTTGGGTGCGTCTCGGTGCAACCAGGTTGCTGACGTCCTATCTACGTCGTCGACAGGCGACTACACTTGCGTTTATGGCTCCAGTAAAACGACTTCCTGGAGATGCTGTTGAACGTCTACGCAATGGTGCACTCTACCTACAACGTCGTGGACGTCTGTTCGCTTGGGCTAGTGCCTTCTGTAAATTGCTGGAAGCTCCAGGACTGAACGATGATCTGGCTAACGAAATACTCTCGGCGCTGCCGTTCTTGTGCGAAGCTCTTGAGACCACGGACATCCCGCAGGACATGACTGCTGCAGCTGCTGATGCCATGGTGAACGATGCTGAGACTACAGTAGAAGAAAATACTGGCGACGATGCTGCTGCTGATGAAAATGAGAAGACAGACGAGAAGGAAGACGAAGAGGAGCTGCAGCGTCGCGAGGAGAAGGAGAAAGACGAGGAACGTGCCAAATCGCGCACTCCCATGGGCTGGCTTCTTACCCGACTATCATATGTGGCTCGTGGGTCAAGCTGTAGCAACGACGTTCAAGTTGTGGTGTTTAAATTGTTCGCTGCTTTGCTCCACAGCCACGATACTGCGTTTGCAGAGAAGTATGTTGTGCAAATCATCAACCCATTGTATCGCGCGACGAGCAAGCTAGAAGAGCTCCAAGCTCAGCAGGAACAAGTGCTGTTGCAGAAACAACAGCGGAACCGCAACAAGAACGGGAAAAGCGGTGCTGCTCCAGAACCCGTGACGCCGCCTGAGAGCGCACTGTTGGCTCAGGAAGTATTACAGCTCCTGGAGCAGAAGTTGGGAGCCACACCATTCTTGGAGGCGTACTCGTTTGTGCAGAGGAAGATGGCGGCACGTCGCGCTGCTCGCAAGCTGCAACGTCGCACTGAAGCTGTGTCCGATCCGCAGCGTGCTGCCCAGCGGCGGATGCAGAAGAATGAGCAGAAACGTCGTACGAAGCAAATGCGCAAACGCAAACACGCTGTGCTCAAGGGCTCGGCCTCTGCAGCTGTACGTCCCACGAAGGTACTTCGTCCTGGTGCCGAGTAAGTCCTCCCGGGATACCAACTAGATAGAGATAGTCTTTTGCATTAATTCCATGTATGTTTGAAATGGTTCGTGCCGGCGTCGCATTCTTCATCGTGATCAAGCTCGGATGCGGGATGTCACGTCGACGCTGGACTTGGAATAGGTAGATGGCTGTTATTTTTGCTAGTGAGAAGCTTGGGCTAATACGCGTTCCTGGACAGATGACCAACAACAACAATGAAGAAGATCATCGATGGGGTCGTACGTCGTTGTCGCCTGCTCTTCCTCCGGCACCTCCGATCCAAAATGTCAAGACACAAGCTATGTTACGTCGGCGACGACGAGTACCCGCTCGGGATGTGGAACAGCATGAACCATGGTTATTCCAGAGCACCAATATGCGCCCCCTTCCTGTGATGTCACCATCGCTGTCCACTCTTTCTCCATCAACGAGTGATAGCTCATTTTTCTACTTGGACCTGGACAGCTTGAAGAGTTTGTTACCCCCACCTGATGGCCGACATCGCCCAAGAAGCAGTGAAGATGATTACATCAGCTATCGAGTGGTTCGTGGACCACCAAGTCGGGGACACCGCACACCACCTGTGAGGTTGGCGACGTTGAACGTCAGTACTAGTCACACAGTCAACAAGAACCATCGACAACGAAAACGAAGGCGACAAATTGGGCTGGCTTCGAAGCAAAAACTTCGTCGCAAAGCTCTACGTCTTGATTCGGCTAAGGTGCGGCCATCAACACAAGAATTACTCGACACTGATGTTGCTGCTGTTTATTTATCTCCGACTAAACGTGCCCGAAACAAGGCAAGAAAGAATCATACACTACAACCTGTTGGAGAAAATCGTCGGAAAACGAGACGAAGACCTGCGATGCATTATGCATTTGACTACGACTCCGATGGTCAAGACCAAATTGGAAAACCTGCAACTCCGCTTGAAGATCTTGACGAAGAGCAACGGCAAAAAGCTCTCATTGCTGCACACTTAAACTTGACGCTGGAAGAATACGAAAACTTGGACGCTGCTTTCGGGAATAATTCACAACTCAGTCTCACATCGGAAGATGAACGATCAATGACAGAGCGGTATCGAGAGGAATTCCAGGAGTTTGACGTTGATAACAGTGGGTCTATCTCTCCTGACGAGCTCAAACAACTACTACTAGCTTCAGGAGAAGATATGGACGAAGCAGAGCTAGCCTCGGTGATCCAACAAGCTGACACTGATCATGATGGAGAAATCAACTTTAACGAGTTTATCGCTCTCATGCGCGCTCGGAAGCGACTTCTTCAGGTCGCGAATCAAATGGGAATGAACAGCAGTGGCCCAATGAGTACGAACACATCAGCTAGTCTTGGACTGAGCTTAACGAAAAACCTGAGTTCTCCAGGACAAGTTTTGCCACCATTAAAAATTGCCGCACGCCAAGCAAAGCGCCATTTACAGCCACACAACCGGCCTCTCGTCGCTGCTCGCGCTACGCCATCATGCCTTCGCCCAGGGTCAAAGGTGGACATAAGCGATTTACGGCGTGAGTTAGCACTTTCCGAATACGGTATCCAAGAACTTAACTCAAAGGTGCGCGAGGGATTGCACTGGGTCCAACAGCACTGCCCTGTGAGATCGCTCAAGGCACAGGTTTTCTGTCATCGATGGGGTATGGAAAAGGTTCATCAGCTTTTCTTACGACTCCAGTCACAACAACTCTCTCGAGCTTTCCGCAAGTGGAATGCATTCCTGATGTTTGAGCGTAATAAGGTCAAGGCAAACATGTTCCTCAAGTGCAAGGGAAGTCAGAAAATGACAGCGATCATGAACAAATGGAGACGGAAAGTCACAAGACGCAAGTTTATGCGGTGGAAGACGGAGTGCATCATTGATGCCCGCAACGAGCTCCACTCAGCAGCAATCGAAATTCAACGTGTCGTGCGCGGTGACCTCGCTCGTTTGCTTCGTATCCGATTACAAGAAGAAATTGCAGTCGTTCACATCCAGGCTCTCATCAGAGGAAGAGTAGCAAGAAATGCTGCTAGTCGAATACGCCAGGCGAATTTGGAGGACGAGGCTGCTTGTTTGTTACAGCGGTGCTACCGTGGTTATACCGGAAAACGACTAGCTCGAGCTTTGTTCAAAGCTCAACGAGAGACGCTCGCAGCTTGCCGTATCCAGCGTACATTCAGGAATTTCCAAAGACGTGAGCTTCTGAGAGTAATCCAGCAGACCAAGCTCGAAAATGATAGTGCGGTCGTAGTGCAGTGCTGTATGCGCGGCTATCTAGCTCGGCAAGAACGAAAACGTCGCGCAACTCGACGACTGCGAGAGCGAAGTGCAGTGATACTTCAACGATACATGCGTGGTTATCATGCACGATGTCGTGTCCTGAAGATTAAGGAGCAAATTCGTGCTGCTTTAACCATTCAGTGCTTCGTTCGAGTTTGTCAATCATGTCGACGAGTTCACATATTACGGACAGAGAAGCAATTCAAAGAACGACAGGCGGTTGAACGCGCAGCAGCTATCCGAATCGAAGCACGGTGGCGCTGTTTTATCACTCGGAAGCACTATTTGCTTGACAAGCAACGTCGAGCAGATGCGCAGAAGATGGAAAGGTTTCGACGACTCACTAGTGCTGTTGCCATTCAGTCTCTGTTCCGTGGATACGTAGCTCGTCGTTGTGCCCAACGTGCGCGGTACGAAAAGCTGAAATGGATGAACTTGACACTTATGAACAGTAGCGCACTGAAGATCCAGGCGTTCTGGCGAGGCTATCACGGTCGTTTAGCTTCTCATCTTCGACTTCAAGCACAAAAAGCTCATCAACATCAGGAAAATGAAGCAGCCAAGCGCATTCAGATCATCGCTAGAGGAAAATTAGCCCGTGACGAACGTCGACGTCGAGACCAAGAGCGTGCAAAGCTAGCATCTCAGCAACGAACTCGAGTGAGAGCTGCTCTCCGCATCCAGAAGGTGTTCCGCGGTAAACAAGCTCGGCAAATGGTACAAGAACTTCAGCGAAGGCATCGTGAAGAAGCTCGTCTTGCTCTTGAGCGACTAGTACTCCAGACGAAGACACGCGCTGCGACGAAGATTCAAAGCTGCTCTCGGCGGTTCCTCGCTCGCTGTCACTACTTCTACCGCAACGTGAGATGGAGCAACGTAAACTACAAGCAGAACTCCGAATTACACAGAACCAAGCTGCAATTGTGATTCAATGTGCTATTCGACGCGCTGGAGCACGACGTGTTTTGCTACAGCGACGACGAGAGTTTGAAAAGAGAATTTCCATGATGGCCTCTGAGAAGGCCCACGACGAGATCGAAAGACTGCGGCAGGAACAAGAGGACGAGCTACTCAAGCTGAAGATGCAGTTGCTGTTCCAAGCGAATAGTGCGAACGAAGAGGCCACGAAGCTACGTGAGGAACTAGCTCGCCAACGTGAAGAAGAGGAGATTCGTCGCAAGGAGGAGGCCCAGGAACTCGCACGACTTCGACTTGAAACTCTCATGCAGCAGCAGGAGATTGACACGAGAATTGAACAAGATAAGCAGAAGAAGTTGGAGGCCCAACGACTGCGTGAGAGACTGGAAGCGGAGAAACAGGCTCAACAAGAGAAGGAAGCCGCGATGCGTTCACAGGAAAATGAAGAACTAGCGGCCTTAAAGATTGCAAGCATGCTATCCAGACCGACCAGCAAACAAGAAGAACAAGATAAGGAGGATCGAACGTTGCAGCAAGAAGCCGAACACTTGAAGCAAGCTGCCCTGGCAATTCAGAAGGACCAGGCCCGAATGAAGATCCAAGCTATTTGCCTGAAACACGTGGCTCGTAAGCGACTTTCGAAACTGGAGGAAGCTCAGTCAGCAGCGATGGCGAGCATTCACAATGAGGAACAGCGTTTACGACTTAAGGCAGAACAGCAGAAGGAATTAGCTCTAGCGAGATTGAAGACAATGATGGACGACGAAGCTCGTGCGAGAGAGCAAGAGCTCAAAGAGCTGGAAATCCAAATGCTTGAGCGCGCTCGGAAGGAAAAGGAACGCATTGCACTGCGCAATGCATCCGCGAGGAAGATTCAATCTCGAGCTCGTGGGTACTTGGCCCGGCAGCGTGTGAAAGCCATCCAGCATAAAATTGAGAAGGAACGGGAGGATCGCGCGAAAGCGATGCAGGAAACCATTGAGGCAGCTGAAGCTGAGGTGGCCGAGGCACTCATCGAAGCTGGTGAGACTGAGGCGGATGCTGCTGACGGTGGTGAGGAGGCGAAGGCTGACGAATGGGTCGAGTACTGGGACGAGAATGCTCAGGCTTCGTACTTCTACAACATCCGAACGCAGGAAGCAAGCTGGACTCGGCCGGTGTCGACACCTTCAGCAAAGGCAATGGAGATTGTGATGGCCGCTACAGGATTGACAGAAGAGCGTGAACAGGATGTAGCTGCTGGATATGTTGACTATGCAGTCAGTGGTCAGGTAGATGCAAATGGTTATCCGGTCGAGACGACTGCCGCAGAGAACTACGCAGACGAGTACGGCTATTATGATCAATATGGTCAGTACCATTACTACGACCAGAACAACGCTGCGTACTATGGAGCTTCAGCGTACGGACAAGGTTATCCGCAAATGATGGGGGTGCAACCGAACTATGCGGCGGCAGCCACCTATGCGTACCAGGCAGCAGCGGCAATGGCATTCAATCAAGCCATGATGTACGGGGCTCCCATGATGGCGTATGGCAACCCGGCAATGGTTCAACAGTATCCCCAACCAGACGTGACAGCAGATGCTGCTCCAGCTATCACAGAAGACGCTGGACAAGCTGTTCCGCCGGATCCGTGGGAAAAGTTCTTTGACCAGTACACCGGTGCTGCCTATTACTACAACAACATAACAGGAGAACAGTACTGGGCATAACAGAACATAGCACACTAGTTAGCATAGATATCCATTCGATATGCCAAGTCGTTTACAGAATGCTGTCAATCTTCGTCGATGTTCATGGAACTATCATCGGAAAAGTCCAGACTTGAGCACGCTAGTGACTGTCTACTGTGTTCGATGCTGCTGTAGGACTGCTCCAAGCGCCGAGAAAGATTCGCGTAATTATCTGTTGAGCGACGCGCTCTAAGAGGGGTGAGTCCACTGGTCTTAGGTGCATCTTTCGGGGGCGGCTCTGCAAATTCAGGGAATGACCCTGGTCCACCAGACAAAGATTCCTCGAATGCAATAGTGATCATGGACCCCGCAAGAGTGTCTTCGGGGGCATAAGCAAGTGCCTGTAACATACAGAAATATTAAAATACCACGATGGAAAACACTCAAAGAGATTGTCCTACCGCGTGATACGATTCTATCGCTTGCTCAAGATTGCCCTTCATATGATATGTGAATCCAAGAGCTGCAAGTATCGAGGCCTTTAATAATTTTAGCAATCAGTTCCACATCCTTCTGTGATGCACTCATAATCGAACGTACATTTCGAGGTGAAAGCCGGAGTGCTCTTTGGAAATAGTGAATAGCCTGGTCAAAGTTCCTGTACGCATCAATAGGAGAGTTGGTCAGCTTGATTATACTCCAAAGAAGTACTTAATTAATCATAGGACGAACCGAAGTTTGCGGTAGGAGTATCCAAGATTGAAAAGTGTCGGCTCCCACGCCTCCATGAGACGCTGAAAGTAGAAAGTGAACGAAGTTAGTATCCAGACTTGGTCTCACAGGTGGTAAGCAGATCCTACCTCGGGAAGACCCTTGCACAGCTCCAGAGCCTTTGTGAACATGTCGATTGCTTTAGGATAATCTTTCTCCTTGTAGAATACACTACCCAGTTCGTTGTAGACCAATGGGTCGGTGGGACAGATAACGCTCGCTTGCCGGATAAATTCCTGGGCTTGGACTAAGTTGTTGGTACGAAGATATTCCATTCCAATATATAGAGGTGGCAAATGCGAACCAGGAAAGAGGCTGGATGCCGTCCGGTATGACGACATGGCTTGGTCACTCTCATCCTGCGCTGCGAAAGAGTTTCCAAATCCGATCCAGGCAGGCGCATAGCTCGGTTCTAGGGATGTTGCTTTACTACAACGTACACATCAAATTGATAAAACGTTAGCATATATAAAAGTTAGAGATTTTCACCCCACACGTACTGGAAGTATCTCTGCGCAGCCTCGTATTTCTGAGTCAAGAGATAGTAGCAACCTACAGTGTACCACGCTGACGCTTTCGTTGGGTATACATCCACCTGCATCAAAGTGGTCAATCAATGTGGTACGATCTCGAGAATGGCAGCAAAAAAATTCAGATTGCTTACCATTTGATGTGCGTAGTGGTATAGCTCTCGTTTTTTTCCAAGTTCAACTAGTGTACCCACGTATACAGAAATCACACGGAAATTGAGCGGGTCCCGTTCACGAATGCTGATGCAACCACCCACAAATGATTAGTCTCCCCACGCATCGGAATGGGAAAATACATTCCAATAGTATCTGTACCTCTCACAAATTTCATGAGCTTGCTGAATATCATGTTGGTAGTAATAGGTCTCAGCTCTTGTGACGTTCTGCATTACCATCAAGACATGTCAAAACAATGACTCATCTGCGTCTATCGAGAAAATTTTACCAGGTCTAAATTTTCCGCCAGACCGAAATGGTGTTCCACCTCAGCAAATCTCTCTTCAACTGTTGGCGTTGTGTCATACTGTTAATGCATCCCAATACACAGCAAAAATGTGAATATACCACAACAACTTCAATGGACACTATATACTCCGTACTACCTTTCCAACGTGAGTCTGATACAGAAACTCCAGCAGCTGCATCTCATCAGTCGAGAAGTCCAATGACGCCACGAGCTCCTTCTCCTCTTGTGCCGACAACATTTGCTTATCAAATAGATGAAAAAACGCTTCAGAGCAGTGTACATCGCAGCGTAGTGCAATGCGAAAGTAGACTGCAGCATTCTCCCGATTTCCAATTGCTTCAAACGTCTCCCCCATCAACAGCGCCAACGACGACACAACATTAATCCCCTCTGTGTGCTCGAGCTGCATCTTTTTAGCCAGCAACACCACATCCTGCTCTCTCTCCGGGAGCACCATAGCCAGCAGCTCGAGACACTCTTCCTTCTGCTTAATAGCCAACATACACTTCCCCAGCAGCAGCAGCGCCCTGAGCGTCACGTGCTTGGGCAGCAATTGCCCTGTACCATCCACATCTGTGAGTCTCGCCTGCTTCATTGCATGAATAGCTCGATGGAATTCTCTATTGAGATAACAGGCGTCTGCAAACAGCAGCACGTCATTCTCGTCTCTCGAGATCGTCACCAATTTATCTGCGTAATAGAGTGCCGAGGCTACGTGATGTTGTTGACTGCATGTCCGAACTAAGTGTCTCAATCTGTCCACCACTGTCTTGTGTCTAGTAAAGTGGACACTTGGATGTTTTCTATTGGTACCTGGAGGTTTTAAATGGTCCCGAGTGTCCTCCAAGTGTCCTTCTGAGTGTGTGGCGTGGCGCACAGCGTCGTCGTCGCTCTTGAGTGTCCACATCCGAGTGTCCTCGTCCTGTTCTGCGTCCTCCTCTGTCTCCAGTGGTCTCCTGGCTGTAATAAAACCTGCAGCTTCCGCCACGCGTCGTCGTCGCTTGGTGGCTCGGGCGCTCGCTTCGTCGGACGCTGCAGAGTCAAAAGCGAGCGTGCGTGTGGTGCACTCGGGCGTCTGGACGGGCGACGCTTGGTGCCACGATGAGCCACGAATAGTCGGAGGCCGATGCGGTGTCGGTGGCGCCATGACAGGCGGAAAAGACGACGAGACAGGCAGCCAAAGCAGCCTCGTGCTCACTCGTGGTGCTGTGTCGATTGTTTTTTATACCAATGAGGTATTGAAATAATCATTAGTAGTGACGTAAAAAACAGTTTTTTTCAGTTGTACTTTGATTCAGTATGGGATCACATTGCGTACTTAAAACGTGGTTAAACAATGCCAAGAGCAAATCTAAACGATGTCACCTCACCAGGACTTACAATACTTCGTCAGTTTACGATTTTGAGGAAGAAATCATGTTGAATCAGTTCTTGAAAACAAATAATTCTGGAAATTTAAGACCATGATTAGAGAGTTAACTACGTATAATATTACCAATGGACACAGCTACTCAGATCGGATTTGAATAGAGCTTCCAAACGGTCTTAAGGAGCAGTTTGACCTACTACAAAGAGAATATGGACAGTTGTCCATTACTTAAGTAACTATCGAAAAGATCTCTGGCACGATCGAGGTAGGAGTCATAGTTTAGTATGTCAACGATGAACAGGTCCCAGAGGTTAATTGCACACAAAAAATAGTACACTCGTTGGCTGATGGATCAATATATGGCCCACAATCGCTTCTTGTGACTGATCAATATCATCAATTGTTCAATCGAACTAATTGTTGGACCTCTAACAACAGAAGTAGATTACGCCCCTGCTCTCAACCCTACGGTGTTAGCCAACTTGAAAAAATCTTCGTACTTGTCCAACTGTTGGCGGTTCTTGATTTTGCCGGTAGTCATGGCTTTTGTTGGGGTGAGTTTGCCGTTGAAAAGCCGCATAAAGTTGTCAAACTCCATACTGGTAAGCTTAGTCGCAAACTTGTGAGGATCCGCCTTAATTTTCTTTGTAGATGAAGCGAGCCTTTGTAGCTTCATCTTATGTATAGCTGCGGCAAGCTTCGCGTTGTCGCCCTTGGGTTTAATTTTGCTGGCAAGTTTCGTTAGTTCCGACGATTTCGTCCGTTCTTCATCCGTTGATAAGTCGTCGACGACTCGAAGGCGTCTTGGCTGGAATTCCGTGGTGAGTACACTGTCGAACGCAGTACGAGGGGATTCAGGAGCAGCGTCAGATCTCGTAGTCGCTGCGGCAGCAACGCTCTCAACAAGGATGAAGAACGTAATTGTAATAAAGATGGCAAGACGCATCGTTGATATTGTTGGGTGTTCTTGCAGAAGCTTGTGGGCTGAGTGGCAAAACTCGAAATGAAAAGCGTACAGTACGAACGCGTCATAACAACCAGCTCAGAATAACGATTGGACGATGCACGCGCTTTTCCATAAGGTAATGTACATGTTATTTGCCGTAAGCATAAAGTGATCATTTCATGATACATTCTCTGATTTGCAAGACAGGGGTGCTGTGCGTCGACAAGGTAGATTCGTATGGTAATTGCAAAAGTGGGGTGCTGTGCGTCATTCGTATGGTATTTGCAAAAGTGGGCCCAACAGCGAGTCGAAAATTGTACAATTCAGATACATGTAAGAGAATCTTTTTCTCGCAGAGGCGCAACAAGTGCCTTTACGAAGCAAAGCTTTAATCACGGATGACATCTGCCTTCGACCTCGAAAGATGCATAGCATATGATAGAGTACCATGTGAGAGTCTCTCCTGCTCTCACGGAGCTTCTCAGAGTGAGCACATGTTATACTGACTCCAAAAATTTAGATAAAACATTTGGCGGTAGTCTTATCGTGTGCTTTGACATCACATTCAGAAAGGGACTTACAACGACTTTGTCAGATCTCAACTCACTGCTCTGTAGGCTACTCTACAGTACATTTATCCAGATGATCTGTAGGTAGAATTTCAACCAACCACCCCGCTTACAACCTGCACTTCATCTTGCTTGTGAACCAGATACCCTGACGCTGTCAGTTGGGTGAATGGCGCGACACCGAGCTGGTGGGTCCAGTGCAGGCACACCACCTTGCTGCAAAAGCAGTTCATGGTAGAGTGGCTAGAAGATCCGGAGAACTTTAACATACTTGTCGGCAGGTCCACCGATGATCGTTCGAAGTCGTTTGGTGCTGCGCAGGCAAAGATTGCTATGTCGAGCGACATAGTAGATCAGTGTCTTACCCTTCTGGTGCTCCAACAGCGACGTCTGAGCGATTGACGTCATGAAGTCATTGCATATGCGGCAAACATCCTTGCTATGCATGGACGGCAGGAACATAGTGGCACACCGCGTGGCCACCCCTTCCGGGTGAGCCGAATCGGGTAACTTGAGAGCGTGACACAGATGGCTTCAACCAAACCAGCCGATCGCAACCGCCCCACGATCGTACGCTTAATAGACTCTGTCGGACTTTGTTTGAGATCGACTTCATACAGCACACGTAGTGCGTGTTGGTGATGCTAATGTTTTCCATTGACTGTTTCAGTGATGTCTTGTCACTGCGTCCCAAGGCACTTCAATGCTTTCTTGTCTCGATCACTGCCGCCCTTTGACGTCACCTCGGCGTCTTCAACGAACTCCACTACTATGCTGGGCCAAGTCAAGCAGGCCCTTCAGCAGCGTGCCGCGGTGCTATTCCGTGAAAC
The DNA here is from genome assembly GCA_008079305.1 of Phytophthora palmivora. Taxonomy (NCBI): domain Eukaryota; phylum Oomycota; class Peronosporomycetes; order Peronosporales; family Peronosporaceae; genus Phytophthora; species Phytophthora palmivora. The sequence continues at coordinate 112,237 of VOQZ01001037.1, read as the reverse complement.
CCACCGCGTATGTGACGGAACCTGCATCGTGGTTGATGATGAACTGCGTGCGCTTCACCTTGGGAAAGTCACTTTCCGTCAAAACTCTCGTTCTCTTTCTGTCCTTCTTCGTCTGGTGATTCGTTCGGATCTTATTAACCAGAGCTTCTTCAGTGTCACGCAAACGTAAAACCATTCTTTGTGTTGTGAATTGTACTGGTAACCACAGTTGAGCATCACAGTACGACAACTTAATATGAGAAGGGGAGGTTGTATGAAGAGTGTGTTGGAGCAGTTAGTGCTCAGTTCTAAAGATTCTATCTAATACGAAGAACCCCCCGAGTGGCTTCTGCCGCTCCAGCACTGTGTTCGTTGCGTGTGTGAGCTTCTGCTCCACAGCGTTTCCTGAAGTGTATCCTGTAGTTTACAACACTTTGTATGAGGTCGACAAGGTCATGACTCATGCCTCACGAGCAATTGTAGTGTGTTATTCTATACATCGATGCGGACTAAACACAGAGATGAACCTTATTAATTCCGCGAGCAATGTCAATTGACTTCCCACAACACTTCACATTTGCAACCAATATCAACAGTTTTACCGCAGCCCAACTCTCTATTTACAACATTATGGCTGTTGTGGTTACCGCCAATTATTTGCAGTGATTTCCGTTTAGAGGAGCTAGCATGCAGTGTCTCTCGGCATGAGGAGAACCAATGTTAAACAAGAAGTTTGTCCAAGTCAATCTTTATTCATCTTCAAACTAGCCAACAAAAATTCATATTTCTGGTAGGAAGACGGGGCTGGAGAGTGCGGTTGCCATGGACTGCATCGCGATATCTCGAATTCGGGACAAGAGGCAAGGAGCGTACTTTCGTGCCATTTCATATGCCTCAAGATTCATTCGAAAGACTATGCATTGCTCCATCGCAATAGCACTTGACTGTCTTTGTTGGCAACTAAAGAATTCCACGTCACCAAAAAGAGACCCCGGGAGGACGCTGTCTACACGTGACTCGACTGTCTTGTAGGTTAGTGTGACACAACCACTTGCAAGGAAGTAGAAACAATCTGTGGACTCCTTCTCACCGTAAAATTCGTATCCCACAGATACATCGAGTTTGTGAAAGAATTGGTCGGCTGTACCTGATATCTCCGAGTCATCAGATTCACCGTAGAAATGGCGCAACAAAAAAGTAGTATACTCATCTTGCCAAGTGCTGCTGCGTCCTTGGATAGCGTCTAATTGGTTTGAACCACATAGAATTTGGTTCTCACAGAATACCAAAGCCGACTCCGCGCTCGAATAGAAACTCTCCTCGCCTGAAATGTTGTTGGTTATTAGCATATTGCGGACCTGAGGAATTGCACCCGCGTACACGACCGTGATACCGTGGCTGCTGCAGTATCTCTGAATGGTGAGAAAAGCATTACGAGTAGCAGTGACATCCATCACCGTGACATCCGTGAAGTCCATGACAATATACTCTGTCAACACTGCATCGGAAGTGGTCGCAGGAGTACCATCAAGACACTCAATCAATGGTGTCCGGTGTCCATCAGGCCTCAATAATGTGGTCTCATCGTCAAGGTGATCATCCCCAGCTTCGTCAACGCCAAATTTCTTGTTAACATACACAGCTTTCTGAACGCCATCAAGGATCTGTACCGATGAACCAAAGAAGAGAAATGAACTCAACTTGAAGAATGCGATGGAACCGCGCTTTTGGTTCAATGTCTTCAGCTCATTGAGAGTGCGTGCAGCTCCGGATGCTTGAGGTGTTCGATTCACCACTGGAAGACGAATGTAGCCCAACAAAAAGTTGATGGTTGCAAAGCCAACACCAATCACGATACCCAAATCAAGGGACACCATGTTCACAGCCACGAAAGTCATCCACAGCACTGCATATTCCTGCCATGTCATTTTGTTAAACGTTAACACAAGCCACTCAATCATGAGGTCGATGGCGATGAAGATTAACGTGGCCGCGAAGAAAAACCTAGGCACATAGCTCATTACGGACACGGGTGCCAGCACGATAGCTAGCTCCGCAATGATCACGCATACGCCGACAATACGCGAGTTGGTATTGGAACGGTACGTGAAAATGGTTTGCGAGAAGATGTACGAGCCTGTGCATCCGCCCAACAGGCCGCTCACGACGTTGGACCAACCGACCGTCTCGAGTTCGCCGTTGAAGTCAAGCTTGCTGCCCATGTCGAGTTCAATAGCAGCAATATCCAGACAAGAACCAAATGCCACGATGAACACCATACCAATCCATGTCCCAATTTGCTTGGGTAGCTGGCCCCAGTACACCTGAGAGAAGTCGAAGAGATTAATTAGATCCGTAATGGAGGCAGGGTCTTTGGCAGGGTCGATCCAGCCACCATCTCGCGCGTCGTCCATTGAAATGCCGCCCACCAGCATGATAAAGAAGAAAACCGCTGGCATGATCATGATGGCTCCGGACAAGATGAACGAGTTGTCGTAGCGTTGAGACACAACGAGCAGGAAAGCACCACCAAGCACGCCTGGTACGCAAAGCAGAACATCATGTGCATTGCTGAAGACATTAATCATGGATTTGACATCGTCAACAACGAGGCCTGTACACAGTGCGAGGCCTGCGTACAGGCAGAAAATGCCAATGAATGCCAAATATCCTCCGATCACGGGCATTGGCAAATACGACGCAAGTGCGGCCAACTTCATCTTCCCCATAATAACGAGGCAGATCCCGAACAACGCTGTAGCGATAGCGATAGTAACAACCGAAGTCGCCACTTTCGACTCCAATGGAACTTCGTCACCCAGTGAGTTACAGATGGAAGAGGCCATAGTGCTGAGGAAAATGAGGCCTCCATCCTGTACTTGTCCGATGGAAAACGGCATCGAACTCATAAGTGTAAACACGATTTGATGAACGACGCTGGAGTACACGACGAGTTTGGATAGTGCCGGCATGAAATCTTGAAAATCGCGGTGACTGAAGATAATAACCGTGTATCCGTATATGGCTGGAATGGCTAAGATCGAATTAATGATGCCATACGTGATCGCGTTCGAGGTATGGGCGAAGCTGCGACGATCGCTTTTGCGAGTAACCGGCGGCATGTTGTCATCCGGACTGTGAAGCAGCGTGTGATCAATGTTGTTTTTGCAATTGCTGTAACGCGTAATGGACGTTGCTGATAGTTGTGACAGTCGAGAGAGATGGCTGTTTCCATGGCGTATTGAGGCCATCGTAAAGTGTCTGACAGCGCGCCGGAAACGAACCTGTCGAGTGTGCAGCTCGTATCAAAACAGAGAGTGATTAAGCACGGACGATTGGAATTGACACGAAAAGATAGGTTCGTACTGACTCGCAATCGCTGATCAGGGATCTGCTGCTTATGAAATATCTCCTTGAATCCTTGCACTGTTCGTATGTACATTGCTGCGTTTGTTATAGAATTACGGTAAATGTTATTGACTGTGCAAGCGCATCATTATTGTATGAGTTGTGAACTACATACATAAGTTTACTTGACTCTGTTACATATTGTCCAAGGATCCTCTCAAGTATACAAGACGACGGGGCGTGAAACATTGCATACCGTTCGTGTACAGCAGCAATTTATAAAAGATATTCACCGTGAACCCAAGAACTTTACGAGTATTATACATGTAGAACCAGAGTCATTCTAACAATGATTACATGGACCTATTATTATTAATAGGTATGCAAACTCCTCATTGTTTACGGATGCTTAGTTACGAGCAAATCGTTGGACTAGACAAGAAATTTCAATTCAATTCAACATGTACTGATCCAATAATTTGTCGGCGATGTGATAAGTTTTTAGTAGTTGGTAAGTGCTACTTTCTTCATCAAGCTCGAACGACTTCAAGTTTTTCATGGGTAGTCTAAACTATTCTGTAATCACTGCGCAGACTGCAAAGAAGCGAGGTTGACGTGCTTAATTTGATTACTGCCCGTATTTCACCCTGACCAGAACTTATACCGGGATGATTATCCATGTCAAATCATCAGGTCAGTCCAAACATCCTATCTAGATGTCTTGCAACAAAAGTGTAAATTGTTTACCAGTAGATGAGTCGTATTAGATGCACAAACCATCAGTCGTCAGTATCGCTCTCATCGTAATTCCTATCACGATCCCAGTCGAGCGAGAAGCTGGAGATTTGCGCACGAACGGAGCCATCTCCACCTCCAGCTTGTTCGCTACCCTGCGCTGGAGAAGGGTTTTTATGACCAATCATAGACTCCTTTAACAACACAATTCCCACCACTCGGATACACCGAGCACAGGTTCTTATCTCCCCACGCTCGCCCTCGCCGCTGAGGCCATGTCGCCGACCGGTAGCCATACTCAAAGTGCAGCTAACAACACTAGTGCTGCGCTCGCGGCCTCACCAGTAGATCTTTCGCCGCTACAGATAGCCAGGACCCACCATCCACGTTTATTGTGTTCGCTCAAAGTGTGCACGCGTCACCTGCATCAACACAAGAGCTTCAGAGCACAACTCAACACATACCAACGCACACAGTAGCAGCACCAAGTCCCAATCCCGCATTCACTCGCGGGAATGAATCTAGTCGCCGCAGCAAGCAGAAAATTCAATCCAGCGCTGCGTCGAAGCAACGTAAAAAAACAGCCAAGCAGAAATTTGCTTGGACAGAAGATTCGGCTAACGCTTTGACGCGTGATCGCTTTGAGACGTTGAAGCACCGCTTTCAGGGAATGCAGAGCGCTAAGCAGCTTGCAGCTGCCTGGATTATGGTCGCTGCGCTAACAATGAGCGATTCGGGGCTCGAGGTAACTCCAGACCAGTGCAAGTCAAAGGTATGTGCTTGTCACTTAATATATTTAATCAGTGTGGCAAAAAGCTCTTTTTGCCTGCTTATTTTTTCTAGTTGAAACACTTGCACAGGCTATACACTGCTTATCGGGTCTCCTGTGACGAAGCTGGCAACGCTACGGAGAGACCTCTGAAGGAGCCTCCGTGCTACAGCACAATGTGTGAGTCTGGGGAGATCGTGCTGGGATGGGTACAGATCCATTCTTCTCCAACGATGCTGCAATTAATACTATCATCTGCATCTTCTACAAAACAAGGTATGTTTGCAAAGTCTCGGTAGTAGATCATGATGTTACGCAAAGCAATCGTGGAGACTACGAAATCAGTAGCTGCGCGAGGTGTTTCTTGGCTCAAGACGCCTTGAAGCATTCTAAATCTTCCCTTCCAAATTCCAAACGTACTCTCGACTGCCATTCGTGTGTTCGAGTGTAGAAAATTAAAAGCTCTTTGCCGATCTGACAGCGTGCCTCTTTCTTCCCGCTCGTCGTAAGGCACTATGAGCCCAGGAAGCGAAGCATAGCCTGCATCACCAACGACATGAGTTCCAGCAGGAATGGTATTATACAGGGTACGCCCAATGATGCTATACTTCCAGCACTTGCTGTCAGACCAGGAACCAGGTCGCACTGCCGCACTAAGAAATAAGCTACCAGTGGTAACAATAGCCTGCACGGTTAATGCGGGGTACCACTTCCTCCAATAGAATCCATCGAAATCGTCCGGGCGCTCGATTTCAATCAAAGTACCGTCAACAACTCCGACAATGCCAGGGTATCCATGTGTCGCCCAAAAACATTCTTCTATCGCGTCCCTATCTCGACGCTCGCGCGGAAACGAAATAACACGTTTGGCCGCTTCCTTTAAGACGCGAACTAATCGGTTGTAATCTCCTTCACGTAACTTCGCGACATACCCATTGCAGCGCCCACTTCAGGGTACCCTCCCATCGAGCCCAAAACATAAAGTGCAGCAGCTACTTTCTTTTCGAACGAGTGTTTCTTGGTCTTTGCGTCAGCGAACCTAACACCACGGTACCGTAGGAAGGAAGTAATTCGAAGGAAAGTCACTCTCATGCAGCGAACATTTCCCTGGAACCATTCTTCATAGCTAGCTGACTGTAGCATAGGCTCAAAATGCAGGGCAGTGACAGTGACAAGTTGCTTCTTCGATCGACGTGCTTCAGATTCCTGAGCCAAAAGAGCTGCTACCAGAGCGACAGCTCAGCATGTAGCGACCAAAACGACCTCCTCATTTTCTTGCCTGGCGGCCATCTCCAGCTCCCTCGACCGTCTCTACCTTCCGGAGGTGGAGACAATAAGCTCCTTATATCTCCAGTTGTCACGTTGTAAGAGCAGTAATTTTGGCCAATCATGACTCAGAAAAAAGCGAGTTAAAAGTTGCATTTCCATCTCCAGCTTCTCGGGAACACACCCTATGTGACGGGGTCACACGAGCACCTTGCTTAGACGAAGCGTGCTATTAAGAGTATACAAACTCTAAGTGAACGGCGCATCTGGGTCCAGGCGACCTCTCAAAATGACTTGATTTGTCAGTGCTACAGCTACGGTCAACGGAGCGATCATTTGGAAACACGCGATATCGGTTTAAAGGGGGATCCGCCAAAATTGACTTGGTGTCAGTGAGTGGACGAAACCCCCGGTGAATTCATCGGCCCCCGTAAATAACAACTTGGTCTTTGTATACTGCCCCGTATTGAAAAACGGTATTGCGACGAATTTTCTCTCGTCCACCAGGGTAAAAACGGGTATAAAAGTGACAGATTGTATACATTTTAGGAGCTTATTAACGACTAAAGATTAGGCAATCTATAAATTAAGGGCTTATTTCCGACTATAGATAGGTTAGACAAGATATTAGGAGTTTATTAACTACTGCGACTTTGAGGTCCGTATTAGGAGCTTATTAAAGACTACAATTAGCTAAAACACTAAACGTTAGGGGCTTATTAACGACTGCGAGCTTTCTATCCGAAATAGGAGCTTATTAAGGACTAAAATAAAGCTCAAGATTAGCTCTCGATTAGGTTCTAGATTAGGATCTAGATTATGGATTAATAGTGACTGAGCTCGGTTAGAGGAAGCGTGCTATTAAGAGTATACAAACTCTAAGTGAACGGCAGTTCACTAGTCCCTGGTCTTAGGGGACTTAATAGCCAGTTTAGAGTAGATTTTAGACTGATTTATTTATAGTTAATTAGGTTCATTTGGCCTGTAATACAAACTCCTAATTAACTATACTTTAACCTAATTATGCATATAAAAGGTAGGTTTAATGCTATTGGTTGGCCCTCAGCCACCGAACCTACGTGGCAGTAGTGTGGTCCACACCACAGTGTGGTCCACACCACTCCATCAGAGTATTAAAACAAATACTCACAGAAGTACATCTACTTCTAAAGGCGATACCCTTTCTGGGGTACCCCTTTCATGTAACCCCGTTACATATAATCTGCCACTCATCAATTTGAGCACAATCATCCCATGAACCACCAGCCATTGGATCTAGTGTCCTCTAGTCTCAATTGGGTTGTCGCTACCGCTACTCAGCACCTCGCCAAAACTCTTGGAAAAGACTGCGGAGCCCAATATTGTTAGTGGTAGAAACCGAGATTCAACCGATAAGTGAAGGAGCCCAGAAACGACAGAGACTATTTAATACAAGTAATATCAGTCAGGTCCAATAGGGCTTCCAAGACAACAATCACATCGGTTGGAGTATCCTTAGGTAAATAAGCCTACCAACGCTAGTAAAATCGAAGAGTTAGGCTGAAGCTGCTCAGCCGCCGAGCCTCGTCCACAAAACACAAAGATCATTTTGTGAGTGAAGTGGCAATTAAACGGATGGCGAACAGTAGTCATTTCCCTCCACAGCAATACTTTGTCCTTTCGATAATGAGTATACATCGCCACACATGCAGCGAACATAGCATCGAATTCTACGTGATACGCCAACACGCACGAATTTTAGCATACGATCGTGTGGTGCTTCTTCGGCAAAGTGAAATACCTGTAGAGCAAATTGCACGCGTACGCATTCTGTCGATGCCTTCTGTGGCAATGAACTTTGGGACACAACATTTAGGCATATTGGATTGAAATCAGTAAGTTTAAGTGGAGCACCCATAGTTTTCTCTGCTTGGATCCACCGAAATACCGAAAGGTAAATTTTCAGCAACTAGCTCATACATCTTCATATATTTTGTTATGGACTGGCAAATATGCTACTTCCCTGGGCCCACAAGCAGCGCACCTCATCATAAATGAGAAGCGTAATAGTTGCCCAGCCAACTTTTTTTAATCAGCACGTCGCATACAAACTCCCATACAACAGCCGTTACTCCTCATTCCCGAAATTGCCAAGACACGACGAACTCAACATGGCACCTCGTTCCAATGCCTGTCGCCGCATGTTGGCCGTGCCCCGCGCGCTAGTGTCCCAGAATAAACGCCGCTTCCAGCAAGATGGCTTCGACTTGGACTTGGGCTACGTGCATCCTCGTATCATCGTCATGGGTGCGCAGTAAAGCGAAGAAGTGGGTATTTATCTAAAATCAGTACTTTTGACAATATGTGACGTGGTGCAGGTTATCCAGCTGTCGGTGTTGAATTCCTGTTCCGGAATCCACGCTCGGAGGTGCAAGAATTCCTGGATGAGCGCCATTCAGGAGACTATTTCGTCTTTAATTTTTGTGACGAGCCCAAGCGAAGGTTGAGACAACTTTTGATCGTAGAATTGGAATAATTTCTGACATCTGTGGTTGTTTATCGTAGTTACCCTGCAAGTATCTTTGATGATCGCGTCAAGAATTACCCCATTGAAGACCACAATATCCCGACCTTCCAGATGATGTGAGTTTAGCAGAAGGGCTGCAACAATAGTGTAAAGTCTCACTGTGACTTTTTCTCTGTAGGATGACATTCTGTGAAGAAGCTGCAAGTTGGTTAGATGCCAACGAGAAAAATGTCGTGGCGTTGCACTGCAAGGTACTAAAAGATTCTTGTCAAGTTGATGGCTTGGGGTATTATTTGATGAATGACTGGGTGAACAGGCCGGGAAAGGGAGAGCTGGTATGATGGCGTGTATGCTCCTTTTGCGGATGGGGTTTGCGGCATCTGCGACGGAAGCTATTGATCGCTATAACAGAGAACGTGTGCATGATCGACGCGGTCTTACTGTTGTGAGTCAGAAGAAGTGGGTAAACTACTATGCTGAATTGCGGGCACAGACTTCGGTGTCAGGACAAACCTTTGTGGAGCCAGCGTTTACGATTCAAAAGTTTAAGCTGAACAACACATTGACAGCAGCCAAGCCGCGGAAGCTGCGGCTACGCATTTTTGCCCTTCGACCTGACGGGTCTCCAAAGGTGCTACTCCACCAAGAAATTGGCTTCAATGAGTACGAGTTGCATGAAGAGATCCGCGGATGTGTCATGCTCGAGTTCTACCGTGAGTGCGTGAACGGATGTATGCGAGCCAAGCACTTCAAGATCTGGTTCAACACCAACTTCCTACATCCGGGTAGGCAGTCATGTGACTCGACATTACGTGCAGTCTAGAGTAACCTTTTGTGTGTTTCGTGTTTTCTAGACAAAGAGACTGGAAGTGTGGTCTTCTCTCGATCTGAAATGGATTGGGCGGCTCGAGACAAAAAGTATCGCCGTTTGCCTGCTGCTTTCGAGTTGGAGATGATAGTTGCACGCACAGACAACTTGTAGGAAATAGGATTCTTCTCACTATCTGGATAGAGAATATCTGCTGAACGAGGAGAGTCGTGCACCTCAATAGTGGATTGCTATCTCTTAGGTATAACAATCTCACCTCAATTTTAAAGAAACTGCATTGTATTATGTTTTCGAGCAATGTCGAAGATGTCTTAGCCCTATTTCGGCTTAAAAGGGACTGCGGTGAAGGTGTCGCTAAAGCGTTTGAACTCGGGGTGGTAGTCGAAATTCTCCATGAGCACAACAATACCTTGCGCATGACGCAACTTGGCCTCGTTATACTGTCCTTGCATGCTGTCTGTCGTCTCGGTGTATTTTCCTGCCAGAGGTTTGATCTTACTTTCAAAAAGAGCGCTCCACTCACGGCATTCCTTCAACTTAGCCTCTAAATCTTTTCGCCGTTCACTCAATCGGTAGAGTTGTTCGTCGTAGTCTTTCTTACCCTTCTCATCAGCTTTGATTTCTCGAGTCAGCGTTTCGATTCTCATTTGAACACCCTCTAACGCTCCACCGATGCCATTTGTCACTCGATTCATTTTGGCTGCATCCTTGGTTAGTGCGAGTTGTTGGGAAGCTGCAGGAGTGTACTTAAGTCGAGGTAAATTTCTTCCTGATGGTATAGTCGTCATAGGTGGAGGAATGTTAGATGACAATATCAATGACTTAAAGTAGAGCTAAAGACCAAGACACGGCAGCACAACAGTGAATTCTAAAGTGAGCATGAAGTATTTACAGCCATATTGACGTTGATGTCAACGGCACTTAGATAATTTGACGCTTTTGAAGAGTTTAATTTTCATTAGGTAAAGAACTATGCGTCATTCATCTCGATCTAGTTGGCTATCCTAATACTTTAGTGAGTGATAGGGTCTTCTGGTCTACCTTCGATGGTTTCGTAGTACTGTCCGTCCTCACAGAATGTCACTGAGCGCCGCTTGTCAGCTCCAGTATCGTTTTCTTTCTTTGAAGAAATCGGAGCAGTATTGTCTTCATTGTCCTCAGGCTGTGCAAGTTTTGTGAAGAAGTCCAGCAACCTGGGCGAAGACACGAAACCACTATCTCCTGGATCAGTTCTACTCGCCACGAATTGCTGTTCATGTAAATCCAGATCGAGGCCAAGTCGGTAGCACACGTGTTTAATGTCACTAGCACGACATGTTGCCTCAAACTGTCCATTGTCAATCGGTACAACCATTTCGCGTGGAGCAAGACCTTTAAATGCATGCCTCACAAGAACTGCAGCGCTCTGGAGACCGAATTCAGAGTTGAGAAGGTTTTTTAGTCGGCTTTCCTGCAGTAATTTGTGTCGGACCGTTGTCGCGCTATCAGCAAACACTTCCCCATTAGGGAACGAAGCGAGTTTCGTAAAAGTCCCCGTTGTCGTGGGCAACACGGAGTTGTGCATATCGAGACTATTATTCAGTCTTCTCCCGGTTGGTCGTTGAGGATTTTGATATGGATTCGTGGAGAAAGTTGACTGCTGTCTGTTGCTTGATGAAGGCGATGTCGACGATAATTCCTTTGTCACTTCGTTAAGCAATTCACTGATATGGCGTAAGACATCCAAGAATCCCACGCCACTATCGGGTCTTAGTGAGGGATACAGCTCATCCACGAGCTCTTGAGCTGCGGAAGCACCGGATGGGAAATGCAGATTTAACCGGGACGAAAGTAAGATTTCCACAAGATCCTGTTTGGTGACTTGGCCACGAAAATCTGCACGTCTGTGCAAATCAAGTGCAGTCTTTAAATCACTGCGTCGTTCAAGTAAATCTTGCAGTATTCCCATCAGAGCAACGCGGTGTCTTCGTTCTTGACGTGCCTTTGCGTCATTCACTGCGGTAGATTTTCCTGGTTGTCGAAGTGGAGGAATTTCATTATCAGGACTATTCATTTCGTTAATTCGGACCGATGACCTCGCTGCTGGATGATCATGAACCATACGTCGACGAGGGCAATTCCAAAGAGCGTCGTTAGCGTGAGGATCTTGGCTGTATGAGGAATTCACCTCCATTGATGGACGCTCTTCGTATGGAGCTAGAAGAACTGATGTCGTCGAAAGATGTTTCTTGCGCTTTTTTGGAGAGTACAGCTCGCTACACAACGCACCAAGTCGATCCTCGAGCGAGTGATATGGAATTTGATCGGGTGGTGAAGCAATTTGTTGATGGGATTGATCACGGTTGAGAGCTTCAATAGCAGCATGGTTATCAGCAACTGAAGCCATGATGCCAAGCTCATGGGTAGCCTGTAACATTTCTCTCGTTGAGATCATACCGGTCTGGTTAGTATCCATCCGCTCGCAGATTGAAATTAGGCGAGGAAGTTCCATCAGCATTTGCTCGAGAACCTTTTGAACGGAGCGTGACAGGCGAGTATGTTGTACAGACCTGTCGATAGAAAGCCTCGGAAGCTGTTTTAAAGAGGTGTTGTTATCCTGGGTAGAGAAATTATTCAAGTGATCGTAGAAGTCTTGTGCTGTGATATATCCACGTCCTTGAGTATCTAACGTCCAGAAGAGAGCTTCTACATCAGCGTATCGCACCAACAAGTTTAAGTGAACTAGACTCTGTCGAAATTGACCGCGAGAAATGTGACCAAACCGGTCTCCAGGGAAAACACTTTGTGGTGAACATGCTGACAAGTGGCCGAGTTGTTTTAGCTGCTGCAACTTGGACAGAATGCGAGCTTCTAGTGCCGGTGGTGGCTTGCCCGTCGAGAAAAAAGGGTCTTGGCGTCGGTGTTGGTGTTCGATGTATGCTTCGCTGTCCCCGCTATTCATACTTCGAGGACTTGCAGTTGCTGTAGGGAATTGCAGTTCACTCTCCCGACGACGCTCGTCACAGATTTTCACGATAGTTCGGGTTGCTTCGGCATTTCTAGATAAAGAATGCTTGATGAGCCTTCAAGTTGATGAAAAAATAAGATAAACGCTTGTACATGTACATACCTCTCCTGTGTAGTTTTTCCTGCTGGATAAGGGGTACTGCCAGTTTTTACGGGACTGTATGCACTTGGTTGCACTGTTTTCCGTCCAAGACGAATAGGAGACTGACCGATGTAACCAATAGATGTTCCAGGTACTCCTGGGGATGCTTTTGACTTCATGGTTGTGCGATCTGCTGCTTTTAGTGCTTCCGAAAGCGAACCAATTCCGATTGAACCGGAAGCAGAGTCCCTGTAGAATAGCACAACAATACGTTTTCATTGAGAATAAGCCATCACCCCGCAAGTAGTGTAGGTACTCACGAAAATGGCAACAAACGAACACGTAGTGCTGCAAAATCAGCATTACTCAATGTAATTCCACAGCGTAGCAGACAGTCTCGAAAAGTCTCTGGTGGTAGATAATATTGTCCGATTCGTTGGTACTGCTGGAATAGAGGCTGTAATTTGTCGACTGCTGCAACGAGCAGGTCCCAAAGGCGGGCGCTCCCAACACCGACAACCGGAGGAGAAACTTGCTTTGAATTTGAAGGCAACGCGTGAATTCGGTAATCTACCCCACCTTTTTCTTGAAACAGATTCACAAATTCGGCGTACTTGATGGTGAAGGCAGTGCCCTTGCCACCTCGACCACGCCAATGTCCGTTGCTAGCACCATCTCGAGTGTACTCCTTCACATCCTCCTCGAGTGACATGTACAATTTTTCGTATTCACGAGTAGTGAGAAATACACCGATGTGGCTTAGGGCCAACTCTAGTTCTTCTGGGCTGATTTTACCAGAGCTCATGACATCCATCTTCAAAAAAATCTGGCGAAGTTTCTCGCTACTTTGAGTGATAGCCGTCGAAAGTCGCTGCCACAATGCTTCTCCATCCATAAGTCGAGTATGATATCCACTTGTGTCCTTGTTACTCTCGTTTTCACTGTTATCACCGTCAGTCATACGTTTTGCATTGAGTGTAGCTTGAGTAGCGTAGGGAGTTGCTAAGGGTGCACGAGGAGACGAATACTGAATTCGTTTGTCCATCGACAACGAAGACATTGAAGACGTAACCTGAGATGTGGAATTGTGTTGGTAACTTGATCGCATGAGTTGCAAGGACCACTCGGTCATGATACGGCAAAAGAGATCGATGTCTGACAAACGTCAAGTTAATCCCTACATTTTCAGCATTTCGAATTCAAGAACTGGTACTCACCTAGTTTGCGCGTTTGCGACGGACAAAATACTAAGTACAGTTCCTTTGCTCTCTCCAGATCTCGATTGTGTTGGGAATCTCCTTGAGATGAAGCAGCAACAATTTCCAAACGAGTGACTGCGAGTTGGAATTCGCGAAGGTCAAGGTGGCCATCACCGTTCAGACTGAATCGGCGTAGTACGTCATCAGGTTTCATTGGAGACCGTGAAAATCGATGAATCTCATCTGCGAAATATTTCATGAGTTGCTGGTTAGACAGCAACTGGTGATACTGCTGCCATTCTGTCATTTTCAAAGAGGTTGAGGCATTATTGTTTGGGCACGAAGATACTACAACTTAACACGTACCAGCAGTACTCATCTGGTCAATCTTGTTTCGAGTCTTGGACATCCTGAACTTCACTGGAGATCCAGTCACGCTTGAAGATAGGTTACTAGAAGAACAGTACGCAAGGAGGGAACGACGTGTCGAACTACAACCAACATGCTCTGCATTTCGCTAATTTTACAGGCGAAACTCCTGGGAAGCAGCATTCTCTAAACTACTGGGACCATGAATTCTTCTCTGCTTCCTCTTGGTTACGTGAAATGCTAGTTTACATGGCACATTACCATCGTTTTAATTTGGCTTTTACAGTCAATGATTGACTTAATTCTTTAGTAACTGGTGTTAGCGGTTGATGACGAGAAGAATCTTGATATGCGCATAACACTGGGTGGGGACAACAGACACTACAGACTACCAACAGATCTATCAGAGATTCGCAATCGAATCAAACCTGTTCGCACACAACATTGTTGTGTTCATAGCGATGAAGAAATTATTTGTAAATTTCATTCAGTCCAACGTACATGAAGCGGATGAAAATCGTCATCAAATGTGCTTACGTGGTGACCAGTAAGCACCAATCAATCTTATCCATTCTTGAAAGCTGTTCATTCATTCCCTTACGGAAGTTCTGCTCAAACCAATTTTTTAAAGTCGCCTCAATTCGTATTTCCTTCTCCTCCTTTTACAACTCGAGGAATACTTGCTATACCTGCCAACTTTGTTGCTTTGTTGAGTCCACGGAATAAGTAGTAAAAAAACTGTAAATCTTCTTTTTGGTAAACATTGGAACTCCTTGCATGATTGCACTTATTCGGATCGATAAGTTACGATGAACGAGTTATCTCTTCTTTTAAATATTCGTCTACACAAGATGCAATAGCATTTGCATCGTAATGGTAAAACTAACATACATTCGCGCATCCTACACGCTATCGTTGAAGTAGTCTCGTCAAAAACCAAGTTTTTCGTCTACCGACATGTACATGTCCGAACTATTGCACACTCATTTACAACCAAAAAGCAATAATCGTATGTTATCAAAAAGATAATGATCCTAGTCTTACAACTAGCGCTTCCTGGACACTCGCAGCTTGGCTGCTGTCTTGGAATAAATAGTGCTCATGAGGGTAGAAAGATGGGAGGGTCTCTCCATCAGGAACTGTTCATAGTCGTCCTCCGAGTAGAACAGATCAGCCGGGTCATAAGCTTCAGCCGGCAGCACGCGCACCTGCGGTTCTTCCTGGAACGACACGCTCTTCTTGCGTGTCTCTGGTTCTACCTGTGTGGTTTCTGCCGGTAGAATGGCGCGTCTGTTATGCCTGTGTGTGTCTTTCTGCTCTCCTTTGACAGGGTTCTCACTCCCAATACTCTGGTAGTAGAGCGCAGTGACCCACCGCACAATCTCCTTGCGTTGGTGGATGCGTAGAGCGACGACTCTCCCCGAGTCCTTGGCCCGCACGTAGAGACACTCGTGGTCGAAGCCGAAGACGCTCTCGTTCGGGGCCGCGGGTTGCATCTGCAGTTGCAGTGTGTCCAATGGCGGCGTCTTGCGCTTGTAGTCCGTGCGACGCCAGTAGAGCAGCAACGTGTCACCACGTAGAACGCCGTAGAGCCAGCGGGAGAACACCTTGGTCTTGGCACTGGCGCGGCCTTCAGGCGTGGCCACGGAGCACGGCGACGAGGCGGAGAGGGAGCGTTTACGTTGCTTCTCCCCGTCCTCCTCCACGCGTATGAAGCCCGCCATCAAGGACGAAGAAGGAGAGGAAGAGGACGTCTTCTGGGTGAGCACCATGGCTCGAGGGTTCTAGGGTTTAATGACTAGGGTTTCGTACACTAACGGATCACTTGCGCTCGTCCTGGCCAATTGGAAAGTGAGCGACAGGAGACGATGGCTAGATGGCTTGTTTACCCACCTGGCCACTGTCTCAGAGTTTGTATGTGGAACGTCAAAGCGTTCGGTCGTGAGCTCTCAATACAATGTTATGGCGATGATTGACCGGAGAGTTTGACCGAGTGGGATTCAGGATGGAGGAGCAAACGGCTGTGGGGGAGGACCTTGGACGCCGTGGATCTCGCTTCTTTCTTTCGCGCTCGTCGCTATTCTAGCCATCCGTCTACAGATCAAGTGCTCGTCGCCGTCGCGCGATTGCAAGCAGCCCACGTCAGACGTCGTCGCAGAGGGATAAGCCGCGTCCTGATCTGTGCAATGACTCAAGATTCAAGGCGATCGGATGCTGAGAGTGTCATTGCCACCAAGAGGCGCGACTGAAATGCACCCTGAGACCGTGCGTGGGTTCACTTTTCAACGCTTCCACGAAGCACTGGTCACGAATGATGATATGATGGACGCTAACAGTGTGCAACTGCAAGCGTCCCATCAATCACACCTGTGTACGGCCAGGCTGATGACACGGACGCACTATCCGGCGGTCCATAATCGACTGCGATGGATTTTTTCGCTCGACATCTGCTCAGCTCTGCTTGAGCTTTGCCTGTCAAACGCCTCGCTCGAGGTTCTGACGTTGATGCTCGGAGGCTCGAACAGCAGTGTAACCCTCGATTCGAGGCTGCAAGTGCAGCCGCCGAAGGGCTCATGACACGTCACATGGGTCGCCTCCAGTTGAACTTGTCAGGAAGCTCTGCAATGGCGGCAGTCTAATATCCACAACAACTAAAGTAGTAATAATGCCTTGGTCAACTGCAGCCCAATCTGAGATTGACAATCTCATTCATTTTCGTTGAAAAGTACTGTATCCGGTTAACTTGATTATCGCAAGTAAAGTTGCTGATCTGTTGCGCAACATAACGTGTCAAGCGCAACTTTTCTCCCCATTAGACGTCTACAAACCAAGATGGAGCAGCGCAAGTGGTGTATGCAGCTAAACGAGGGCCGTGAGAGCGACCTGCCGCATCGACTAGCACCTGTAGGTTACGTCAAGGGCGTGTCAGCTGACAAGGTACATTTCCACTATCCGTTGCTCCTCGTTCCCTCTCTAACTCGCTCTGTAGGACTCGAATGGAGCGGTCGCCAAAGCGGCCACCAACACGTCGGAGCTTAAGAAAAAGGTGCGGCAATTTCAAGAGTGATGGTCACGTACTCACATGGCTGTACAGCGCGCGATGGAGATTGGCATGGCGCCATTCAAGAGCCTCTTGCAGACTGCCTTCATGATGTGGATGAGTGGCAACTCCATCAACATCTTCAGCATCATGATCACGGCCATGATCGTCATGAACACAGCCAAGTCCCTCTTTAATATGAACAACGGTACGTCGTGGCTCCTTCTTCTGCAATTGATACATGATGTGACAAGTTTGGGATGTGCTACAGCTTTCGCCAGTGTGAACGACGGCGTGATCGACTTGACGCAGCCCAAGGCCGTGTACATGGCTGGCAGTTTGGTGGGAGCGGCTATGGGCGTGTACAAGTGTTCCAATATGGGACTGTTGCCGACTACGAGCGCCGACTGGACGTGGTTGCTGCCTATCAAACAAGCGGTGGAGACTTCGTCGTTCGCCCACAGTCTCGGACAATAGCTACAGAGTGCAGGGGACTAACCATCGGACGATGTAAGTTAGCATTACTCATTGGCTATTCAATTAGTACACGTAACTGCAGTAGAGGAAGGAAGGCCCATCGACACACGCAAAATCCTCAAAATTCGACAGGTGCTCCCGTTCCCCATCAAAACTACACAAGCTCGCTGTGGCTAATAATCCTCGCTTCGACCACGACCCAACCAGCTGTGGCTCTGCTTCCGTGTTGGGGAGAAAAAACTTTAACTACGATACGTTGCGACCACTTGTCTGCGGTGGACAACGGTACTCTTCCGGAAGAAGTGACCGCTGCAAGGCGTTGAAGGCAAATACACGTCGTCCAGTATTCTTGAGAGCGTTCTCAATACGCACACCTTCGGAACGCATGACTGACACGATCCCCGCCTTCTTCTGCTCGCGGAGACCGTGGTGTTGTACGAGAATACGGCCCTGCTCCAGCGTCACGGACATACCTGTACGATCCTTGGCAGACTTACATACTGTCACGCGACCACCAGATATACTACGACACAAGTCGGAACTGAGCTGCAGGATCTCCGGGCGCTTCTTTCGAGCCTGTCTTCCAGCAGTACCGATCAGTTTGTCCAGCTCACTGAGGATGCGATATACTTCCTCTCGTGATGGACCAGACGGGGTAATCACTGCACTCGGTGCTGAAGGTGGTCGTGAACGATTTGAATCTGTTGAATCATCTCGTTGTCGTTCTTGCTTCTGGAGAGTTTTCATTTGCCGCATTGATTGATAGTTGCAGTACCGTTCACAATAGCTACGGAGTGTCTTGAGGCTGTTGGCGTTGATGACGTCCTGCAGTCTTGTTACTGACGAACCCGTATTGTTTGCCAATGTCTGCTTCTCGTTGATACCCTGAGTGAACAGCACGGGACATACCTTGATCGGGCCGCCGTGACGAAGCGCTTTCGTCAGCTTTACCTTTCCGGAACGCAGTTTTACACGAATGACCAAACGAGTGAACGGAAACAGCTTGTCTACCGATGCTGGAGCCAGTGACTGCGCATTTTCCCAGTTGCTACCAGGTCCCCCCAGCAGTCGATGGTTGCGTGCCTTGATGAATGTACTCAATAATCGCTGACCAACCCCGCTGAACGAGGAAGACGAAGACATTAGAGTTTCTCTAGATAACGGTGTTCCGTCCGTGCTCTCTGAATCCCCAGCATTGGCTGAGCTTGTCTCTGAGAGTGCATCATCGATACTTGTGAAGACATCCACATCGATAACACCACCAATTCCTGTCGAGTTTGTTGAATTGGTCGAATTGGTTGAATTTGTCGAGTTTGATGATGCTGCAGACTCGAGCGATTCCAGGTGCATGGACTGACGTTGCTTTACTTTCTGCTCCAAACGCTTTTCATCACCATCGCTGCTTGCAGCCTCGCGATTGCCGCTTGCTTCGGAAGGGTCAGCTGACGATGGGCTGTGCTTGGATTCCTCCTCAAGATGGTACGATACCGAACGGGGTGATTTGTTACCACTAGCGTTCGATTCCTCGTCCATCTCGCCCATTTCCTCTTGCTCGTCCACCAGTACGAAGCGGACGTTGCGCAACTCGTTAACAGCACCAGCCATATCCTCGAGCATACCCGCTTCATTACCATGCGTCGACACCAAACTTTCGACATCGAACAGGAAGCCCAACTTGCTGAGCTGTTCAAGCATTGCCTGGCCCTGCTCAGGCTGAGCATGCTGCAAAGCCAGATCAACCTTGCGTGTAAAAGCCGTCACTACCGCAGCCACTGCTTGAGGGAAGCAAACGTCCATACGCTTGCCTAGTACCCACTCGGCATTATCAGCCTTTTGCTCGTCCTCCGTCCACAGCGGTATTTGGTGGTGCGCTGCAGTCGATCCTTGCGGCTCACGTACTCGAGGTTTAAGCTTTGCGTGCTGCTCCTCCAAACCGAATATGCCGCCGTTCTTAAACTTGTACACATGAGCAGCCATGGCACCCACAGTAACAATATCGTACACAGCAGCACTAGCGTTGATATCCGAGGTGCCGCTGCTTCCCATGCTTGTTTGTGCCACAGCGTCTGCATTGCCTACCCACATCTCTTGTAGGTGCAGGTTGATCGGGAGGAATCGAAGTTGAGCGTTCTTCTTCTCCGTACTGGCCTTGAAGTACATTTTGCGCTGATCGCGAAGTACATACACTCGTCGCAGTTGACGAAGCAATTCAACGTATTCCTTGCGCTCATGACATCGCTGCAGCATCCACTCTCGACAACGGTTTAAATCACCGTCATCTTGAATCTGCTGGATCAAATTCTCGTAAATGCCACGATCAGACCCCTTTTGTCTCTGACGATCATATGCCTCTAGACGCGCGAGATCGTTCTCGGCTATCAGAAGCTCCTTCGTGCGGTATCGGATAATAATCTCCAGGATCTGACGCGGGATCCAATTGCTGAAGCGGCTTTCGGTAAGGTCTTCTACGACCAACAAACCTTGCTCACGAATGTGATACTGTTTGCTAATCGCTGGTGCCGCTGCGTGGAGGCCACCCTCGACTCCATTAAAGCCGTACTTGGCACCTGCAGCTTTGGGAATCACTGTATTCACCAGCAGCTTTGGCGGTGCCGCGTTGGGACCGAAGTGTTTGTACGAGTCCTCCGTGGCTGTAAGCACAGTCTGTTCTGTACGCGCACCTGCTGTCACCAAAGTACCTGTAGACACAGTGAACTCAGCAACCACGCGAAGACTGTGGGGCGCCATTGACGACCCCGAGTTAGCCTCAGATCGGATGCCACCTGACGCTGGACCATCTTCTGTGGATCCCGGGGACTCCATCTCAAATAGCTCGTCGATAACCTGTGAGCTCTGGAAGCCTCCGTATGCCTCCATTTCCACCAGCGAGGAATCCAACGTGTGCTGGCTATCATCGCCATCGTCATCATCAAAGTCGCGACTGCTTTGTGTGCGTTCCATAGCAGCCAAAACTTCGGCTGCAGTCATCTCGGAGTGATCCTCGTGGTTGATTGATGCAGGAGCTGAGTTGAGCGCATACACAACCATACGCATCTTCTCAGCCGATGTACCGACTGGAATGCGTGGCACTGACAAGAACGTGTATAGGTAACGCTGCTGGTGGGGTAGTACAACCGGCGCTACATCCTTCACACTCGCCATAACCGTATCGGTATTACTGATTTGTCGCCATGCCGTAGACGTGCTATCTCTTCCATCGTCCACCTCAAGTCGCTGGATCGCAATAAAGCAACCGTGAGCAAAGTCCTCGTTCATCTCCAGCGCCATGGAGAGACCGACATAATCATCTGTAGGCGAAATCGTTGAATTCATCAGCGACCTCCTGCTAGATACGGCGTCAGCAGTAGCCTCCCCTTCAGCCATTATCTCCTCAACCTTCTGCAACGAACCCTCCGTCCATCGGTCCGACGTACTGAAAGTAAAGCTAGGCGTCCGAATCTCACCATATCCTGATTCTGATAGTGGACTGAAATCGCTGGACATTTCACGGTTAGCATCTCGTAGAGATTGTGCCGTAGCATTCCATTGCAAGAAGATCAGACAGCACGGAGGAATTGAGCACGGTAGCCACACCGTGAAGATGTAGAACCACGGGTATGCGATACCACGAGTAGTACGCGAGATGATCTGTACCACCCAAGAGAGGAGGTACACCAGTGTGACGATACCAATGAGGGCGTAGTATAGCCGCAAAGCTTTCACTAGAACAACCTGGTGAGGACCTGAGGCGTTGCCAAGCAACAATTTACCGCGTCGCATGACCATCACGCCCAAAGCCATGACAACGAACGTCAGTACTAAGAAAATACCGTATGTGACTGATGTCGAAACCAGGAAGAAGTTGTCGTCATCTTCGGCGTAACACGCCCACAGATAGCCCTGAATTTCGGAGAAGACGGTCGCAGACGTGTCTGCGTTCTCATTGCACTGCTGATAGGCGAGGGTCGTCACATCGTTCTCTGAATCGTACACGCGTGCGATCAGACTCCGGTAATTTAACAGGTAGCCAATCTGAAATGCGTAGAAGAGCATGTTGAGCACGACGAATGCAACCGACGCAGTACGCTTAGGTAGTTTTCGTAGTCGCAAGCTGAGAACTGTTCCCCAGTGAAAACACACCGCCGTGAGCATCGTGAACGTGAAGCACAAATACGCGTGCATGATGTAGAAGTAAGTGCTGCCGCGAGTGAAGAACCAAATGAAGTTGTTCACAATAGATGTAGCCAACGCCAACACGGTGCAGATAGCTGTGATATCTGTCCAAATGGAGCCAAGAGAGAACGACAGACCGTTTTTCCGAATCGCTACACTGCAGAACGAAAGCGATCCCACAAGTACCACCATCGTCACGTAGTTGTACGGGCTTGCAGTAGCACCTGAAGTCAGATACACCGAAATGGCCGAGAATGTGCCGTCGATAATTAAAAGATCCTCTGGGTTGCGAATTTCGATGGCAGTAGCATCCAAACCTGAATAGGCTACTGACGGATTCTTCACTGTATCCACTCCAAGACGTACCCAACCAATCGAGATTGGTTCTTCCACAGTAAAAGTCCATGAGTTATCTGAAGATGAGTATGACGCTTGTGTGAAATTGTGTGTACTGGTTGTCTCGGTGTCTGCTGTGACATCAGCAGCCAGTGCGTAAAAGCCATCCTCATTCGTCGTTACAAGTGGATAAAGCTCCCAAGACCACATGGCATCAGAACTGAATCCCCACTTGGACCCGAACGTCACCTTGATGGAGCTATCCTCGGGGATGTAGGCTTCTGTGTAAAAAGTTAGGGTGGCATTACCAGAGTTTCCCGGGTAAATGTTTTCCGGGAAGAATGAGCCGCTCGACAGCGTCGCGCTGGTCAAGTCTGTAACACGCACGTACGTGTCGAAGACAGTGTTTTCCGAATCGTTGAAGATGAAGTACACTGGCGTAAGATTCGACGCAGTCGTGTACGTCACATTGGACGTGATGCTGTTGCTGTCGTTCATTCCAGACGGCGTCACCACACCGTCAAAATAAAACACGAACGTGTCGTTGGTCTGATAGTCGTCAGTGATGTCCACAGTCAAATACGTCCTGTTTTCTCCCAAGAAAGTCGACACCTCACAACTTGTGGTCTCTCGTTGAGGGTTAGCCGTCGAGTTGGCGACTCGTTCTAAGTAGCATGAGCACCCCTCTGTAAAATTATACCCTGGTGGGCTAGCCAGCATGATCTGATGTACTGTGTAGGTCTCTCCGGCCATGCCTTCGGGATAAAATACATCCAAGAAGTCCGTAGGCGTGACAGTGACTCCGAAAGTGCCGTTCGTCTGTCCTGGATAATTATTCACGTATCCTCTCCAGACATTCGAGTCCAGCACAAGTCCATAGCAGCATTCATCTGTACACGTCCAGTCGTAGCCGTCCGTGTAGTACCAGAGGTCCTGTCCATTGCAGAAAGGTTGTTTGTTTGCGTCGTTCTGACATGTAGGGAACGCCACACACGGGTACCAAGCCTGGTGGTTCTGGGCTTTACGTCCGCTGTACTCGCAGCACGGTAGACCGCTACACTCGCCGTGCACAGTTCCGAAGAGATCTCGAGGTTGTTGTTCATTGCAACAGACTAAAGACAAGTCTGGGTCTCCTCCAGCCAAAATCGCGCTTGCCGACGACGCTGACGACGTGGACGTCACACAACAAGCCGAGCAATTGTCCGCCTCGGTGGTGTCCACTGTCACAGAGCCTGAAGTCGACGCTGACGCGCTCTGTGCCTGTATCCTGTCCAGCAGCGCAACCAACAGCGTCAGCAGCAGCTGCGGTCTCCGTCTCCGCATCGCCACGCGCTCGCCACTGCAGCCGAGAAGGGGTTATATACAGGGTACTCTAAGCTATGCAATGATCCGGCACTGGCCGGGGCTCGCTCACTCGCCGCAATAGGCTGATGGCGGCGGAGGAAGTGATGACCTTCGTCGTTCGTTGGCCAGCTCCTTTGTTTGTCGAATTTCGGGAAAATCAGCTGTTTACTGGTGTTCAGTATGGCTAAAATCTCTAAATTTAGACTTCTCAAATGGTCCGTCGTGACGCTGAGCCCATAGACGGGGCACGGAGGATCGATTTACGACCACCCGCAGCAGTATAGTAGACAGGATATTAGTTATAAAAGGATTAGTGTCGTCTGTAAAACTAGTTATCTAATAATTCAGATAGTACGAGTTTAGAGGGAGTATCGAGAGTAACAGGATTTTGACGCGCGGATCCCCTCAGATAGTCAGAAGCGCGCAAACCGACTCTTTTTCAAATTTTGGCCAATGACCGAACGACATTGTCGCACTTGTGTCGCTTTGTAACAGCAAGACTTGGTTTGAACGACGGAGCTAATAAGGAAGATGGAGGCAATCCGCATCGATGAAGGCATTAATGAGATGTTCTGTGCTGCCACCGTAGTAAAAGTTGAGGTCAATGAGTTGTGGATGTACTATTCCACTCATCGCAGTGAAGTGATCACCCAAGGCACGCCCAGCGACATGTTGTTGGTGTGAATGTGAACATGGTGCTCGTCCTGGAACTTATTTCCTGAACTGCGTTCATGATGAAACCGGCACAATCATACCAATCGGTTTTTATTCAAACTGTCAGACTAGCATGGGGACACAAATCTCTGTGGGGTAAGCATGCGGACACACATCATCGAAAATAACATAGCATTGTATGACACTCAGTTATACCACAACAGCACATCAGCGTCTTGATACTCCCACGCTCTATCCATCACTTGATGATCGCGATGAACGGTAGTGTCGGTTATGAGGCGAAGATCGCTCCTGCAAACTTTTCGCAGTTCGAGACTGGTTGTTAGATAAAGATACACCTTGCTTCTCTTAGATTATACGAAACGTGTACAGTATTTTAAGTGTAATGGAATACAACCCTCTCTATTCCGATATGACATGGCTACATTGTGGTTGAAGAGAACAATCTGGGTCGCACTTGTCATCTTCCCCACGATGGCAGCTCTCTTGTCTCTCTCGGCTGCGCTGCTGAGCTTGACGTTCTCCCCCGTCCTCGCCGAGCACTGGGCGGTCATCGTCTCCGGTTCTAATGGATACAGCAACTACCGACACCAGTCGGACGCCTGCCACGCCTACCACGTCGTGCGTCGCCACGGTATTCCAGCCGAGAACGTTGTGCTCATGATGTACGACGACGTCGCCTGGCACGAGCGCAATCCGTACCCGGGTCAGCTTTTCAACAAGCCCACGACCAAGAATGCGTCACACGCGATCGTGCAGCCTGTGGATGTATACAAGGGCTGCAACATCGACTACCGCAAGGCCGAGGTGACCCCTGAGACCTTCCTTAACGTGCTCACCGGCAACAGCTCTGGAGCCTTTAACAAGAAGGTCCTTAACAGTACGACAGACGACCGGGTATTTGTCAACTTCATTGATCACGGATCCCGTGGCAATGTATACTTCCCCAACATGAAGCCACTCACCGCCTCGAGGCTCAAGAAGGCCATGAGAACCATGTACGATAAGAAAATGTACAAGGAGCTCGTGTTCTACATGGAAGCCTGTGAGTCGGGATCAATGTTTTCGGACAGCTTCTTGAAGAGCATCAATGCATACGTGACGACAGCAGCGAACGGCTTCGAGTCGTCGTGGGCAGCATACTGTCCTCCGTTGGATGAAGTGAATGGAGAACGCATTGGTTCATGTCTTGGAGACCTGTACTCTGTCAACTGGATGGAAGATAGTGATCTCACTGATCTGTCAGGGGAATCACTTAAGACGCAGTTCCACCGAGTAAAGAATGCAACCGTCAAGAGCCACGTCAAGTCGTTTGGGTCGTCGAAGCTCAGTCACGAGATCGTCGGCAACTATCAGTCCACATATGACAAGAGCGCCAATGATGACACGTCCGGCAGTGACGATATTGATGCACTACCGACTACTACTACCAATACTGTGTCGTCTGACATTGAAAGTGCGATAGATGCACGTGATGTGGATCTCGTCGTGGCGTTCTACAGCTACTTGCGAGCTTCCCCGGGCAAAGACCGACGTGAACTGGCAGATGATCTCACTGCAGTAATCCAAGCTCGTGAAGCTGCTGATGAGGTGTTCGAGGCGATCAAGGTCCTATACGAACTACAAACGGAAGCACCTCTACTTCAAGTTGAAGCGCCAACGAACTTCGAGTGCCATGACGAAGTCACTCGCGCATTCGGGGCATCCTGCTCATTTACTGGTGGGCTCACGAGCTACAGTCTAAAGTACGCAGGTACTTTGATGGATTTGTGCGAGTCGAAGTTGACGCAAGACGCTGTGGTTACTTTGGTGAATAATGCCTGCTCTGTTGTCAAGAACCGCCACTCCTTCACGGTGAAACATGGTGTATTCGACACTAATGTAGCCATGATGGGATGACCTACAAACCAATGGACAGAAATTGTCGACTGGTGGACGGACGCAATTCTACGTCATTCAGCAATTTGCCTTCTTCGAGAGTAGCAGAAAACGAAAGATGATTTCTCGTTCATGTTACATGTTAAGCCTTGCACAGGTGTTCACGATGATACTAAAATGATATAATGAGCCTGAACCGTTTGACAGCGGGTCATGTTGACAACTTCTTGCTGAGTGAACACGATCAGTAACTTTGTAGTGATAGAATGATTCACAGCAATCGGTATCAAAGCTCTGTACAAAATGAGCTTTCATGAAGTACGGTGATTTTAACTTTGAAGGCAGGACTGTGTTGATCCCATGTTCAAAGTACAAAACCATAGGACTATCCTTCTAGGTCAACACCGTTTGGGAATCCCTCCTCTTCTTCCGGGATTTTGTCTGACTTCTCAGCACCCAGATTCTCATACAGTGTCTTGAGATCTTCGTGCTCGTCTTCGATAGCAACATCATACGGCTGCCAGTATTCACACTATCAGTTAGATAACTTTAAAGCACACCACACAACAATAACTGACCGTCTGTCCTTCGGAGTTGCGCGCGTTCAAGTCCGCACCATGCTCGAGCAGCAGCTTGGCACACTCCACAGTCTCACACCTGTGCAGGGGCGTGTCCATATCGTTGTCTCCTGCAGCAACTCCATCAGTCTATCACCTCCCCACTCCCCATTCCAGCATCAACGCACCCAGCTTCACATCCGCGCCACTAGCCAATAAAAACACCACCAGCTCCATGTGACTGTAGCTCACGGCCGCTTGCCTATGACCTCGAAGCGTTAGTTCCTGCAATAACTACATCCATTCATCTACATACAAAGGCGTGTATCCATTCTCGTCTTTGGCATTCACGTCTCCTCCACTGGCCAAAAACGCCTTGGCGCTCTCCAAGTCGCCGTCACCTGCCGCTGTCCAAACGTTCATTTTGCTCTAACCAGCACCATGTAAATAGTCCTGTAGACTATACTCAGATCTGATACTTCATGTACACCACATAAAGTTGTACTATGGCGCCAAAACCACTTTACAAGTGATCATGGCTCATGTTCCGCCTTCTGCCGCGTCTTCTACAGCCTCTCCATCCCTCTCCAATCGTCTAGAGCATGCTCCAGCTGCGCTCACAAGCGACACTGTCGTCTTCTCGCATGCAAAGGCGCCGTCTCGTCAGTCGAACATCGTAGCGGGAACTGCGTCACCTGCAACATTAGTGAGGAAGGAGGTGCAGCCGCAACTTATGGAAGGGCCTAGAAACATTAGTGTACGACGAATGACTGTGCGTATCATGAAACAGGGGGAGAAATTGGGTTTTGGAGTGCGTCACGACAGATATAAGAGATTGCAGGTGTCGACACTACAGGGAGACTCGCAACTGCGAGTAGGAGACACGTTGCTGTCGGTGAATGGGACAGATCTTACCGGACAGGAATTCCTCGCAGTTGTGGACAAGTTGAAGGTGATTCGACCTGGAGAATTGGAGTTTGAGATCGAGAGAGTTGACCAGTCAACGACAAAAGGTGCTGGCGTGAAGTCACATCATTTGCAAGCTACATCCACTGCTCAGATGGGGTCTCACGTTGCAGTTGCAACTGCAGCTGTGGCAACGTCTCAGGCTCAAGTAAACCCATGGGTTTCTGCTTCAATTGCTTCTGGTACAGCTCCAGTGACTGCGTTGTGGTCACAGGATGACGTTAGTGGACAACCGGTTACTGGAAGGACAGTGGCTGGAAGGACAGTGGCTGGTGTTCACCCGACGATGGTGCCACAGACGCGAGCGCCTTCTCCATCGATCCCAGTGATATCAGGACTGCCAACGAATGGCAAGCAACCACCAAGGAAACGAGCGCGACCGTGAGTTGTTTGTTATTTAGTGCAATTTTTGCTGTTAACTTTACTTTGTGTTTTGCATATTTGCAGTGCCCAGCGTGCAGTGACTATGTTAGATGATAATGGTCAGCCTGTGAATGTTACAGCGCTACTTGCTGATTTAAAGAAAGAGCGTGCTGAAAAGGCTGCCCTTGAGGAGAAGAATGCAGGATTGCGGAAACGAGTCCAGGGGATGCTAATTGAAAATGGTGAAGTTCGTGTACGCGCGAAGAATGAAATTACAGCTGCACAAGATAAGGCAAAGCGTGACATTGCCGAGGCACAGAAGCAGCTAGTAGCAGCAAGAGCGCAACTACGGCTTCATGATCGTGGTCCTGATGTAGGGCGGACTGATTCTATCGTCAATGAGCTTGTTGCGTGCAAGGCACAGTTAGAACGTCTGAAGAAAGCAGATGCAGATCGAACAGGGCTACTGACTACGCGATACCGTGGCGAATGTCGGGTTGCTGATGCAGATGCGCAGCGTGTGCTGGGCTCGGTTGTAGAAATGTTTCGAACGAAACTACGGCAGGTTGGACGAATGATTCGAGGCGGTACAACTAAACCCGAGTTAGAAGTGGCATGTAATGGCGTACGGCGCCTTGTATTCATGAAGCTTTTCAGCATGAAGCACGATTTCGCATTTTACTCGTCTGCGGCATATCACTCACAAGAACCTGTGCACCACACACTCGAGCAAGACCAGTTTCTCGACTTGTTTGGCAACTCGCTGTCCCACGAAGAGCGCGCAGGCTTGTTCTATGTTGCAATTGCTCCCATGGTAAGGCGAAGCGAAGTCCTACGAATGGTTGTAGTCGTTGACAAAAGTTTTGTTGTTTTGTCTTCTGTAGATAGTTGTGTTCGATCCTAGCGCTGAAAGTATCGTCCTCAAGTGCGAGTGGACCGAGCAACACACGCTTCGTGACCTTGCGCGGAACTTGCGCTTTTGAGCGTCTCAACTGAATATAGTGTTGAAATACCTCGGTACAGGACATACGTGTAGGTCATTTAGATTGTAGCATGTTACGCGGGCTAATGTATTGACGGCACCACTTGCTGACAAATTCTATGTGTACTATTGATTACGATGTGTCTGTGCTGTTGCTACATTAGTTGAATCCTGGAAGATTTCCGGTGGCGTTGTTGAGGCTATTGATGGACGTAGTGTTTGTGATCGACAAGGCCATGGATTGCATGACAACATCGCGGAGACGGTTCCACAAAACTGGTGCCAATTCATCCATAGACTCGTAGGTCTCTCGGGTCATTTCGAACACCGTGCATGGCACCAACGCCTTAGCAGCCATGTATCGGTATTGGCGACCGAAGAAGTCGACTTCACCGAACATGGCACCGGGCATCACATTTTCTAGCAGGGTCAGCGACTTCCCGGGAACCACACTGCCATCATCGTTCATAAAGAGTTCAACGCGGCCGCTAGCGAGGAAGTAGAAGCGATCCGGGTAGGATGCAACCCGGTAAAACTCGTAGCCTTGAGGGACCTCATACTTGCGGAAAAACTGGTCGACGCCACGGAAGAGCGGTGAGTCGTCAGGCTCGCCCATAAACCGGTGCAGCAACACACTCATGGACTCATGGTGGTGAGTGAGATCCTGAGAATGGTTCGTGTGCACCAGCAACTGGTTCTCACAGAACTCCAAAGCAGAATCTGCATTGAGGAAGAAGTTCTCTTCCTCCGCAATTTCATTCTTGAGCAGGAGGCTGCGGATCTCAGGAAGAACGTTTGCGAAAATGACTGTGATTTCGTGGCGTTTGCAGTGCTGCTGCAAGATCATAAATGCACTACGTGCCGCTGTTGCATCCATGCCAGAAACACGACTGAAATCCATGACGACGTACTCAGTTGGCAGGCCATCCGAGTGTGGTGCGGGGCTACCATCCAAACATTGGATAGGGACGTCTCGCTTGGACACAGGTGTGAGTGGAATACCAGAGTCATCGGCATAGTGCGGATCTAAGTCAATTCCTTTACTCGATTTCTGCTTGATAGCAGTCCGAGACTTTCGAATGTGCACAGCCTTCTGCACGTCTTCAAGAACCTGTACTGATGAGCCGAAGAATAGATAACCATACAACTCCAGATAAACAATGGCGTCACGCTTCTGACCGAGCAATGTACGTGCGGCGAGCTTTCGGACAGCGGCAGATGAGCGCGACCGACGATTCACAACGCGGACCTGCGCATATCCCAGCAAAAAGTTGATAATGGCAAAACCGATGCCAAGCACCATTCCCAGCTCGAGCGAGACCATGTTAATGGCGATGAAAGATAGCCACAATACAACATATTCACGCGGAAGGACTTTGTGATACACGTGCACAAGCCACTCCATCATCAAGTCGATAGCGATGAAGATCAACGTGGCTGCGAAGAAGAAACGCGGAACAAGACTCATGACGGACAGCGGAACCAACACGATGGCAAACTCCGAAATAATGACACACACGCCTACAACTCGCGAGTTTGTCTTGGAACGGTATGTGAAGATTGTCTGCGAGAAAATGTACGATCCAGTGTATCCGCCCAGCAATCCACTCACGAAGTTAGACCAACCCACAGACTTGAGCTCGTGGTTGATGTTGAGCTGACTGCCCATATCCATCTCAATAGCCGCCACATTCAAACAGGAAGAGAAAGCCACAACAAAAGTCATACCGAGCCATGTCGTGAACTGTCTCGGGACTTGGTTCCAATGCATTTGCGAGAAGTCAAAGAGGTCAAACATTTGCACGAAACCAGCGGGGGTCGAGGATGGCGAGACCCATCCATAGTCGCGTGCTTCATCCAGCGAAATACCACACAACGCCAACACAACGAAGAACAGCATTGGCATGAGCAGGATCGTAGCAGGTAAGGCAAACGAGTTTTCACATCGTTGTGACACCAACAGCAAGATCACACCTCCCAATACTCCCGGAATGCAGAGGACCACATAGTGTGGGTCCCAGATCTGCATCATAGACGTAAAATCATTGATCACAAGGCCCGTACACAATGACAAACCCGCGTACATACAAAACAACCCAATAAACGCCAAATAACCTCCCACGACTGGCATCGGCAAGTATGACACGAGTCCTGCCAATTTGAACTTGCCTAACAGCACCAACACGACACCTAGCGAAGCCGTAGCTAAGCCAATTGTTACGACCGTAGTCGTCACCTTGGCTTCCAACGGAACCTCCTCACCCAATGACCTGCAGATAGATGTAGCGATAGCACTAAGGAAGATCAATCCAGCATCCTGCACTTGTCCAATAGCGAAGGGTAACGAGCTCAACAGCGTGAACATGACTTGATGCACGACGCTAGAGAACATGACGAGCTTGGACAGCGCTGGCATGAAGCTGGCGAAGTCTGGATGGCCGAATATAATGGCTGCATAGCCGTACATGCACGGGATGGTCAAGATGGAGTTGATGACGCCATACATAAGTGCATTCGTGACTTTAGCCAATTGACTTGAGTTCAGGGCATCATTATTGTTGTCATTAGAGGCTCGGTCATTGCCCACCAAGAGCGCGATGGTTTCCCCAGTAGAAGGCGCGCTTTCGTCCTCTACCCAACTGCGATGACGACGGCGGTGGTGCGTCGTGCCATTCCGAGAAGTTTCCGCTGCACGCTGAGCCGCACGTTCAGCGGCTGGACTGCGAGGTGTCGAGCTGCGCCGCGTGACAGCGCCGGAGAGCGCAGGGGAATACATGAGGTCTGGACGAGGGGAGAAACGAGCTGATGATACATGTACTTTGGACCGCTGACCTATTTTTTAGCCAGTCATTAAATAGCTACTAATCTTTAGCCAACCATGCTAATCTGCCATTAATTATATGTAACTCCTCATCTTTAGCCAGCCGGTCTTCAGGAAGATTGTAAGAGATCGAAAGGATCAGCTGTATTACTAGTAGTATTGCACTTCTTCTTATTCACTACAACTAAGATGTTTGTCTCTGTCTTG
This sequence comes from Phytophthora palmivora, assembly GCA_008079305.1. Taxonomy (NCBI): domain Eukaryota; phylum Oomycota; class Peronosporomycetes; order Peronosporales; family Peronosporaceae; genus Phytophthora; species Phytophthora palmivora. The sequence goes on along the minus strand of VOQZ01001037.1, from coordinate 80,330 downwards.
TACTTGCTCGAATTTATGCTGTCTCAATCCGGCCCCCAGGTTCCGGATTATCGACAATTGTACTCGAACACTCATGTAGTATCTAGAGCAGATTGCAGACTGCAATTGCAGTAAGCGTTGACGACACTGCCACAACAGCAGATCACATTACTGTTCATTATTGAGGAAATTTAAGCCCGGTTTATACCCATACTTCAAAGGACCAATTCTGTCGGTAAACTCAAATCGTTCACTGGAATTCTCATAAAAAACATCATCAAATGGGGTTACCTAATTAGCATTCACGCACATTAGTGTGACATGTGTTTACAATTCAAAACCGTGCGATCGCGATGGCACTGGATCAGCGATGCTGGGCCTTTGGCACAGCTTTAGATGAATCCCAGTTGTTAAATGTAAAATAGACCCCACTTCGCGTTTCGCCGTCTAGCACAGAAGAAAACTTCTTCCATCTTAGTACTCCGGAGCCATGCGTGCTTTGATCCGCATCATAATCTCGATTGTTGTGTTCTATACAGTTGCCACAGCGACAGTAGAATCCAGATCGACCAAGCTGTCGTCGAAGACAATTTCGAACCCCCCGATCAATTCGCACGTGTTCGACATGAGATTGACCAAAGATTCACGTAAGAGATTCCTTAGGACCAATCAAGCCGACGGCGACTCGACACTAGTGTCAACAGCTGACGAAGAACGCGCGTCGAAAGTGATGAACCAAGTGGCCAATAAACTGAAAACAACGAACACCGCAAAGAGGCTCGCTGCGACTGGGAAGAAAATGAAGAAAACTCTCAGGAAGACCCCTGGGGTGGGAACTATCATGAAGTTGCGAAGATACAAGAAATTTTCTGGTTTGTATAAGAGCGGTTGGAAACCAGATAAAGCTAAACAAGCTGGGAAATTCAGGTCGAACGATGAATTTCTGCAATATCAAGCATTTCATCGGGCCTCCCAACGTAAGAAAGCCAAGGTACACCCTCTCTGAGTAGTGCACCTCTACCCGCTAATCTTGTAATCAGAATGACACACACGCGGTATTTTCTGTCTCGATTGCAACGAAACTGACCAAGAATCGCGCATAATGCGATCAATATGTACCCTACTGTTTCCAGCAAAGAAACAGTTCAGTCCTAAAACCGCCTATTCGTTGCGTACAGAATATTTTTACGCTCTCCTGTGTACACTTTGAAGCGTGTTCGTACCACCAGCAACAGGCCCTCCCAGTTCAAGCAAGTAATGAATAAAAACTCGGGATGACACTAAGCGTAATATCTCGATATAGTAGGTTTTTGTACATTGTCAAAGGCGCTTGGTGAGTGAGTTCGCGTTAGATAGATTGCACGCAACTCCAACCTTTGGATGTCATCGAACGACATTTCCGCTACATTTACGAATGCTTCGTGGAACGACATTCACGCTACACCTCACCCTATTACCCTGACGATTGAAGAGTTTTACAAGAATCTTTAGTGTAGCAATGTTCTCGCCAATTCGTAGAAACGAATAATAGATTGCTGATGGGTCCGTGGGATGCAGTTACACATGAAGTTCATGTGTTTAGCGTTTGCAATGATCATATTGCAACTCGTTCCAACGTGTAAAGACGTCGCTTTCTTTTTACGAACGCGTGGGAACGTTTTTACGCGCTGCTTCGTAAAACTTGTTGAGAGGAGGGATTGTCTAAAAATGTACTTGTACACTGACAATATGCTGTCTGACTCTGAGTATTAGGTTCATTCTATAAATATCTCCACACTGTTAGAATCGAGAACGATAGGGATAAGTTTGACTTTGCTAGTAGAATCCTCACGCGCTCTTTTTCAGATTATTCAAACCTGTAACAGCGGCTATCTTGTAAAATTCTTCATACTTAGCCAGCATCGCGGGTTTGAGTTTGCCCAATTTTCTTAACAATTCCGGAGATTGCTTTTCGTTAAAGAGGCGTGCGAACTTTTGGTACTCCACGCTGTTCATTTGGGGTGGGGCCTTCGGAGGAGTCCTCTTCATCTTTTTAGCAACCGCGGCGAGTCGTTGAGGATTCGTCTGGGCTTTATTGGCAGCAACAGCAAGCTTCTTCAAGTTATCGTTCTTAATTTTAAGTTCCTTGATAATTTTTTGTCCTGTAGACTTTGTCCGCTCTTCATTTGTTGCAATTGGCGACGCTATATCGTCATCTTGCTCACGAGTAACTCGGAGGGACCTCTCGCGAAAATCAATTCGGTTGGTCGCCACAATATCAGGGGAAGTGTTCGACAAGAGTTGGGATTCCTTGGTCGCCGAAACGATATCATTGCTGGCTAACACTGCGGTCGCAAATGCAACGTACAAAAAGCAGCGTATAGTCATGACAAGTATTTTGGAGATCGTGGGCTTAATAGGAGAAAAGGAAGTGAGGTTGTTCACCCCTCCGAGGCATGATGAATGGTCAGTGACCCTACTGTACTGTAACTTGCTCGCTGTAGGTGAAACAGTGTAAGGCTCCTGTCGATATGTCAATGTCCAGGATGCTCGTGGTGATTTGAGGTGAGGGGTGAAAAAATATCAAATCTGCTTTATCTTATGCAATCAAAGCCCGTGATAAAATGACATCCATCCTCTCCCGCAAGCCAATCTGAAGATCAAAAGAGCCAGATAAGAAGTTGATTAGGAATGTCTTACGCGTGTATTGCATCACTGCGAAGTTGAGTCGAAATAATCATGTTGGTTTTTTACGTAGTAAATAGAGAATATTGACTGTTTTGATTTGAAGGGAAATCCACGATTATTAATATATTGAAAACTTATACCGTTGTGTGCAGCAGTTAGATAAAAGTTCCTAGCGCCGCTTGCCTTACACAAGGGGTATGCTCTGTAGCAGCGCTCTCCAGCTCTCCAGCGACACCCATTGGTGCTGATTACGCAGAACGCTGCTTCGATTATGCAGATGTAGCGTTGACGCGGTCCTTGTGTCCTGTCACTGGCACCATACCAAAATTTATGGGGGAATGATATATCTACAGGTGAAAGTTACCGAAATACAGCGGAACTGTGATTTCTACAGAAGGGGTAGGTAAGGTGTAGGGATAACAGAATAGTCCATGGACTATTTGCCTTTGTGTCTACCTGTCAAAATCGCTTTGTCTTTCCAGTATTGGCATAGAGGGGTTTAGCTGTTGAAGCTACATCGGAGGCATATCGTTCGGCTTCATCCAAGGTTGCTGCACCCCAATGGCATATAATTGTCTTCGGCCGATAATATCAATGATTGTATGGGCTTGACGTAGAGTACAATCTGTGGCGATGGTTGAAGTGCCTTGTACAGTAAAGCCCAGGACAACGAAGTACCACTTCAGTCAATAATACAGGGATGTGACGGCACCCACGGGATCTAGATATTGAAGCTACATCCATGACTTCTTTCTGAGTCACAAAATGGCATCTAGTGATCAGCCACATCCGCAGTTATGGCCGGAAGTAGGTTACTTTTTGCTAGCTCGCATCTCAGCCTATCAAGTGATCATTTGCGATCTATATGTGTCGGAACTTGCGTAGTTGTACGACAATATCTGCCGAAACTTGCGTCGTGGTGCCGTAATATTCTAGTGAGGGTTGCACCTACTGTTAATTCGATGTTGGAGCAGAAAAACAAGTATACTATGACTCGTCTACTACTGTAAGTACTAGAATACCCTAGTGAGTAGTATTGTTCCTCCCGTCATACGCACATGGTGCCATTAAAATCTGCCGATTTCAAAGCTGTTAGAGTCGTTCAATAATAGTATTCATATTATTTGAATGAACAATGAGTTAGACAGTAGCTGAAACTAAATGACACACCTTGCACACCAGATACGCTCGCAAAAAAGGAAAACTTGATTATAGATGTCCACTAATATAATTAGTCAGTGTAAACTAAGGGCAGGGCCTGCTTGAGCAGGACGACCACGCTTCTTTTTTCTGCGTTTGTCCTCGAATACCGGTCGTTTACCTGATGTTCCATGAAGGGTCATACCAAGCATCAATTGTACTGCTGTGAGATGAACACAGCAACCCAATTTAAACCAGGTACGGCAACTACATTGGTGAAACTCTGGATGTATCAGCCAACCGCGAGCAGGTTGTGACTCGGCTTCGAACACTCTTTCCGTAGCTGCCTCTCTCTCCACAGCGGAGGGTTTTCTCACCAGCGTAACTGGCTTATAATGTTGGAACACTTGGAACAACTTCCCGTTAGATACTGCTATTGCGCTATCAGGTAGCTGTTCAATTGATAACGCCTTTTCTGCATGCAGTTTGCGGTATCCGCGCAAAATTCCAGGCGACGTTCGAGTTTCTGTCTGGAATGGAGTCTCCAGGACAGATTTCAGCGTGCAGCATTCCAGCAGTTTAGTGAAAAGGACATTCAACCTCAAGAGACGTCGTTGCGTCTGCTGTTGTTTGAACTGTCCGTTGAAATTCTCAATCGGATTGTTTGTTTTCGCCATTCCCATAGGTGTTTCAATACATTGCCAATGTCGATATGGACTAGTTATCCATTGTTGGATAAAATAACTACAGAAATCATGTAGTTCCGGGTCTCCTTTCCAATCCTTCACTGCGATCTGGATACGCGACTTCAGTTCAACATGGTCTCGGGCATAGTGAATGCTGTATACATGACGATAAACACTTTGCTGCTTCGATTGGCTGAGTTGTGATGTGTGTTTCTTCACGTTTTTCATGACGTGGAAGAAACACATTATGAACTTTGGTCCCTGCTCAACGTTCAGATATTGAAAAGCTACGGCATCGAACGCGTTTCGCTGAGCTGCATCCGCGTCCATCATCACGTAACTGATGCATGTTATTTCGCCTGTGATCCTCACGTACATATCCAATGTCGATTGAATAGCGACTTCCCACTGTGGCTGTTTAGTATCCGAAACAAGAAACATCGAAACTAGGTGAAACTGTCTCCACATATCCGACACTCCGATTGCAATGACAGGAAACCCTTTTGAGTTGAGCTTAAAAGTTGCATCAAGATGAATCATATACTGCGCGGCAAACTTCAATCTCCGGATTGTTGATTTTGTGGCGAATCCGACGACCAGGGGTTCGTCCTCTGATCCTTTGCCTAACTTTGGGTTGCCATACATGTCAACACAGTAGCCAAATGAAAAAGCTTCATTGTTACCTATAGAAGTCGAATACGGGTGCTGTAAAATAAGTTTCTCCATTTCATCGACAAAGTCGTTGTCATGGAGAATATTCTTTCGATAGTTGCGAACTCTTGTTTGAACTTGAGACAGCAATTTTTTAGGGTCAGCCTTCTCGATGTTGAACTTCTTGACCAACGCGTTCATAACGCAGACTGGTTTTTCACCGATCAAGGCTCGCTCTCGGATGAACGCTTGCATTCCAAGAGTAATTTCGTGATTTCGTGGTGACGAAACGTTGCTCAAATGATATCCGCTTTGAAAAATGTCACTGCGCTTTGATTCTTGACAAAATAACACTTTCATGAACCATTTACACGTCTGAACACCGCTAGTTAGGGCTGCACATGTGACTGAGTTACACTTATATCTGATATAGCGCATTTTGTGCATGTTCGTGTTAGGTGAACAGACTTGACATTTTTCTAACTGGTTCTTGGCGGTTAATGTTTTCTTCTGCTGGTCGAGAAACTCGTCCTTCTTCGCTTCATTTTCACATGAGTGAAGGAATGTCCAGCTGTACTTAGACATTGGCAAAACAACAAGCGTCGGATCGATGAATGAGTACAATAGTTTAGATATCGTAGTTGTGTATTTCTGGAAGACTAAAAATAGTCTGTTTGACCAAAAGGGCACACTATTTCGAGTCTGGCCAATCCAATGCCACTTCCGTAGTATTCAACAGCCATCCACCAATGAATGCATTCGCGTCTGTACATTTGTCGGACTGCTCTGTAGAAATGCCTCAGTCTCCTGTAATTACATCACAGTTTCTGTAGATTTGACACTATTTCTGTAATCCTACCCAATCTTCTGTAGATATGCCCGGTTCTTCTGTAGATTTGTCCCTCGCTCAAAATTTATCGAATCCTCGGACCTGATTTGCACAATTTCACTACAGTTTTGTAATGGTCGCACTAAAGTACGGTCATATAAGTAATGATACCGGTATTGTACCATATGCTGGTCACTACTTGTCAATCGCTTGTGCATTGCGCCCGAGAGTGAAGGCGCCTTTTGCGCCCCAATGTGTCCTGGTGCTTTTGTAGTTCTATTGTGAAAACCAAGCAAGATGTCCAATTTATTTGCTAATCGATCGATTTAGTGACCTAATATGAAAGGAGCACAGTTACTAATTAAACACCGGCTGTCCGATTTGCACTTCGTTTTATAAAGTCCCATTTTGTTTATATATACATGATCGTCGTGGAATGCACGAGTGATCCGTCACTTATATAAACGTCATGGAGATAAGTTGTGGTAAAAGTAGGCGAGTGCAGCCACTCGAGCCAGACTATCGTGCCTGTTCAAGAGATCGACAGCTTCGAAGCAGTTTATTCGGAGAACAAAACTATTTAGTAGAGCACTACTAGTAATAGCGCAACTTGTTCCACTTGCAAGTCCATCCAATACGCACGTTATGTTTGCATGAAGACTAACTACAGCAAGCAGAAGACTTCCGATGATCTACAATATACGTTGTGCACCTTCACATGGATGCTTCGAAGGGAGTAAAATAGAGCCGTCTATTCAAATTCGGATTTCTTCTCCGATTTAATAGCTACTACTCCGATTTGTATTCTGATTTACAAATTACAAAGCCTCAGTTTATTAGCATACGCTTAACCCAAAACTGCCAATTTATTAATAGAGCCCGATTTGAAAGGACAAAGCATTCGACGATCACAATATGTCTAAAATGTCTAGGACTGGTAATCCTGTCCAATGATGAACGAACCCAGAGACCGCGAGCTCGGTGCACGACCAAAAAATATGTTTTAGATATTTTGACTCTCGTTGTCAACTGCGGAATTCACCGAATGAAACGTCATTTTAGATGACAACCTTGCTAACAACAGTGCGAGGTGTTAAAGTGTGCATCCCGATTTATTTATAGAAGAATTTTATACCCTATATGTACCAACGGAATATCGTACTTAAAGGTGTGTTTCGTGGCACCAGCTCCGATACACAAGATTCTTCCGGACTTCCTCGTCTTTTTACTTGTTCACACTACCTCATCTTGTCCAAACTGCCATAGGGTGTTTCAGTTAGACTCCTAACTCCTCCGCAAATCCTCTACAAGGAGACAACATGAGGATACTGCAACTGGCGTTTGCACAATTCAAATGATGAGGGGCTTACTGGCAGCTTCTGTAAGGAAAATTACCACTAAAACTACGGTGGAGTAATTTAGATTGAAAGTGAAAGCATGAGCAACAAAAGGGAGCTAGTGATCATGTATGAACTAAACAAGTATCACTCTCAAGGTACGTTCCTGCGACAAAAATGAAAACCGAATTGTTGTTGGGAAAGAGAGAACAGGGTGTACACCTTGTATCCTGGAAGACAAGACTCGAAGTGAGACGGTGCGGATGCTTCACAACAACATGGCTTGTTTAACCAGGAATTCATAAGTGGATCACTTGGATCGTCTGCACGAACGCAAACTTACGATCGCATAAGCCCTCGCTTATGAATCATAAGTTATGGAAGATTTGACGAAACGCGTGTACAGTCTATTATACAGAATACCAGTATGATGCACTCCTTGATGGGGGGGACAAGGGAGTAAAATAAATGTGCGGAAAACGAGGCTGTTGGCACAAACGCTTTGAATCAAATAAAATGTGCACTTGTACAGGTAACAAACAAAACGTGACACGTTTGAGCTGACAATAAAGCATAGCATGTGGCCTCAATGTACTTTTGGCCCCCGAGCTTTTGTGATGCTCGAGCATCGAAAATGTTGCGGATTGCCCTTGGTTACAGCTGTGATGTTTTTGATTAATGACAAAAAGAGTTAACTTTGAACTACAGTTTCTGCAATCTATCTATTTAATATATATTATACATGTGTCGTGAACTGTTCGACTTGGCACTTCGTGCCAGTCTTACATCTCACCGCTCTTGTCAAGAGCGGGACGGGATGTGGGACGATCTCGCCGGCACCACGACCTCCGTCCGTCGTTGGCCAAAGACGATACAGCCGCAATTGGAAGAAGTTTGGTTGGAGACGGTCGAGTATGAAGAGGTCATTGCCGTGCGCATACTGTTGCTGGCGCTGTTGCCACGAACCACACGGATTGTGCGAGCAAAGCTCAAGTGTGATCGAGAGCTTAACCTGCTGCTGGCGGAAAGCCAATTTGATGCGTGCTATCGGATGCCTGCCTCGGCTTTAATGCAACTTGAGACTTTCGTTGCTCCATTGCTGCTGCGATCGCCTCATGTCTGGGTGAAGCGGGGCTGGATGGTTTATTAACATTCATTGGTTTTCTAGCTTTCCTAGTTATTGCGTCCATTTAATATGTAGGCAACAAATTCTACTGACATTGCCTGCGTCACGAAATTTGTCTCGTGCCACACATCCAGAGGGGAAAGAGGGGTGTCGTCCCTAATGCGTCCCACGTCGCCCCACAATCAAGATCAATGATTGGTCCCATCCCGCATTCCTCGCCGAGCCTAACTGAATAAAAATACAGTGATCCCTCTCCTTGTATATGTTTCGGTAGACTTTGTAATTTTTTTATGTTACATGATCCCATTTCTTTGTAATGTCAAATACTACTATTGGTATTCTGGCTTTATCAAATTTAGCCTGTCTGTAAGTTTTTATCTTAAGATATGGCAGGATGGATGTCATTTTATCATTGGCTTTGAGTTTATCCCGGAAAATGCATGTCAACCTAATTCACCCCTCCACATCAGACAGCACAATAATCTTCTAACTCCCCTTAGTTTTTATGAGTTTGACAACGTTGATCGTTTCAACCATTCATCCTTCTAGGATACTTTTCTGATGGAAACTAAACGAAACCTCACTTCGTTTTCCACTCCCTAGAACACAAGAGGCTTGTACCAACAACCGTTCGAACCATGCGATGCTTACCCTACGTAGTGCTTGCAATTGTTGCTCAAGCTAGCAGCCACGTCAACGCAGTGACCAATGAAGGGCATCCCTCTACGAAGACTACAACAAATTTTGTGACAAGCGACACTATCGAATCTCGAAAGAGATACCTTCGAGTTTTCCGTGAAGATGACGGAACACCGCGCCTGGAAGGGGATGAAGAGCGCATGCCTTCGGGGCTCGAAAAAATTGCCAAGGAACTCAAAGTCAGGAAGCAAAACCTGAAAAAGCTCGCTGCAGCTGAAAAAGCGCTGGAGAACAATCACGGACTCGCCTCAGTTTCGAAGCGAATGGCAGCAACGTCTCACAAAGCCCCAGAAGGACTTTCTAGCGTGGAGTATGAACGATTCATGAGACTTTATAAGAGCAACACAACTCCGGGTCAGGCCAAGAACCAGGGGTTACTCAAGTCTGGGCAGTTCTCAAGGTATGAGACGTTTTACAACGGAGCCAAGGCCGAAAATTTGTAAACATGACAACAGCCATTTACAAGACTTACATGGTTCAACAATCCAAAAGTGGTCTTGCATTACTCTGACTTATACTGCGAGTGTTTTTGTTGTGTTAAGTCGAGCAGTGGTCATATACAAACCTTTTACTGTTTAGCTGGCTAGATAGCCTAACCAATTTTATTTCATCGTACGGGGTCCCATATCTTTAATTCGCAAATGTTGCCTGAGCCCATAGTCCACAGACTGAGGCTACTATTACATACTACACAAAGCGTGTAGATTCGGTGGTCGTGGTCGCTTGAAATGTGTCTCCAGTTCAGCCATAGACTTCCACAGCTGGTTTGAGTTCAAAATCAACCTATGTCAGACTAATTTATGGTGTATTCACAATTGTCTGAGTTAAATGTTCAAATTAGTCTTCTGAAAATGAGCCAAACTGGCGATTTCTTCCTACAATTGGTAGCTACTGCTGTTAGAGAAGTGAATCAGAAGCAAGACAAGAATGATACCTACTGCGCTCGCAAAACTGTGATGCGCTGTAGCTTATTTTTGAATAAAGATGGAGTCTAGTTACAAGTCAGCTCTTGTAACGGGGTTACATGAAGGGGTACCCTAGAAAGGGTACCGCCTCTAGAAGTAGATATACTTCTGTGAGTATTCGTTTTAGATACTCTGTTGTGGGTGGTGTGGACCACACCACTGCCACGTAGGTCTGGTGGCTGAGGGCCAACCAACAGTATTTGACCTACTTTTATATGCATATATAGAACAAACTATAGTTAATTAGTTATTTGTATTACAGGCCAAATGACCTAATTAACTATAAATCAGTCTTAAACTTACTCCAAACTAGCTATTAAGTCCCCTCAGACCAGGACTTGTGAACTGTCGTTCACTAGGAGTTTGTATACTCCTGATAGCACGGTTCCTCAAGCAAGGTGCTCGTGTGACCCCGTCATAATTGGTATCACTTGTAGTCAATCCACACCTACGCGGGTAGATTGACTACCTGAATCCTCTGTGGCTCCTAGAAGGTAAGCCAAGATGGATAGAGGGGAGTTCTCTCATTTGACCGATGCTCAGTTTGAGTCGGTTCGGAAGATGGCGGGCATCTTTGGAGGAGATGCCCTCCGAAGCTTGGCGGCTGCTACGCCGGCCGAGCAGGTCGAACGCATCGAGGCGTTCGACACGTATGAGCGAGAATTCATTGCGCATGTGCAGGGGCTGCATGCCGCCGTAGCTGAGATGAAGCCAGTCCAACCTAAGCCGTTGAGGCTTAATGTTAACCCCTACGAGGGGAAGGAGGGAGAGAACCTCCACTTCTGGGTCAGAGAGGTAGAGCTCGTGATGGACGCGGCTCTCATCTCGACCGAGCGACTTCGGGTCGCTTTCGCCCTGTCCAACCTGGGAGGTCGAGAGAAGACAAGGGTGTACACACGCGAGGCGACGTCGCCGGATTGTTTCACAACCTGAGCTCAGCTTAGAACCGCCTCCCTCCCGGCGAACTATGAGTATCGCCAGCGCTCGCGCTTCCTTGCCTGTAAACAAGGGAAGCGTAAGCTGCATGACTACATCCAAGAGATGCGAGTACTCGCTGCATCTCTGGTAGGGAACCCCCTACCTGAACACATCAAGGCGACAGTGTTCATGGATGGCCTGAAAGTGGGCCCATCTCTCACACAATTGTTCCGCGTGCATGCGTGCACTATGGAGGGGGCGATCGAGATCGCCCTCCAAGAGGAGTACAGCCACCGACAGGCTCGTACTCCTACATCGGTGTGGCAAGCCACAATGCCTCGACAGGCGCAGTGTAAGGAGCTCCAGCAACCGGAGACAGCACAGGGCCGATATCCATGGAACTGGGTACGGCCGTACAGAGATCCACCCGCTGTTACGGATGTGGGAAGCTCGGGCACACGCAACGTGTCTTCCCTGCGGGAGGACAAAGGAAGTTCCCTTCCAAACTAGAGTCTGGAGGGCCAGTGACAGAAGCCACGACCCAAGAGCTTGGGGGAATTGGGGTCACGAGTAGGGCGACTTACTGGGGAGATCTAAGTCCCCATGGTAGGAGTGCGGACGGCGCACGCCATGGAGGCTTAGCCCCTGAGAGCCTGGGTGCTCTCGAAACGAGAAAGAGCAGCGATGGACTGCTCGTGGTACACGCTAGTATACGGGGATATGGAGATCCCTTCATAATCCTAATCGATTCTGAGGCGTCGACGAACTTTGCTCGACGCCAGACGGTCGCACGAAATGGCGACAAGTTTGCTGACGCTTTGCGTGAAAGCAAAGACAGGGGCCAGGTCTCGATGAGACTGGCCGATGGTACGGTGGTTAACGTACCTGGGGTCCGTATGGACCTGGCTGTAAAGTTTGAAGACTTTGACAGCACGGAGTCGTTCCTTGTCCTAGACATGGACACGTACGACTTGATCCTGGGCATGCCGTGGTTCGAAAAGCACGAGCCCTGGATCGATTGGCGCGGCAAAGCCATTGGGGCTAGCCGGCCTGCAGTCTCCGACAGAGCTTTGGCGAGTAATGTTCCTACCGCTGTCCAAGACTGGGGCGCCAGGGATGGTCGCCAAGGCGCTTACGCGCCCGAAGAAGTACTGGGAGCCACTGACTCCAACGAAGATGTTGCGATGAGCCTCGCAACCGGTCGTGAGACCAAGGCTCATTGCCAAGCGTGTGGGATTGACACGACGGCAAGTCCCAACGCTGAGAGTCGTCGCGCCGTATGGGCTTCGACTATCGCAGTACCGGACGGCACTGACCAGTCGGGTAACATAGGTCAGCAAGCAGCAGAGACTGCTGAGGAGAGCGCTAAGGGCGTCTCCTGTGTGGGTAACATAGGTCCACAAGTGGGTAACATAGGTCCACAGGCGGGTAACGTAGGTCCGCAAGCAGCTGAGGCTGCTGGGGAGGACGCTAAGGGCGTCTCCGGCGTGGGTAACATAGTTCCACGCAGGGTCGAAGAGACCGAGAAGATCGAGAGTGCGGCGTGCGTCTCTAGCGTGGGTAACAGAGTTCCACGCGGGGTCAAGAAGACCGGTACGAGTGCGGAGGTGTCGTTGAGCGCCTCCCGTGTGGATAACAAAGTACCACACTCGGAGTCTGAGACTCCACCGGCACGACCGGTCGAAGAGCAATGCCATGCCTTCGACGGCGTGTCCGGTCGTCAAGTGAAGGCAGGTGCCGTCCATCTGGAGGCACTACCTGAGGTGTCAGCACTGCTGAACCTCGAGGAATTGTCCATGAAGGACTTCCTGGCCGAGTTGAAGGCCGGAGAGATTGCGGAGATGGTGCTCCTGAAGCCGGAGACCTCTCCTGAAGATTTGAACTCTTCCTTCGTAGTGAACAAGGACGTCCTGGAGGGGTTCACGAAGCAGCATGCAACGTGCTTGGGTTCTGAGGTTCTCAAGAACCCGGAGGATCCAGTGTATCCTCTTGTGAAAGAGTACTCGGATGTGGTGTCGAAGCACCCACCATCCCAACTCCCGCCGGATCGGGGAGTTCGGCACGAGATGGACCTCTTGCCTGGCACAAAGTACTGTGTCACGAGGCAGTGGCCTCTACCTCGCGAGCAGTGCGAGGTCATAGATGCCTTCTTCGCCGAGAAGGCGAAGTCGGGCATGGTGCGGGAGTCGAAGTCCCCGCACTCGACGCCGACCTTCTGCGTTCGTAAACCGAACGGGAAGTGGCGTCTGGTTCACGCTTACAACAAGCTGAACAATGCGACGGTACCGGCACAGACGCCGATCCCTCGCAAGGATGTGCTGCTAAACAACATGTCGGGCTGTACGCTGTACAGTGCCCTGGATCTGGTTGAAAGGTATTACCAGATCCTGATGCGGGAGAGTGACATTCCTCTCACCGCAGTGAGCACCCCAAGTGAGATGCTCTGGAAGTGGCTAGTGATGCCACAAGGGTTATCGAATTCCCCAGCGACGTTCAGTCCCTTGGTCACCCAACTGTTTAGATCATTGCGTACGTTCCCACAGATGTACTTTGACTATATTCATCCATAGCCGTACCGAAGGTGGTCAGACGGCTATAGAGATGCACCTAAAGCACCTCCGTCGAGTGTTTGAGGTCATGAGAGCTAACAAGCTCTGTGTCAACATCGACAAGTGCGTATTTGCAGCTTAGGATATAAAAGTTCTCGGCTGCTTTGTCAACAGGGTCGGCGTGCGCGCCGATCTAGGGAAGGTCAAGGCCATAGCGGCTTGGCCGACCCCGAGGTCGCAGATGGACCTCCGGAAGTGGTTGGGCTTAGCCAACTATCTTCATAAGTACAGCGCAGGGTACGCTGAACTAGCTCGACCCTTGTCGGATCTCTTAAAGAAGGATGCTGACTGCGTCTGGGAGCAACAACACCAGGATGCTTTCGACAGCATCAAGGCGAGCTTACAGCAAGCGCCAGTCCTAGCCTTGCCGGACGAAAGTAAATCATTCAGCGTCGTCTGTGACGCTTCTGACTATGCAATAGGCTTGCGTAATTACAGAAGGACGATGAAGGACATGAACGTGTCATCTCCTTCCAGTCCAGGCAGCTGAAGGCTGCCGAACGGAACTATCCCGTTCATGACAAGGAGCTACTTGCAATGAAGTACGCTCTTGTCAAGTTTAGAGTTCACCGCTTGGGCACGAGGCCCTTTGTGATCTATACTGATCACGCGTCCTTGCGGACCGCCACCAACTCGCCGCATCTGTCGCAGCGGATGGCGAGGTGGCTGTCGTTCTTCGCGGAATACAACTTCCGCGTCGAATACAAGCCGGGCAAGCTCAACGTGCTTGCCGATGCATTGTCGCGTCGACCTGACTATGAGCTAGCTCATGTCAGTCGGGTCACGACAGATCTATACGATCGGATACGCTTGGCGTATCAGGAGGACGAGAACTACACACCACTGGTGCAGTTCTTGTCCGATGGCAAGGACGCCAAAGTCGATAGGCTTTCGCCTCGACAGCGGGCGCAGCTCCATCGTTATGAGCTGGCCGATGGGTTACTCCATTACAGAGTAGACCCCAGAGATCCTCCTCAGGTTGTCGTTCCAAACGACGAGGATCTGAAGTATGACATACTTCTAGAGGCGCATGATGCGCCGATAAGTGGCCATCTTGGCCGAGAGAAGACCTACCGAGTGGTCTCTCCGACATTTTGGCGGCCCCGCATGTACAAGTGGGTGGCACACTATGTCAAGACATGTGAAGCATGTCAGAGGGTGAAGCCTTCGGGCCACGCCTCGGCTCCACTGCAGAGCCTACCTGTACCAGCGGATTACTGGAAGTCGATGAGTCTCGACTTCGTCTTCGGCCTGCCGGCCGATGGCAAGGGCAACACCGGCATATTGGTGCTTGTCTGCTACTTGAGCGAGATGGTGCATTATGCTCCGGTGTGTGGCAAAGTCACCGTGAAACAGGCTGCACAGCTGTTCCTAGATATCGTGTTTCACTATCATGGTCTGCCATAGACCATAGTCTTTGACCGCTGTTGAGATCTAGGATCGGAAACTCTAGCCGTGACGTAAGTAGTCCGATGCTTCTTAACCGCCTTACGGTATACGGTTCCCGGATTGACGGAACCATACCCACTGGACTTAGACTGCTGTCTAAGTCCCTCCATGACGGAGTGAAGTTGCCGCTTAGCGGGCAACTTCGATGCGAAGGTCGCGCTGGTCCAATACATAGGACAGCAGACGATCTGCTCGGTGTTCGTTTTAGTCCTGAACTGTGAAGTTCTTTAAGACGACCCATCTCCAGAACAGGTCTCCTGGCTGAGATAGAGATGTGGTGTTCTCGGGCTGAACCCAAGGGTACTCCCGCACGGGGAAGAGCCCACCTCGGTCTTCCGGTTTCTTCCGGAGCCTCGTAAATTTCTTGGGAGGAATTCGGTGTGGTGCAAGCAGCACACACCTAGCGGCCTTGATGCCATTGACAAAAAGTGGTTCGTTTGAACTAAAGCACGCTCATAGGCGCCACGAGAAGTGCGCCCATGGTTTAGACCACGAGGGCCTTGAGGTTCTCCAAGAACATGGGAGACCCAGACCCCGCATCCGGTGGATAGTATCTGCGAGGATACGCCGGCGTGGGAGTCGCAGAGGATGCTACATCTGTAGCGCCTTGCAGTTGATAAGCTAGATAGCGCTCCTGCTTCTCGTCAAGATCATAGGGGATCGGTGATAGCCTCCATCTCTTCGGCCTCATCCGAAGAGGAGTCGGTGTTATGGTAAACTTTCGGTAGACCAGACTCTCGAACGGAAATCTAGGTGATGCGAGCTTATTAGCATCAGCTGCACCCTCGTCGCCCGTTTTTGAGGAGGTGCTTTCGCAGCTTGGGCTCGAGCCCTACTTTCGTCTAAGGTAAGGTTCTTGGCAGGCGAGCTCGTCGGAGCTGCCTTAGCCTCTGATGATTCAAAATCTGTTGGACCGAGCAGACGAGCAACCGGCTGCTCCACGAGTGGAGCCAGATCGGGTACTGAGGTGCCCGAACTGAGATGGACTAGATGACCCGAGTTTCCCGAGGGATTCAAAATGAGGTCTAGCTCCCTGAGGGGAGTAGTCCATGATGAGCTGAGGCTCTTGGGTTCGAAGAGTAGCGACTGAGGTCGTGAGGTAGAAGAAAGAGTTTAGTTTTTAATTTACTACGTCGATAACAAGAGTACTTCGATCTAACAAAATCATTACAGGAGCGCCCTGCGAAGGAGCAACCTATGCAAGAGTAGGAACCTTGGTGGATCCGATAGTGCCCTCTTCGGACCCCAACCCCGTGATCATTGGGATGTCAAAGTCAGGGGACTCCTCCCCAGGACTGTGGCCCCGATAGGCAAACCGAGGGTTTGGCCTGCCATCGGGCGACAAAAAGCGCGAGCGACAGCGTCACGGGCTCCCTCCTTGTGCGGCAGCAGCAGCGGTACGCTTGCTGGCTGCTTTGGAAGCCACCTTGCGTTTTTTTTGCGCGGAGTGGCCTAGTCTTTCGACTTGGCCTTAGCAGTGTTTGACCTCGCGGTCTTAGACTTAGAAGTCGCCGAATCGCCATGGGTGCTAGCCTTCCGTGGCATGCTTAAGGAGGTTGACGTGGAAATGTGGCGAAGTGGGTGAACACTTTACCGCCCAAAGTATAGCGCGCCCGAAAAGTGGGGGGGGTCCTTCGAGAAGAACCGACTTTTCGGGTAGTACAGGTCGTGGATCAAATACTGGACTCGGTCCAGGTTGGCGTGTGAACTTGTGCAATCCCTATGGGTGTCGATTAATTCGGCGGACCGGGTTTTACCGGGTATTTGTATTCCTAAGATAGACATACAGAAAATGTAAGAACTTCCAGGTTGTACGTAACCTGGGTGTCACGAATATGGGTTGAGAGATCACGAGTAACGACCTTCTTCCCAAAAGATAACCTAAAACAATACAGAGTTTGAATATACAATATGCAGCCTGTCAGTTAGTCAGCACGCCCGAATACAGGTAGATTTCGGGATGCCCTACACGCACCATCCTCGAAATACTCGAGGGAATCAATAGAATGTCTTTCCTAAACACACCGTAATCAACAGTCAATTCATAGGGGTGATTACTACCAAACCTCCTAAGATCACAGGGAAATGAATAGCAAGGGGCACTCGGAGTGTCCACTAGCAACTTAGCAAATAAAATAACTGGTTCACTCCGAGTTTTCAAGCCCACTGGTCCCCAAGTTAAATCGACTTGTACGTGTTGAGAGTTTTCACGTGGTTAGCGTGGCCTTGGTCGTCCTCACTCTGGGGCCCTCCTAAATTCGAGCGGTCCTCCAGGTAGTCCTTCCTTGACGAGATGTATTGGGGAACACGGTGACCACCCTTGGTCGCCTGTGTTTCTAGGGACACTTGTACTCCACAACGCAAGTCAAACTCGAAGACACTTGTGCTTCACGACACAAATCAAACTCTGTTTAAAATTATCTTCTACCTTGGCATTCTAAATTCTTCTTCAATCTTGGTAGTCTTGGTACTTCTTTGGCGGTCTTCCTTTACTTCGTGAGGTCAAGTTCGGGTGGACTTGGTCTCAGTATACTTGAAATGTCACGTCGAACTTGGATCTGCATACACTCACCAGCGATGTCTTGGCTCTTCTGAGATCGGCAGCACGGGTCTTGTCCTTACACGGTGTAGTCATCTGATTGCGTTACCTTCGGGGTACACTGTCTTGACTCTGCTTGAACGTCAGCGAACTGACTTCCGGACTGGACTTATCTTCGGCAACTTGATCTTCGGTCTTGTTCTTGGACAGTCACTTGGTCATTCAGGATGCATTGTTATTCGGGATGTACATTCGGGGTGTACTTCATAACTTCGGATGGCGTCTTCGTATCTGGTATTCGATCGAACTTTCAGGATGTGGGAGACAGGCTTGGGGTTTACATGTGTAGGTTGGGTCGTAATTTTGGAAACCTTGAGTTTTAGGGTGTTTTGGGTGATGTTCGGCTCCGTCAAGGTTGGCTTCTCCTCGGGATACGTTCTCCGAGGCCACTTGCTTCCTTCTCTTGGATACCTGCCGTCAAGGAGTCGGCGGTCGGACTGAGCGTCGATAATGCACCCTGATTGTGGTACCCATTCAGGGCGTACGCTTCCAACCTGTAAGCCATCAATTCGCCCAGGTGTCCCACTCAATACCCATCCTGAAAACCATCATCTCTTGTCAGAATCAGTCTGCTCGGGTTGTGCCGGCTGGACAGCTGCGGGTGTGCCTAGAAAATTCAGAGGCACATCGTCACAGAAACCTTGAGTGTCTTAGAAAGCGCTAAAAGGCTTAATGAAAGTCGCAAAGCCACGACGGTGGTTCGTCGATGGGTATCGACAAGAGCAGGAAAGCGAGCGGCGCTCCTTCCTATCTATGGTGTTTTCAACCAACGTGGGGGAGGATGTAACGGATTACGTGAGGGGTACGCAAGATAGGGGTACCGCCTTTAGAAGTAGATATACTTCTGTGAGTATTTGTTTTAGAGATACACAGTCGTGGGTGGTGTGGGCCACACCACTACCACGTAGGTCGTGTGGCTGAGGAGTGTTTAACCTACTTTTATATACATATATAGGAACAAATTATAATTAATTAGAAATTTGTATTACAGGCCAAATGACTTAATTAACTAAAAGTCTAAAACTTATGCTAAACTGGCTATAAGTCCCCTCAGACCAGGGACAAGTGAACTGCCGTTCACTTAGTTTTTGTTATCACTTAATAGCACGCTTCCTCAAGCAAGGTGCTCGTGTGACCCCATCGCACTATATATATTCACTTTGCATCTTACCGCAAATAAACTAGACAAAACTTCTGGGAGTTCTGCCGGCTTCCCCATCGTGTCTTCTTTCCTGCAGACACTGCAGAGAATGCTTTATCAGTAACCCGCTGAATCAAGA
Source organism: Phytophthora palmivora (assembly GCA_008079305.1). Lineage (NCBI taxonomy): Eukaryota > Oomycota > Peronosporomycetes > Peronosporales > Peronosporaceae > Phytophthora > Phytophthora palmivora. Next base: position 61,396 of record VOQZ01001037.1, on the reverse strand, counting down.
CAATGACCAAGACTAGAGCTCAGAGATCAAACCCACACGAGGACGTTCCTAATCGTGCTTCGGCACCGAGATTCACTCCGATTTTGCCACCGGAAATCACCGGCACGTCACACGTCGTGCTAGTGAAGTGGCGTAGAGAACGGAAGGAATATGATGACATCATCCGAAATCGAGCCAAGGGTGAGACAGACAATTTAATCATGCAGATCAAAACCACCTTCGATATAGGGCTCATTCGGTTGTGGTGCCGCCTCCGCTGGAAAATCTGCATTGACGACGTCACTAACGCCATCATACTGGCTGAAGTTGACAAAATTATCTAGACGGTCAAGTTTACAGTGTTCCTGGCATTGATGAAGAGATGTCTGAAAACCTCCACAGGGACTTAAGTGAAAGTGATGGTCACGAATGCTTCATTCAATACTTTAAGGGCGTGCCATGAGAATATTGATGATCATGGGTGGCGTATTTTCTTTACCGGTGACGAAGGTTGGAAACAGTTGTGCTCCGTTATGATCAAATCCTTGGAACCAAAAAAGTTAAAATTAGAAGTTGATCGGACTGTTCGTTTTCAAACGCGCAAGGCAAGAGAAGATGAGGTTGTTCTTCACGACTTAATTCTCGAGAAAGGTTTTGATCATGAAAAGGCTTACCAAAGTCAGTAACGCGCCAAGCGAAATCGGGTTCGTACCGACCGTGATGCTGAGCGTTTGGCTGTACGCACTGCCAGTAAAAAATCAGCCAAAAAAAGAAATAGGCAAGCGAATCGAGTGAAACAGGCTCTCTACCAAAACAAAAATCGGCCTAAAATCCCGTCAACACCCTATCCTCGTTGTGGTGATCTCCCTTGGTTGTCTGAGTGCTCCAGAGCTACTGATATCGAGAAAGCCGACATTCTCAATAAATTGCGTGCACAGCGAGGCGACGGTGGAAGAGGGGAGGTTGCTCGACTCAAACATCTAAGAGAATGCATTTCATCCGACAAAAAGACTGTTACCCTCAATGACGAGCTGAATATTTGCTGTATTGGGCAGATACTGGTGCAGGGCGGACTGCAATTAGTAAGAAGCACATAGATGAACTGTTGCTTTGCGACTCATCTATTAGGTTGACCCGGCTTCCCACACCAGTGTTGATTGTCATTATCGCAGATCATGCACTCAGTCTGTGCATCTACGAGTCCTGCTGCGCACAGCTAGTAGTAGTAAGCCGTTTTATTATTGACCAAGGAGAACCTGAATTCATTTTGGGACAAGATCAGTAGACATCGATCGGCAGTTAGAGTAATAGCTGAGCACTACGTCGAAGAAGATGTGCTACACCCCGAAGACAGTATACCTGTCTCTGGTTCACCATGGACTCGTGATGACATCATGATCTGCAGTTGGAGAGCTTGTACACAAGGCACTGAAACCGCCTCCCCACTGACAAAGTGCAGAGGCTTCGTGATATAACTTTCAAGTATGAAATATGGCGCATTAAGTTGGGAAATGACCCTCCAGCACGGGTCAAGCCATTTAAGATTCGTTTTAAGGATGGGGCCAAAGCCGTAAAAAGTAAACCGTGGCACTATCCATCAGCAATGTAAAATTCTTACGGGAGTTCAACCAAAAATTGGTAGATCTCGGTTGGGGCTATGATAATCCTACCAGCCGCTGGGACAGATCAGTGCTTCCGGTGTGCAAGTCAGGCACAACAGCTGAGGAATACCGGCAAACACGTGACTACCGTTTAACCAACAACCTCATTGATGCATTGATTAGCACCATGCGACATATGAGTTCCCTACTTGAGCGCACAAAGGGTAAAAGACGTTTTGGGCTATTAGATCTCCTCAAAGGATTTTAGCAGTTCCCTATAGACAAGGTTAGCCAAGAGCTTATGTCATACATCGCTGATTCAAAATTATATACTTCACGTCGAGTGCCTCCAGGGTGCTGCGACGCTGCTATTCACTTTCAGTAGACCATGGAGAACTGCTTTGAGTCGCTATTATATCATTACTTAGTAATTTGGATAGATGATATTCTACTATTCGCCGAAGACATTGACACTTATCTAACAAAGTTAGAAGAGTTCTTTGACCTAGTCGAATCATCAGGACTCAACCTAAGTGCTCTAAAAAAGTAGTCTTTACCAACAAACGGTAAATTAGTGTGGCTGCGTGATTTGTAAGGACGGTATTACTCATGACCCAGTGAGATTTGACACCCATATGTCAATGCCATACCCAACGACTACCGGACAACTTCAGCAGTTTTTGTGTGCAACAAATTGGATCCGCGATTCAATGGTAGACTACGCCTGCGCCATTCATTCCTTACAGCAGCGGATTGACTTGGCTACAAAGCAGAGTAAGCGCACAAAGCGCGTTGCGGCTGGCATATCGATCCAGGCATGTCAATTAGAGGAGATGTTTGTGACCGTGTCAAAGATCTCCTTGCATCATCAGTTACCCGATTACACTTCCACGACCTGTGTGTTCTCGGACGCATCCGATATGGGGATTAATCACACAAAACATGAGATATGATCCTAAGATCCTGATCACGAGACAGCAGCACAAGCTGTTAACTTGTTTGAGTGGGACATTTAGTAGAGCGGAACTAAATTGGACAGTGATTGAAAAGTGACCTACCCTATAGTGGTAACCTGTGATAAACTCGGTTACCTATTGTTACGAGCAAGGCCGTTAAGATTATTCTGTGACCACAGAAAACTTATCCATGCATTCGCACCACACACAAGCGTGGAGAAACTAAGTAAGGGAAATCTATTATGATGAGCATTAAAGCTAATGTCTTTTCGCTATGTAATCGAGCATGTCGATGGTCTCCAATGGTTGGCCAGACATGTTGTCGCGGTGGGCTGGTCAGACAATCTCCACTGTCAAGTTGAAAAGGCTGACACGGAGGAGAGGCAGCAAACGACAAAATTCGACAACGGGGCGAGCATCACAAGTTCTACGGCCATCAGACCAAGAAGGTTTCAGATGGCCAACACTGGAAGAGTACAGCGGTAGCATCAAGCACCGGCAGGCGCTGTTCGAGACGGGAATGATGTGCTACCAGTGAACCAAAGCATTTGGGTTCCCCGGACCTGTTCCGACCTAACTCACAACGCTTGGTGATCGCTCACTACGGGGATCAGGTCATGGTGGAGTGCTGGTAATGGTAAATTATTTGCAGAGACTGTTCCACATCCCAGGCATGCGAAACGTTTTGCACACATTTGTGTCAGCGTGCCTCCTATGTCCACATGTGAAGGAGGAAAGGATGATTCGTCGTCCATGGAGCAAACCATTGAGTGTACTGACAGAAACGGAATTTTACATTGGGATTTCTTGTCCTTAGGCGAGTCTTTCGGAAACAGCAAGTACTTGCTAGTGCTAGAGGACCATGTAACACATTTTGGTTGAGTGTGATGCCGAAGACAGCTCTGTACCCACCACAGCTATACTAGACTGGCATGGTCGATTTGGTGCCCCATCAATAACAAAAGGTAGTCATTTCAAGTGTGAAGTGGTATAGAGTTCTCAAAATGGCTGAAAAGGCAACAAAACTTCACACTAGCATACTGACCGTGGATTAACCGATCTGTGGAGCGTGTTAACCGCGATATCCTCCAGGTACTAAGGGCCATGATCCTAGAATACAAAGTTTCCACCAAGAACCGGGTCTACCTAGTACGACTGGTACCACTGGTACAAGCCAGTTAAACCACATGGCGCTCCCTTCGCTCGGCAATCGAGCACCTGTCGAACTATTTACCGGGCTACCATTCCCACCACTAGCTGATTTTGACGACCCAGGTCTAAAAAAAGTCACGCTACCGACAAATTCAGCAGCTATTAGCAAGCACTTAAGACAACTAAGAACTAGCTTGTGCGCAATGCACAAGCCCATTTCTGACCAACATTTTGAAAACGTCTCCGGACCCCAAAGAAGGAGCAGGATGAAAACGTGATTAACCTCGATGTTGGAGACTACGTACTACACTCGCGCGTTGACGAGAAAACGGGCAAAACATCCTCGTAACGTGGTAAGGACCACGCAACGTGGCGCGAGCGGACTCAGAATCCTTTAAAATTGGTCATTTAGTGACAAGAAATGGGTTAATGCACACGCAACATGTTTAACGTTCTATGCTTACGATAAATTCAACGTCAGGGAGGAAATCGTACGTTGCAGCGCAAGGCACCATTCTGAGTTCAACCAACATCGATGGAACTCCTCCATCAAAGACTATGAGGTTTTAGCAAACTGGACAGGGTTAGAGTCCAAAGAATACTCGTGGGAACCCCTCAATTCCTTAGCTACAGAAGTTAAGGTTCAACTCGAATGGTACAGTAACAAGCAGGATGACACCATCCACAAGTATTGGGAGGACAACCATACAAAATTTCAGAAAAAATTATGAGTTAATTTTTACTGAAATCTATTTTTCCACAAATTATCGTTTTGGTGCATTACCATGTAGCCCAACTCGATGTGATCGTTTCGCACTATTCCGCACCTCCAGAGATGCAATATTGACGAAGTTATAAATAAAATACACAAGTTCAACACGATGCACCTGAAACACCTATGATATTTCCAGTACATAGGTACATAAATTCACACAACCGAAATGTGGTTCAAAAACACAACAACAAACTTCGGTAATCGTAACCAGTCCCTATTGTAGTATCTACAGCATTAGATGGACTAGGGTTGGGGGTGCTGTAGTGCAGTCAATGGCAAACAATGCATACCGGGTGATATCCAGACTGACCCATCTAACAACTGCGGGAAACAAATCGGGCTCTCCGCGTATCGACAACATTGTTTACAAAGTGATCTGCGTATCGACAGACGCGATTGCATGACGACAACCATGATGACACCCATCGTGTTCAACCGTGTTTGCCGAAGCCACAATCGCCCCGACATGAAACCATGATGACTAGCACTAAAGATTCTCACTTTGCATCGTACCGGCAAATAAACTAGACAAAATGTCTGGGAGCTCCGCCGGCTCCCCCGTCGTGTCTTCTTTCCTGCACCACTACAATGTCGAGCTAAGCTGCACCACTAGATCCACAATACCTAATATTCGAGAAATAGTACATCGAAATTAACCAATCTTTTGGAATATGTATTACCTAAGTTTGCAGAGCTCATGTCCGTGCATTTATGACCTTCTGTACAAGACATGAGAGTCCACCAGCTCTACGAAGGATAGAATAACAGTCGATAATCGAAGCGATTGAAGCAGTGAATGGCTTGGGTGGTGGATATCAATTGGTTATCGTACTTCCAATCCAAGTTACACCACCGGACGTTTAGTGGTAATGTCATGTTTTAATAAAACACCCCTTACAGAATTCTCGACTGAAAGGCACCTCGTCATTTGAATTGTGCAAACGCGAGTTGCAGTATCCTCATGTTGTCATCTCGTAGAGGATGGGGTTTGCAGAGAAGTTTGGAATCCTAATTTAGGACAAGATAGGGTTAGTGTAAAGAAATGCGAAAAAAGTAAAAAAAGAGGAGGATGTCCGGAAGAAGCCACTAACCACACCATTTAAGTACGATGCCCCGTAGGTATAACACAAAGTCGTACTGTATGATTTGCGTCCCCAGTGTTCTCGACCGAAGCTGTAAGTCAAACATAGTAAAATTCAAAGTAATAGATTGAAAGCTAGAGTTCTGGCTGCCACTGTGGACTCACCTGCTTGTCTATTTGATACAGGATTGCTCTGCCAACACCGCGAGCGTCTTGAGGTTCCTAGCAACATCTTCAACATCCAAAATACGATCTCAGGGGTGAGACCCCAAGCGCGATATCTCACCAGCCTGTCCATCGCTGTTGGGGCATCATCGCCACACTTGGGATGTGCAAAACATTTAGCATCCAGCGGTATCCTCGTTGGTAGCCATCTGATGTACCATTATCTGGGACCGTCATCTTCGCTTTCCCGCCATATCACTGTAGCACAACGAAGCTGTGAAATTGTAAAAAGAGAAATGCCGTATTGCCTAGGGTTCGACACTACTTGGCAACACTGAAGTCCGCCATACCTATAAAATTCGCGGAGTAGTACATCGAAATCAATCCACCATTTCAAATATGTAATACTTGAGTTTACATAATTCATGTCCTTCCCATGTATTTATGACAATGACGGGGTGGCACGAGCACCTCGCTTGAGAAATCTTGCTATTAAGCGATAACAAACTCCTAGTGAACGGCGGTTCACTAGTCCCTGCTGCTAGGGGACTTAACCCTTCTAATCCGGCCACGACGGATTATCCGGTATGTGGTTTCAGGGTTGAAAATATTCAGCGTTCTCCGCAACAGATACGCTGCGATCGAAATCCGCATATTGATATTTGTATGGGATAAATTTTACCAGGTCAACTGTAGCATGTCTGGGTGGTGAGACATGAGATTTTCGGGAAGCGGGTAGGGTTACAGATATAAGAATCGAGGGGAGCTGCCAGCCTTTCATTTCGTGATCTGCGCCCGAGAAGAGACCTACATTCCGGACTGATGCGGTCGTACACTTTCGCGACAGAGAAGACTGTCACACAGATGTGGAGGGAGCTCTCCAAAAAAGGCTGGAAGTTCCGCAAGCCGCTGGGGCTGAGCAACGACGGCAGATATCTGCCCCCAGGAGGGAGTCTTACTGGAACGGAGGGTGTAGATTACTTCCTCGGTTCGTCGCTATGTGATGTAAGCTGTGATATACAATCTAACTCGTTTGTGGCTACAGGTAACAAGAGCTTGATGGACTTTTGCCGAAAGCAGGGTTGGCTTGCATTCGATACGCCTACCCCCGCATCTCATGCTCCTCCACCGAATTCAAGCACGTCCGAAGCCGCACCACTGACCCCAAGTGCGTCTGCGACTACTCAGTCATCCCCCATTGTATCCGAAGCTGATCTTCCCACCCCCAGTGCGTCTGAAGTCGCTTTGCCGACCCCCGCGGAGATCACAGATGATCCCTCCAAGCCTACCACGCGGAAACCAAGGCTTGCAGCGAAGGCAACCCCGCCGGACGAAGTATTTGATTCTCAAGCTGATGTTCCCATATCGCGAGCGGAAGCCAAGCGCAAAGCACCCGTACCGAGCATAGATCCCAAACGGCGTCGCAGCAGTACGTATCCTATTAAATAGCCTGCTGGAGAGTGCTAACAAATATGCTACGGAATGTATAGATCATCTTATTCGGGATATCTTTGAAGATAGTCCGGATATTACTAATCAAGATGTTCCGGACCATCCGGCCCCTCCACCGGATACTACTGATCCTGTTGTTCCGGAGCGTTCTGTGGAAACTGAGTCCAATCCGGACTTGACAGTAACGGAGGCACCAATTCAAACTATAGCTGCTGTCCGGCATGGAGTTACGTTGGATGACTTTGATTCGGACAATTTTATCGATGCGCTGCGGCGCGATCGACTCTTTGGACACACTGATTCTGACGATCTCAATGTTGGTGAGGGGGATTGGTTACTCGCACTTGACTCAGATGCTGAGGGCGATGAAGACTCGATTCTACAAGATGAAAATGAACCTTTGACGACAATGACAATGAATCGGACGATAGTGGAGTAAGTGACGATGATATTGGGGTTGAACAAGACGACGTGCCTATTGAGTTTGATCTCACTAAGGAAGATTTGGTTCGCCTCCAGGAGGAAGAAAGGGATGTGTATATGGAGCAGGAATCGGGGCAAGTTCAACATGATGCCTCACCTCTCTATGCTGGGCCATCCGGCCATACCCGGGCTGCGCTTGCGTACGCTGAAGACCCGCTAGCAATATTTTACTTCTTCTTGCCGAAGGAGCTCTGGCGCAAAATTGCACTTGAAACCAACAACTATCGCCGAGACAGTATGGATGCCGTGGCTCAGCAGATGCATCCACGCGCTCTTCAGCGACGCGAAACAGTGCCGTCAACACTTGTACTCACGCTCGATGAGTACCGGAGGAAGCTGGCTCGTAAGAGCTTCATACAACCCCACGAGATCGTCCGATTCATTGGGCTGCTGGTAGCAAGAGCTCTAGAGCCACGTCGTGAGAGTCTTAGCCGCCATTGGGTCACAAGAGCAGAAAGAGCACTCTCCCGCGGGACATTTGGGCAGTTTATGAGTCGCGACAGATTTCGCCAGATATCTGCATTTCAACGATAACAATTATCAGAGCGACAGTAACGACCGGGCATTCAAGATACGACCGGTTGTTCAAGCTTTACAGAAAACGTTTTTTCGTGGGTATTGGCTCGGCTCGAAGATATCTTTCGATGAGGGCATGGTGCCAATGCGACACCGCCAAAACCCAATGCGGCAATACATGCCTGCCAAGCCTAACAAGTGGGGGACTAAGTTCTACTTGACGTGCTGCGCCGACACCGCCTATTGTGCCAGGTACTGAATGCGGCTATCACGGATATCCGTCGCATGTGACGGATGTCCGTTGTTGATTTGTTCCGCGGATCCGTTATGTGTTCGGCAAGAGCCGTAATGTTTTCAAGCAGCCACTAACAAGCGTGTTTTGCTTTATGTAGGTTGGATATTTATTGCGGGAAAGCCAACGAAGAAGAAAAATCTGTGGCGCAGCGAGCTGTGGTGAAGAATCTCAACAAAGTGCTTGAAGGTCAACCGACTGGAAGACTTATTTGTACAGACAATTTCTACAGTTCGGTCCCACTGTCCGACAAACTACTAAGCATGGGCCACTACCATGTTGGGACCATCCGTAAGGACCGTAAGGGGTGGTGTAAGGGCATTGACTTCAAGCAGATGAGGCGTCCAAAGAGGATGCCACGTGGGCTGTATCGTATTGCGGTTTGGAGAGATCGGCCTGAGTTTGTCGCCCTGTCATGGATGGACAGCAAGCCGGTGAGGTTCCTGGCGACCGGATGCTCGACGCAGATCACCCGTGTCTCCCGTCGAGAGCCTGGAGGCTCGGTCGCTCAAGTCCCATGCCCCCAACTCGTTCGTGATTACCACGAAGCCATGGGAGGGGTCGATGTGCACGACCAGTTGCGCTTACAAAGGTACTCTATCCAGCGCGCAATCCGCATGAGGAAGTATTACAAAACTATTTTTCTTGGGCTGGTGGATATCGCAATGGTGAACGCGTTTATCGTCCATAAGATTGCCATGCGTGCCCGCGGGAGGACCGTGCCAACGCACGCTGTGTTCATGCGGCGACTCCATATTGCGCTGCTGGGTCAAACACCCGAGGATTTTGATGGAGACGATGACTTGGGAAACCTTGTCACGGAACCACTTCCGTCAAGTGCACACATGCTCGAGCTGACCGATGAAAGGAACGGGATGAAGCGTCGCCAGTGGTTCTGCAAAGTTTGCTCTGCATACGCAGGCCCAGGCGTCCGCAGCTTCGAGACTAGCTATTCCTGCGCAACTTGCACTAAAGCCAAGAGGGGGCGCGTCACGTTATGCAACAAGGCACGCAGGCTCCAGCACGGCAGCCTTCTCACCTGCAATCAGATCTGGCACCAGCGTTGGCGGAATGGCAAGGCCATTCCTCATGAACTACAGCACAAGATCCGCTTCGTTGACCGACGCAGGCCCGAGGTTGCTAGCGAAGCTGAGGAAGAAGAATGAGTTAGGAGATAATAAAGTGTTTTTGAGTGATGGTCATTGTCGTGTCATTTTTGTAAACTGCAACAGATTTACAGGGGGATCGCAATAGGCAGTTTTTGGGCCAGGTTCTGTACTGCACATCTCTCCGCATCAGCCAATGGAATGTCTTCTCCGATCCACGTGTCATGCGAAAGGGCTTCAAACAGGATATATAGTACTGATTTTCCGGTATATGTTAATTCATATATTAACAATTCAGGATAATCCGGAACGTCGGTCGTAGTAGAAGGGTTAATAGCCAGCTTAGCGTAAGTTTTAGACTGATTTATTTTTAGTTAATTAGGGCATACGGCCAGTAATACAAATTAAAAGTACTTGTTCCTATATATGTATATAGAAGTAGGTTAAATACTATTGGTTGGCCCTCAGCCACCCGACCTACGTAGCAGTGGTGCGGTCCACACCACCCACGACTGAGTATCTCTTAAACGAATACTCACAGAAGTATATCTACTTCTAGAGGCGGTACCCTTTCTAGGGTACCCTTCATGTGACCCCGTTACATCACCGTAGGTCAACGTGATGTTCGACATTGATGTGAATAGTAATCTAAACGTGTCATATGTGAAAAGCTGACGCTCAATGAGGAGCCGATCACGCTCACGTCATCTCTTGCAGTACAACGCGATCACATGGTGGCTGGATGCAAGGCATGCAGACATAAAGAAAGCTTTGAAAATGCTATAATGATGCTGGATATGGTTGCTTTCGTAAGCTCAAGTTTAAACCCCTACCGTGTTTCTACTGCGTCTAGGATTGGGAATAATTTCGTCAGCTTTACCTTTCGAGCTCGGATACCATGAAGACGAGTCCCCTGAGGAAAATTAGATATGTTTTCTGCAGGCAGCTTTCTACGATCGGGAACTGGAATAGTATCCTGATAGGCACCGCGATTTGCATCACGTTCTGTTTGCGCATCATCTACGACTGACGTGTCCATGATTGCGTTTTCCCATACAGCAATGCAAGTCTCATCACCATCAATATCGCCTTCATTTTCACCCTCCACCTCATATTCGCCATCATCACCGTCAAGAGCAGCAGCAAACTCGACAGTTAAGCTACGAGAAATGGCATCTGATTGCTGTGGTGGTGTTTGAAGCACAGGTGTATTTCCAGCTCCGCAATATAGCCAGTGTCTTGGATTTGTTGTTGGTTCTCCGGTATCATTTTGAAGCCTTTTGCAGCGGTGATTTTGGATATCCGCCGGAGTCAAAAGTGATGAGCGGTGTCCGGAGTGTTCAGTGGTAGGAGTCACATTCTGGCGAGGGGTATTGCGCTTGCTATGACAATTAACACGGTTCCGTGGTGTAATAGATACATCGCGGGATGTTGCAGTAATGGCAGAACCAGCTCGGCTCTCTAATTCATCATTCAAACAGCTTGATGATGCTGCATCTCCTGATGCACTTATGCTGAAACTTTGATTGGAAGACGAGATGGAAGGTAATTCTGTCGGATCAAGTGACGCGGTCGATTTCTCTGTTGCTCTACTGGCAGATTTTGTTGTTGGTTTTGGGCGGTTTTGTTCTCGAACATGCTGGCGCACAATTTGTTGCTTCAACGTTTTTTCGGCTCGAGTCTGGTTTCTTCGTGGGGAATGAATAAGACCCAACTCGCTGAATAATCGCTCGCAAGTCGCTGTGTTTACAGCTATTGACAAAATGGTTAGTGCCAGAACGGGCAACTTGCCGTTTGGTATTTTTCTCTGTAGATAGGTCCAGAACTTCATGACAAAGACCCAAAATCTGTAAGAGGAAGACTGCTGTAAGTACCAACGATCCAAGCGGACATTTGATCACGCAGTTCTGTCACGTCTTCACCGATGAAACGACGGTGGTAGTATAGAGCAAATTCACATACTTCGTGCTCTGTTGTTAAGTCCGTTCTTGGAAACTTTCGAGCTTCACCTATGTAGCTAGGATGTATAAATATCCCAAGACAAACAGTGGTTGTTCACAAGCAATCCAGTGTTCTTCTACACAATCTACAAGTGTACTGGCGTGCTCACTCGCTGCAAACCCCCTGAAAATATTCATAAAGGACCTGAGTACGTCTGCTAACGTGTGTTCGTCCCGCTGCAACCGATACGATGCAGTGTAAAGCGGACGAATTACTTTTTCTGCGTCTTCTAAACCAGTCCAAAATGTCTGCTTGCTCAGCTCACGGAGTTTGTCTGGAAATTCCAAATTACCTCGGTATGTGTACGCATAATCTTCCAAAGCTGATCGCACGCGTAACAAAGATGCGAAGCACTTTTGCATAGAATTCCATCTAGTGATGCACAATGGACATAGTGCTGGAGGAGGATCCCTTCCATATCGAGCTGTCATCCATCGGTTAGCACGAACCAACCACTTTTCGGACGATGCGTTAAGGACGTTAACAACCGCTGCAGATTGCTCAGACACAGTCTTATAAATGCGTTTCAAAACAGATTTTACAAGGTTGTTTATGTCATGAGCGAAACAACGTAGAAAACAAATTTCTGGGCCAGCGTAGTGATAGAATCCTTCTCGCCCGGCCACATTGTCCAGCATTATCTGTTACAACTGCGCCAACCTTCCATCCACCTTCCCGCATTTCCACAAGAATCTCTTCCATTTGTCCAGCAAGCGCCAATGCATGATGCTCAGAACCCGTTTGTTTTAGTGCGTAAGTCATCACAATTCCAAACAGCGATAGCTGGCACCCAAGAAGGTGCTGTCTCGCAATATTTTGCCATATATTGGAAAGAAAATTCACTCGACCACTCGAAATCTGCTGCATGATAGCCAATGCTTTCCTTTTTTCCTACCAAACACCGCCGTATATTCATCAAGGACATGACTGCCGAAAATTTGCCGTCGTGGCAGGGCTACTTCATACTTGGTATCTATCCACTTGAACAGCCTCCGTAAGGATGGAAGTTACACAAATGAGTCAGGGAGCAATGCATCCGCTTGAAGTTCCAGGAGGAGCCTCCAGAAAGTCTCTCGGTCTGATGCGGTGAGATTCTGTCGTATCTTCTGTTTTTTATGTGGTGGAGGTGTCGTATCCTCGGTTGCACTTTTGGATGCAAATTCTCCTTCGTAGAACGGACACTTCTCCAGGTGCTTCACCCAGTAATCTTTACGCCCTCGAATCCGCTCCGGGGTAGGCCCAAGTCGTTCGGTATACTCTGCCAAACAGAGATTGCATAGTGTCCAGTACAGCGAACTGTTGACCTTCTCACCGGTACGAGTGAACAGCTCACTCAGGGCACTTGGGGGCGTCCTGCCTTCACCACTGGACGGACAACACGCATGATTTTACTCGCTTGTTTCGAGAATATATCAAACTGACTGGTGATTTTCGCTGCGAAAGGCAAAAGCAAAGGGTAGGAGGGACATCGAAGATATACCAGCTTCAACCACAACGAAATTTTACTTGTTTACGTAAATATTTTGTAATAATGTAGAAATACCGTTAATAACCCATTATTACGTAATATTGAAAAATTGTTTTTACCAAACCGAACAACACTGGATGAGCAGGATCCGGCTGAGAAACAGTATGTGCAGCTCAAGGATAACGGATGGCAACAATACGATGACGGAGACCAACTATCACAATGGTGACATTGATCCGTGCGGAATTGTGAGTCCGTAATGTGAATCCTTCTTTGTCGAAGATTCGGCAACACTATTGCGCAGATAGTCGAGCACCATTAGGCTACCCTGCTTGTCCAATACATGATTGTACTCGGAGCATCCAGCTGACTGAATACAAGCTGGGCAACCATCTGAGCACAAGCACTCGGTTGCAATTATCCAGGCTTTTTCGATCAACTGTATACTCATTCAAGCAACAATAAGAGTGAGCGATACGAACACCACCTTCGAAAATACGTGTGAATACCTTCGGAAGCACTTTGACGATTTCAGCAACTAAACCGCTCCCTCCTTCTCGTCGCTCGAAAATAGTGACACGATTTGGCCTGGTAAGAGATAAGAGAAAATCACAGAGTGAGCACTCGAGTATCAGGAGATTCAGCAAGCACTACCAACATACTTAATACGCTGCTCAAACTCATTGACATGTTCAGTGCCAATATCTTCTGCGTCGCACAAAATAAACAGGCGAACGAGCGCTACAAATAAGTGACTGACTCCATGAAGTGCCGCGGTCCACGATACTGCACATCTAGCTTCAACATGATTTCGAAGTGTAGCTGGAAATTCCAGCCAGACAGCTTCTCCAAATGACTGCATAGGTGGTAATGAAAACTCATTCGTCCCTAATGGTCGCATAGTCCGCTTTTCCATCATCGTTGATCCGAAAACTCGTGTTACAACTGACACGATACCCACACATACCAGAACAGGATCACCGTTTCCCTTGTCACGTTTAAGATGTATGATGCTGTTTATCCGCACAACTTCAAGATCAGTGAAATCACGACACGTTGTAAAGTACGTGAGCGGTTGTTGGCACTTTTTCGCGAACGCTACACGTTCAACGTTATCCAAGCGCGTGATCAGATATTCTTGTGCTTGATGAAGATATACAGCAGTGGGATATACTTGAAAAAAAGCTTTATCCCCTGGAATTTCATCCAGTATTTCTCCGTCGGATCCATCATTATTTACGCTGTTGCTTGGAATCACCACAACATAGTTTTCATCGCAGATGCTGCGCAAACTCACTGCTCGAAACTTTTTCGGCATACATGAATGAATACGATAGTTGATGTGACCACCATCCTCTGAGCATTTCATCAGCTTGTTTTCTTTCACAAGTGGCTGCAATACTTCATTGATCTCAGATGTATCTGTTTGTCCATCGTTTTGGTTACGTTTACTGTCGTTCAAGTTCCCCAAAATGTATGAATCAATGTACGCTGTCCCAGATTGCGATGAGTACAGTGCTGATTCACGTGCAGCACACAGTAAATGCTGGCTAAGGATGCGGTGATTCATCGGATTCAGACTCACGGCTTCTGGTTCGAGTTGGAAAAGTTCCATTGCGTGTTGCTTTTGTGCGAAATGCTGGTCCAAAGGTGAATCGAAACACACGATGATGGCCACAGATTGTTTCTCCTTTGCTTGCTGCTGCCGGCGTCCCGCACGCCCTGCTTGTTGCCACAAGGACGCAATGCTTGACGGAAGTCCAAGGTGTATAGTGCAGTCCAACTCACCGATATCTATGCCCAGCTCCAATGCGTTCGTTGCCACGACGCCAAGCAAGTCTCCACTAAACAGTCGTTGTTCAATCTGTCGTCTAGACCCCAGTGTATATCCTCCGCGGTACGAGCTAACTCGACGAAGCAGATTTTGAGTTTTGGAGTTACCTTTCAAAATTGAGTGAACATTCATAAGCACCAGCTCAGTCAGCTTCCTGCCCCGACAAAAGAGGAGCGTTGCGATTCCTGCCTCCACCAGACAAGAAAGAATTCTAGCTCCATGATAAATCGCACTCGTAGTAAAGTTGGCCTCAGTTTTCTGCTCTCCATCATGTGTCATTTTTCTTTCCTTGGTACGCTTGCGTTTTTTGAGAGTCACAACAGACGAAGAAGCTTTGGAAGCAAATTGTGCCGGTATTTCTTCACTTTGCGGATGATTTATTCTCTGTGTATCACATATCTTCGGATTCCAGACACAGAACAATTTTTCTACAGACGGAGCTCCATCTTTTGTGATAACGTTGAGTGGTCGTTGGTGAAAGAAATGCAGGTTTGGTGGTCCCATTTCGTGTTGTAAACTCTCTTGGGTGTCCACTTGCATGGGTGGAAGCGATGGTAGCAGTTGTCGAAAGTGTGCTTTCGGGTTCTGGATTGTGGCCGAGCAGCAGACTACCTGTGGGTTAGAACCATAAAGTGCACATAGACGAAATAGTCGACGGAAGACGCAGGAAACATGAGACCCAAATACCCCGCGATACATGTGGGCTTCGTCTACGACCAGAAGCCTGAGGCAGATGACGTACAACAGAAACGTTGTGGTTAGCGTTCTCTTGGAGATTGAAATTGTCCATGAAAATGCATGTTCTTACCTGAGATGTGAAAGCACCTGCCTCCATTGTCGATGCTGTGGAAGAATTGTCAAGTGAAGCATGTCTGGATTGGTTAGGAATATCCGTGTCTCGCGTATTAACATCGAGCGGCTTTTCATGGGAGTGTCGCCATCCTACATGTCATTAACGAGAACACATAAGTAAACAACAGGGGGAGTTTCATAGCAAATATTTGCTCTTACGAATGTCATTCCGAGCTGAAGCGGTAGCTGTGCAGCCTCTAATAAACGTCTCAAAGACTTGAGTTGGTCCTGGGCGAGAGCTTTTGTCGGGAATAAATACAGGAACGTAGCACTGGGATCTTCTATCAACATATCGAGCATCGGAACATTATAGGCAAGTGATTTTCCACTAGCCGTGGCCGTAGACAACACCACGTTTTCTCCCCGACGAATTGCTTCGATCGCATCAAACTGGTGCGAATACAACTGCTGAATGCCATAGCATTTCTCCAAAGCATCACATACTTGCTTCGACAGCTGCAAAGGCCTAGGATCACGATACCGCGCTTGTCGTGCATGGCATCGCTCCACATGAACAATTTGGTTCTTGTAAATATCCATTTTCTGCAACATCGTGAGAACTGATGACCTCCAGTCATTTTGATCTTGAACCTGCTGGCTGGACGTCGATCTTTTAGTTCTTTTAGTACCAATCGACGACGATACAGTAGTAGCATCACTTTCTTTACTTGAACCCTGCACATGATTCTTGTCGACATTTTGGGTTTTCTTTAAGGCTGCATCAAATAGTTTCTTTCGTTTGGTACTTGCACGTTCACTGGTTTGTGGAACCAATGGGAACGTCACAACCTCAACATCCTCTTCAGTTATTGGTGTCGAATTGAAAATGTCATCTGTAACGATATAAACGTTAGAAAATAGTTCAGAGTAGTGCATAATTAGAATTGACCTGTTCGTGGCAAATTAGATTTAGGACGTTCTAGAATTAGAAGTTCTGGGGCGACAGCACATAGCTCCACAAGGTCCTGACGCGTGAGCTGCGAGCTGCCGAAGCTATTGGCCACACGCAGCACGCTCCGCACCGTTGGAAAAGCGCGGTGCTTCGCTACGAAGCAAAAGCTCGCGTCGACTAGGGCGAAGTGGCGGCACAATAATTCTTCTTTATTTGATTCCATCTCAAAACCAAAATGAACCTAATTTGTCGTTGTCCATTAAACTAGGCTCTTCAACTAAATAAGGCATGAAGTTCAAACTTGTGATTTCATTCGTCAAAAATCGTCATTTTGTGAACGGGATCACCATGGAGCTTGGGTGGGAGAACTCATGTACGTCTGCCTCTGTATCTGCGTCTGCACTTGTCCGCATAGACTGCAAACTAGCCTTCTTCTTCCCAACACACGTGCAATTCATGTCCTTCTCTTTGCACGCTCTAACTCGCTCTGGTTCTGTCAATATCGTCTACTATCCAGACTCAGAAGGTTACGGTCTGAATCAAGGGTGTGTCTCGCCTTCTTCAGACGTCAAATGCCTATTTTAACAGTAGATCGAGCTACTAACAGCTCTATTGACTCTGTTCTACCAGCTACGGAGATGAAGCTACGGCTCTGACGGGCGAGAACAAGCCTCGTATCCTCCTCATGGGGCTTCGCAGGTAGAGTCGATCTACCAGTTCTACCTCGTTCTACTAATGCTTACACTACCTATTCTATAGGAGCGGCAAATCGAGCATTCAACGCGTGGTGTTTCACAAAATGTCTCCACACGAGACGTTATTCCTCGAAGGAACCAACAGTCTGGACATCAAGTACATTGCCAACAACTCGTTTGTGCAGTTCCAGATCTGGGACTTTCCTGGAGACTACGACTTCAAAGAGGATCTAGTGTACGGCGGACAACTGGTGAACGAGGAGATGATTTTTAGCAACTGCGGCTCCATTGTGTTCGTCATTGACGCACAGGACGAGCCATATGCCGAGGCTTTGGCGAGACTGCACGACACCGTCACACGTGCGCACAGGTACAACCCAGACATCCTGTTCGAGGTGTTTATCCACAAGGTGGATGGTGATCTGTTCCTGTCGGATGACCACAAGATCGGTATGGAACGATGAGGTTGTTCTACTGATTTAGTGCTCTAATTGTTGTTTTTGTTTGATAGACTGTCAGCGTGAGATTCAGCAACAGATTATGGACGAGATTAACGATGGGGAGCTCGATATTCACATGAGTTTCTACTTGACAAGCATCTACGACCACTCCATTTTTGAGGCGTTCAGCAAGGTTGTACAGAAGCTAATCCCGCAGCTACCGACACTCGAGAATCTTCTCAACATCCTCATCACGGTGGGTCAAAATACGATTATGCAGATAGCAGAGGTCAGATTTCTGATGCTGTGGTGACTTCGTTGAACATGTTTTGTCAGAGCTGCAACATGGAGAAGTCGTTCCTATTCGACGTCGTGAGCAAGGTCTACATTGCAACGGATAGTAACCCTGTCGACATGCAGTCGTATGAGCTGTGTAGCGATATGATCGATGTCGTCATTGACGTCTCCTGTATCTATGGGTAAGTGATGGTCAAATTAACGAAGTGATCTTGAGCACATAAATCTGAGCTTCGTTCTCTGCCAACAGAATGAAGGATGACGGTGAGGGCGACGGACTGGCGTACGATTCCAAGTCATCGTCGGTGATCAAGCTCAACAATGGAATGGTTCTTTACCTCCGTGAAGTGAACAAGTAAGTATTGTTGGTCTTGCTGAGAACGTAGGATGCTTACTTGTTGCTTTATACGCTTGTAGTTATTTGGCGCTTGTGTGTTTGTTGCGCTCAGAGAACTTCATGAAGCAAGGTATCATCGATTACAACATCGACTGCTTCAAGTCCGCGATCGGGGATGTATTCAAGGCACCAAAAGCGATCGAGTAGACTGACTCCTGGCATTGCCATCATAAAGTGAACCGAGAAGCCAACAGTGGGGGTACCCAGATCAGTCCGGGTGGGCAAAAAGAGAAGCTATGTTAGTGTTATTTCTGCGAACACGAAAAACCTCTTTTTGGCTCATGCTTTTACGACGCTTTCTTGAGCACCATTGCAATAATGACGATTGCGAGCAAGATGCCAACGCCAACACCAAGTAGGCAGCACATTTTCTTTCGATGAGCTTTCTGGTACTTGATTGCTTTCTGTACTTCTTGGTTGCCCTGCTCGACATAGTTGGCGGCTGATCGAACTTGATAGTCAATCTGGTCGAGTAACTCACCTTGCTGTTCTACCAGTAACGCTAAGTCCAAGAACATTTGGTGAAGTTCTGCTACACTTTGCTCCAGCTTAAGCACGTCCTGGTACTTGTCCTGGCAGTGAAGAAACACGTCCGTGATGGATTCAGCGGCACCACCTTGTAAAATTGCACTCTTATAAATTGATCCGGGGTCACCTGAGCGCATGACAGCATCGATTTCCGCTTCTGACGCATCTGGTTTCACAATTTGTACTTGCCGCTTCACCTTGTTTTTCATATCACTCTTGTACTTCTGTTGGGCCTTTTGGTAGTCTTTCATTGCGTCCATGAACTTTTTCGTGAGAGTAGCGCACATATTATCGCGAATTCTATCGTAACATAGCTACAGTTAGTAAAAGCACCGAATCTACTGGACCCATCGACTTTACACTCTACCTGATCTCTGAAAGCGGTGTACCCTTCTCCTTCTTCCTCTCGGCAGACTCCTTCTTCAGCATCTCCAGTAATCCTTTGGCATGGGCAGCCAGCTTATTTGTCGTTTCGATAACAAAGCCTAGCTCAGTACTGATAGCTGCAGGTATGCGGACAAATAAGTACTACTTCCAAGTACTAACGGACAGTGGGGTCAAGCTCAGATGACGCACCTTGCTCTTCAACATTTGATGTTGCAAGAATTGCTTTTCCATTGAGCTCTGAAATCTGCTGCGATGCCAGGCTGTAGAGAAATGTTAGCATGGAGTGCCATGAAAAAAGATGTTCGCGTAGATACCTGATGTTAGCAAGGTCCATTTGCATGTCTTCAACATCTTTGAAGAATGCTTCCATGAACTTTGGTCGAACAACACCACGGCTGCAAAATACACATGCATGAGCAATTCGAATCCCGGATAGTGCTGAAATGACTTCGAGATTAACCTTACGCCTGTTACAGCACGAGAATACACTGTTATTCCAATGTGAACACTATTGGCGCATAGCAAGACTAGTAGAAAGTCCTCACCTCAACATTTATTGCAACTTGATTGGCAGGTGGGGTCTTGCCCTTAACTTCTGCAAGGCGATCCAACATGTATGCTGCTCCGTCACTTGGCCGCCCAACGCCTCCTACAAGGATGTGGAGAAATGGGATGTGGTAGTAAGTTGTTTGACCAGGACACCTTCACTCGTACGCCTATCTATAGGGACCGAAACTAACTGTTTTGTCAGAACTCGAGGCTCTATCCATCAAAACTATATTCTCTGTATCGGGTTCTACCTACTCGACCCGAATAGCGACATCGTCATTTTTAATACTACTACGCTGGTTAGTTGGGTTGCAGAGTGACGCTGCCATAGACTGCATCACCACGTCGCGAATTCGCATCCACAACGTCAGATTCTGTTCCTTCATTGACTCGTACGTCTCTCGACGCATCTCAAACACGATACATGGTTCTGTTGCGATTGCGACCGATTGTCGCTGTTGACGACTGAAGAATTCCACCTCACCAAATAGAGACCCCGACTCGATTGTGTTGTGGTTGACTGTGATGGAGCCACTTGCGAGGAAGAAGAAACTGTCTGGTGATTCCCCAACGCCGTAAAACTCGTGACTAGCGGGTACCTCAAGTCTTCGAAAGAATTGGTCAGCGGTGGTCGAAATCTGAGAGTCGTCAGTCTCACATGGGAACTGCTGTAGCAGTACACTGATGCTCTCTTCGTGGTTGATACTACTACGAACTCGGGATGCCTTTGCGCTGCCGGTGCTGGTCAAGAGTTGGTTCTCGCACAACTCGAGAGCTGACTCAGCACTAGAGTAAAAACTCTCGTTGCCCACGATGTCGTTCTTTACAAGCACGCTGCGGATTTCTGGAAGCGCTCCAGCGTACACTACAGTGATATTGTGGTTGTTGCAGTACTTCTGCAAGATGAGGAAAGCACTGCGGGCAGCTGTAGCATCTATTGCCGTGACGTTCGTGAAATCCATGACAACGTACTCAGTCGGGACTGCATCGGAGTTGGTGGCAGGAGTTCCGTCGAGGCACTCGATCAATGGGATTCGATGACTGTCAGGCGTCAGAGGCATATCCGCGTCGCCTAGGTAGTTCGCCCCAGCATCAGTAACACCAGGTAGTTTCTTGCAAACGTACACAGATTTCTGGACACTGTCGAGGATCTGTACCGACGAACCGAAGAAGAGGAAGCCACTGAACTCGAAGTACGCGATGGTGTCGCGCTTCTGGTCCAACATCTTGCGTTCATTCAGAGTGCGCGCTGCACCCGATGAACGAGGTTTCCGGTTCACCACGGGAAGACGAATGTAACCAAACAGGAAATTCACGATTGCAATGCCCACACCGATCAGCATACCCTCGTCGAGTGCCACAAGATTCACAGCCACGAACGTCATCCACAGCACTGCATACTCGCGCAACGACATTTTCTTGAACGTGAGCACGAGCCACTCGATCATGAGGTCGATGGCGATAAAGATGAGTGTGGCTGCGAAGAAGAACCTAGGCACGTAGCTCATGACGGACACGGGTGCCAGCACGATGGCGAACTCCGAGATGATCACGCACACACCCACGATACGGGAATTGGTCTTTGAACGGTACGTGAAAATGGTCTGCGAGAAGATGTAGGAACCCGTGTATCCGCCCAACAAGCCGCTCACGACGTTGGACCAACCCACCGTCTTGAGTTCGTGGTTGAAGTCGAGCTTTCTGCCCATGTCGAGTTCGATGGCGGCAATATCCAGACACGAGGAGAACGCCACAATGAACACCATGCCGATCCACGTCCCGAACTGTTTCGGCAATTGTTCCCAGTGCACTTGCGAGAAATCGAAGAGGTCGAGCAGCTTCGAGATGGTGGCAGGATCCTTGGAGGGGTCAATCCAACCTCCGTCACGCGCGTCGTCCATTGAGATGCCACCAACCAGCATAATGAAGAAGAAGACCACAGGCATGATCATGATGGCTCCGGACAAGATGAACGAGTTGTCATAGCGCTGGGACACAACGAGCAAGAAGGCTCCACCTAGCACACCCGGTACGCATAGCAGAACGTCGTGCGCATTGTCGAAAACGCTAATCATGGACTCGATGTCGTTGACGACTAGACCAGTGCACAGTGCAAGTCCAGCGTAGAGGCAGAAAATGCCAATGAAGGCCAAGTAGCCGCCGATTACAGGCATTGGCAAGTACGACGCGAGCGCAGCCAACTTGAGTTTACCCATGATGACGAGACAGAGACCTAACGATGCCGTGGCGATTCCGATGATGATGATCGAAGTGGTTACCTTGGCCTCGAGGGGTACGTCGTCACCCAGAGAGTTGCAAATGGAGGTAGCCATGGTGCTTAGGAAGATAAGACCGGCATCCTGCACTTGACCGATGGAGAACGGCAACGAACTCATGAGCGTGAACATAACTTGGTGGATGACGCTGGAGAAGATGACGAGCTTGGAGAAGGCTGGCATGAAGTCTTCGAAGTCCTTGTGGCTGAAGAGGATGACAGCGTAGCCGTACATGGTGGGGATGGTCAGGATGGAGTTAATGATGCCGTACATGATGGCATTCGTGATATGGGCGACATTCTGCAGGCCACCATTGTCCTTGAGTGCACTAGAATCTAGTTTGCCATTGGTTTGAAGCAGTGAGTGGGTAGGCGACTCGAGGTTAGTCTTCCTTGTCTTCTCACGCGTAATGGAGACCATGGATAATTGGGATAACTTAGCTGCACGTCAAAAAGCGGAGTGAGCTGTGGATGAAGCCGTCGCAAAATAAGCTCATAAACGGACACATTGTCGGTGTTAACTTTACTCTGTTAATTAGCTGGCAGTAGATTGTATATAAACTGTAGATTCTGTTTAACGGACTGTCGAACGGTACTTTGGGTCGGTAATATGACGGGGTGTTTCAGGCTTATTATTATCTTAGATGGTAACTTTCATTTAGATATAAGTGTACTCAACCGTAGATCCCTATTTTACGGTACAGATTACACTCGATCTACCTGTTCTGACTGTACATTTGCTAACCCTAGAAGCCCTTTCCCAAGGTTTTGAGATTCCGAGAACACTTTTTCTAAGCTGAGAGTATGATTAGCTTAGTTATTTGACAAAAACGTACGCTAAAACATATGGTGTTTAGGTTTACTAAGAGTTACCGTATGTATTATTAATAATGCATGCGAACTATGGGCGCGTTTAGGGATATCAACAAAAGAGCAGATTCAAAATTACCAACTAAATATTCCGAAGTATGAGGTGGGATTGTGTATAAATGAGAACACTTTTGTATTTATCTGTATCAGAGCCACATTACAAACGGCAAAATAATGTGGATTCAATATTTTATAAGTAATCAAATCTTATTCGAAACTGGTGAATGTTGACCCAACCGGTTAAGACCAGCATTCGAGCGACATTGGTATTGACAGTGAGTAAACGTCGTGAGTAAGAAACTATAGTAAATTCGCCTTCTAGCGACATTGAGCTCAACGGTTAATATGTGAAGAGACAGTATTGTGATCGTCGAATGCTTTGTCCTCTCAAAATCTGGCGCTAATTGGACGTTTTAGGTTAAGGATACATTAAATCGATCGATTAGCAAATAAATTGGACATCTTGCTTGGTTTTCACAATATCTCTCAGCCACTTATAACTAATGTCGCTACTCACTAAGTGTACTTTTACAGGAGAACGTTCGTTTTAAGGCAAACTGAAGTGGAGTGACCTCTTGGCGCTACTCACTCAGAGATGAAAGCAACAACAATACTTAGCTGGGCGGCAAAAGCCACCTTGTTGGCACTGCGTATATTCTCAACTGTTCTCAACCGTGGTCTAGATTCTTCTCTGTCTCCTTTTGTCTTACGCCAACTGCAAGAGGTATAGTGGGGATCAGTATAATCCTCAACACAAACGATCGAGTTTATATTTGACCAGTGTACTTATTATAATACAAGTATTGGGGTTTCGTCAGCCACGTTGCTCACTTGGGTAGCTTATTAGGACGATAAGCTTCAGTGGATTGCCACTGCAGCCGTCGATAGTTGTCTCCATGAAGGTCATGTAGCATTCAGAACAAATGGTTATTTCCAAAAGAAGTGCATTGCAATTTATATTAGCAAAAATACGAAGGGATGTACAGACAAAGAGTACATGACAAATTTGTATAATAAAAACTAGTCTATTCACTTGCAGTGAGTCACTACCAATGGACATTCTCTTTCCAATTTTACGTAATATCAATCGGTAACTTGTCGGAGAGTCAATCTGGATTAGTAAAACTTCAACAAAGCAATTTTGCTAATACTAGATATTCTCGTTTTATCAATCGACAGTAGTGCTATCTACCCTCAACTCTCCTGTTATTATCGTCTTCTGCTCATTCTCAGCGTCAAAATACAGGGATTTCATTGGCTAAGGCTTCATGAAACAGCATGTGTGTTGGTCCCGAAATAGGCGATCATGCGTCGATTTGAGCGTATGCGTTGAAATCTACGCATAGCGCGAGTAGTGGACGCACGAGGACAAACCAATCATTACTTACCTGCTATTTTTCTCTGTCTTACCAATCAATCACCTTTCCTCGCACTTTAGTGCTTCAATAACCAGTGAAATATACATTTGCCAACTCTCGCACATTTTCTGTAGCTATGACTTTCGCCAACCAAACTACTATCCGCTCAGTAAACGATGAGGAAGAATTGAGCGTCCTCCTTTGCCTATATCGGCTTGTATCGCAGCTGTAAGTGGATCACAGACTTATCAATATGTCGCCGTATCGAATGGTGTATACACGCTGATTGGCCTTTACTGGAAGGGGAGTTTAACTAGTATTATCGAATGAGCTACGCTGGATGTGAGAGCCTACTCTCATATATCCTCTCTGACTTTGTTGTCGATCGTCCTCGGTCAGGTCGTCGTTGTGACGTGGTCGTCGCTCTGCTAATGAGACAGCAGAGGACCACCACTTCAAGCACGCTTCTGATTACTCTGCGTTAGAGTACTGTATATAACGGCGATCATGCAACACTCGGTACGATGGTTGTCCTTGGTAAAGGTTTCTTTTTATGTCATCACGACCAAACTCATAAAGTGACACCCCGTCTTACCACCTGCCTCCAACCTCACGAAAACACTAATATTTATTATGTCAACTCTACTACTCCTTCAGGAGGTGGCATGTTTGTTGCGAACACATCTTTCATGTCGCACGTACCTGTTGCAATTAGGCCTGCTTTCAGAACCCGTTGCGAATAATGACTTCTTTGACCTCTTCCCACGCTTGTAGGACTGACTAAGCAATATTCCGCTGCTTTTGAGCTAAATTCGTAAAAATGTCATTCCGGATCACATGCTTCATGTAGATAACTCTGAGTCTCTCCTTAGCTTCATCACGGAAACACCCATGGGTTGTGACAGTCCTGTGATACCTGGGGGACCGACTCACCCTTGTCTACTCGATCTAATGCCTTAAGGTTGTCGCTATTTTTGGTGCTCAGCTTCCGGATCACTGTCCTCGAGGGGATGACAGGATGGGGGGTGACCGAAATATCACTAGCAACACCCCTATGTTCGGGTTTTGGGAGAGTTTCACATGGTCTGGTGGGGCTGCTGTCCATGGGAATCAACCGCGGCACAAATGGAATGCATTCTCGGCTATTTACCTCCACGCTGTCAACACCAGCAAGTCGAGCACCAAATATCATGCGCCCTTCGCTGGACGCGTCGGCCCACTTACCGTTCATAAGCTCGGCTGCCAGCTCCATTACAATTTGGCGGTGAGGATCACGTGCTGCCGGGTCCGCTTCGCCAATCTGCGCGTCAGGTATGCGTTAGCTCGTGCGACGTCAATTAATACCAACGCTTTTCATGCCATCGTTGGTAAGAATGTCCATCTGCAATCGAAAAACGTCCCCGTATTTGATCAACTCTATCGACACCTTGCATATTCTTCTTATACTCCCCTATGCATGTTGGTGCTGGGTAAGAATTCGACTCGCCAGCAACTGTTCGTGTAACCGGGGTAATCGTTGACGCGTCGGCGTTCGAAATCATGTTGACGACGTCACCATCGCACCACGAAGCCAGTATCATACTAAAGTCTCTGGATGTCGCTTGGTGATGATCACCACAGGAACATTTGGACTCTTCGAGGATAGTGTGCCGTGGAAAATGTTTGCTGTTGGATTTAATTGTCCCTCGCACATAGAGACCTTTGAGCTGCAGTTCTTGTAGAAGTTGCACGGAGATGTAATAGTTATCCATGTTTACAATACGCTTCGTTCCAAAGAATGGTCTGATTCTAGCACATGCTGACGAATTTTCGACACTTTGTCGAATTCAGTACGCAGTTGCTGGGCCTCGACCTCACCAACTACCCCATCAAGTCGATGGGACACGTCACATCGATTGCAGTGAAGCTTGTAGTTCAACGCGATCCAAGTAGTCGAGCAGCAGACTTCATACAGTCGGAAATGGTACTTGCCTGTAGGCTTCATTGGATTAAAAACAATCATACGACGACCTTGTCGAGACCTGCACGCTACGCTGGCTTCATCCAGAGCAATATTTCTCCCAACATCACCGTAAAGGCCTAGTAATTTGTATCGATTGAGCGACATGATGCTATCCAAAGATGTAGAGCTCCCACCAAATACCATATCTTCGGGCTGTGCGCCCCAGTAATTGGCGTATTTGCCTTTGTCGTTCAACGCCATGTAGAACATAATGCCAAAGAAGATCATTAGCTCGTGATGCGTAAACGAAGTCGTAGATAATCGCGTACTTGTTTGTCTCGAAGAGAACTTGGGACCAAAAGTATAATGGCAAGTAGGCGAAGAAACTCGAAGTGGTAGAGTGAGAAATAGATGCTTGTATTCAGGTCGAAGTCTCATCACAGTCGAACCATCGCTACGCTCATACGAATCTCCATGTGCATTAACACTCCCCGTAGGTTCAAAGCGCATGTTCTCAATTGCCTCTACTTCTTCCAAACTCGTTGGGAGCAGTATACCTAAGTCATACTTCTCGTAACCTTCGACCACACGAAGGTCAGCCAAATCGTCAATGTTAATGTCATCATCCGCATCTCCACTAACCAGTTCCTGTTAATCTGGGCTATCCTTCAATCTGGTAAGCACCGCGTAGTTCTCCACACCATGTTTAATGATGCCGACGTAACGCGTTCTACAGCATTCTGAAATTGGCTATCAAGCCAACGAATCTCGAAAAGTGATGCAAACTTGCCTGGCATTGGATGACGGCATACTCTACCCACAATATAGGCGGTACCCACTTGGCGAGAGTGTTTAGATTTCATCCAGGGCTCCTTCTGGGGGGCAAACACCACCAACTTAACTAGATATACGTCTTGCAATAACACCGGTGGTGTTCGTATAGATGGTGTCCGAAACCCCATTACAGAGGAAGGTGCTGTTGTACCCGCCGATTCCGGCGTGCGCGGCACGTCTATAAAGGCAAATACCTCCTCCACAGTCAAGAAAAGCACCATCAACATCGTCAACAAGTGCACACTGTACCTGGTGCCATCTCCCGACGACCACTCGCAGCACCTCGGCTTCCAGCCGCTTCTCCCCGCGTCACCGAATCCGCAGCCCGCACCTTCGAGACTGTGTGCTGGCTTTCCGCACCACCAGCGTCAGCAGCAGGTAGCAAGTCAGCTTTGGCGGTACCGTTCGGCTTATCCGATAGACCTTGGGGGTTAACAAAAAAGGTGAATTACAATTAATAGTACCCCAGTAGCTAAAATAAACTAGATATCATACCTTTGATGCTATTGGAAAGTTGTTGCGCGAACTGTATCACTGCAGCCCCGCCACGGAGACAGTCGATGCCTTCCTGTCGATTAGCATCCCGAATATAAAGGTACCGCTGGTTCAAGCTTCGTAGTGGGGGCGGTTTTGCATACCAGTCAGCTTGTTTTAGGAGCGCCCAAGCATCCTTAAACTCAGCAACTCCTCCGACGTGACTTCCCGTTACCACAAAGTCCTGACGCGCCCGAGTCAGGCGTCGACGCTTGTTCTTACCCGCGTCGTCATTGGTCGATTAATAATTCCGCTTTGCCATCGCTCCCTTTTCGATTGGGTGGTGGTGGATGGTGGAGAAGCTAAACCGATCGTCGCATCGAGCCACATCAAATGTTACAGCCACAGTTGTATTATATTAGTGTGGCTTTGATATCGAATTTTCATTAGTATATAGAGATCAACAAAAATCGAGGTCCATGACGTCTTTTTAGAGTGATATATACTAAGATCCAATTACATACACAGGTTTGAAATAGAGGTCAACAAAAATCGAGGTCCATGACGCCGTTTTAGAATGATATATACTAAGATTCAATTACATACACAGGATAAAACCAACGCTTCCGAGCAAGGCAATACAAAATTATACTCACATGCATATGTTCTGGGTCATACATCTTGGCACAAAGTCGAGGATGCATACGTACGCATTGGTTGTACCACAGCGAAAGCTATATAGATGAAGGGCTCCATATAGTGTCCTTCTGCCGCATATAAGAGTCGACACCGATCCATTACAGCAGCATGCCATTTGGCGAGTGTGTATTACCCACTTCGAGCGCCAGCACTGTAGCGTTGTGCGCGACACTGAACAGAAACGAGGATGGATACGTAAAGTAAAGTGAATATATTTATTTTACAGAATAAATAACGCAGGGGTACGCTGTACCACAGTATTGTAGCCAATTACAATTTTATTGGGATAGTTGTCCACAAAAAATGTGAATAATACCCAATCGATATGGTTTGGAATAGTACAGTGATTTTCTAAACGGGCAGTGTCTACCGCTGTCACAGCTCAGATATTGCGGGTTCTACTCGAACTTTCCTCGAGCGGTTGGTTAAATCGCCCGAGCCAAATCGCCTGGGCAATCCCCCAGACCCCGAATTAGAATAAAATATGATGGAAGTTGGGTGGTGTCTGGCTTGTTTCCTTATCTTGTCGTTCCGTGCGGAAGTCGTGGTGTCTGCAGCCGGAGGCGATCGTCTCGCAAGCGCCGCAACAGTCGCCCACGCCATATCCTGTACCCGTTTGCCCTCTGCCTCAAGAGAGCAAAGATATCGCACTTCGTGGAGGAAGATCACTGTCTCCAGGTTATTCGTTGCAAGAAACCCCGCTGTGTGAAGGAGCCACGCCGCGAGATGAGCGAACGCTGCTCCAACGGTCTGTGTTAGATAAATAGGCGCCACTAATAGCACACATTCCTGCTCGTGAAGGGACCCTGTTGCGCCAAGAGACTTCGATAGGTGACGAGTTCCCGCCACCTTAGATGTACCTACGTGAGGGAGGCCCGGTCGGTGAAGAGAACTTGGTGAACCAAGTGTGTCACCAGCTACGTGGAGAGTCTTTCCTGCCTGGAGAGGTGATGCTGCTCGAAGAAAACACGCAACCTCCAGCTAGATTATTGTAACGGGGTTACATGAAGGGGTACCCTAGAAAGGGTACCGCCTTTAGAAGTTGATATACTTCTGTGAGTATTCGTTTTAGATACTCTGCTGTGGGTGGTGTGGACCACACTACTGCCACGTAGGTCTAGGTGGCCGAGGGCCAACCAATAGCATTTGGCCTACCTTTTATATGCATATTAGGATAAAGTATAGTTAATTAGGAGTTTGTATTACAGGCCAAATGGACCTAATTAACTATAAATAAATCAGTCTAAAATCTACTCTAAACTGACTATTAAGTCTCTCAGACCAGGGACTAGTGAACCGCCGTTCATTAGAGTTTGTATACTCTTAATAGCGCGCTTCCTCAAGCAAGCTGCTTGTGTGACCCCGTCACACTTGGTAGCACTTGTAGTCAATCCACGCCTACGCGGGTAGATTGGCTACCTGAATCCTCTGTGGCTCCTACAAGTTAAGCCAGGATGGATAGAGGGGAGTTCCCTCATTTGACCGACTCTCAGTTTGAGTCGGTCCGGAAGATGGTGGGCATCTTTGGAGGAGATGCCCTCCAAAGCTTGGCGGCTGCTATGCCGGCCGAGCAGGTCGAACGCATTGAGGCGTTCGACACGTACGAGAGAGGGCTTATCGCCCACGTACAGGGGCTGCAGACCCCCGTGGCTGAGATGAAGCCAGCCCAACCTAAGCCGTTGAGGCTTAAGGTTAATCCTTATGAGGGAAAGGAGGGAGAGAACCCCCACTTCTGGGTCAGAGAAGTAGAGCTCGCGATGGACGCGGCTCTGATCTCGACCGAGCGACTTCGGGTCGCTTTCGCCCTGTCCAACCTAGGAGGTCGGGCGAAGTCCTGAGCGTACACGCGCGAGGCGACAACGCCGGGTTGCTTCACAACCTGGGCTCAGCTGTGTCAACAGCTCAGAGCCGCCTTCCTTCCGGCAAACTATGAGTATCGCCAGCGCTCGCGCTTCCTTGCCTGTAAACAAGGGAAGCGTGAGCTGCATGAGTACATCCAAGAGATGCAAGTACTCGCTGCATCTCTGGTGGGGAACCCCCTACCTGAACACATCAAGGTGACAGTGTTCATGGATGGCCTGAAGGTGGACCCATCCCGCACACAGTTGTTCCGCGTGCATGCGGACACTATGGAGGAAGCGATCCAGATCGCCCTCCAAGAGGAGTACAGCCACCGACAGGCTCGTACTCCTACGTCGGTGTGGCAAGGCCACAATGCGTCATCAGGCGCAGTGCAAGGAGCTCCAGCAGCTGGAGCTAGCACCGGGCCGGTACCCATGGAACTGGGTACGGCCGTACAGAGCTCCATCCGCTGCTACGGATGTGGGAAGCTCGGGCACATGCAACGTGCCTGCCCTGCGGGAGGGCAAAGGAAGTTCCTTTCCAAACCAAGGGGCTCGAGGGGCCCGTGGCAGAAGCCGCGACCCAAGAGCTAGGGGAACCGGGGTCAGGTCACCAGTAGGGGCGGGGCGCCCTACTGGAGAAGATCTAAGTCCCCATGGTAGGAGTGCGGACGGCGCACGCCATGGAGGCTTAGCCCCTGAGAGCCTGGGTGCTCTCGAGACGAGGAAGAGCGGCGGCGGACTGGTCGTGGTAAACGCGAGTGTACGGGGATATGGAGATTCCTTCAGAGTCCTGATTGACTCTGGGGCGTCGACGAACTTTGCTCGACGCCAGACGGTTGCGCGGAATGGCGACAAGTATGCCGACGCATCGCGTGAAAGCGAAGGCAAGGGCCAGGTCTCGGTGAGACTGGCCGATGGTACGGCGGTTAACGTACCCGGGGTCCGGATGGACCTGGCTGTAAAGTATGAGGACTTTGACAGCACGGAGTTGTTCCTTGTCCTAGACATGGACAAGTACGACTTGCTCCTGGGCATGCCGTGGCTCGAAAAGCACGAGCCCTGGATCGATTGGCGCGGCAAAGCCATTGGGGCTAGCCGGCCTGCAGTCTCCGACAGAGCTTTGGTGAGTAATGTTCCCACCTCTGTCCGGGACTGGGGCTCCAGGGATGGTCGCCAAGGCGCTTATGCGCCCGAGGAAGTACTGTGAGTCACGGACTCCAACGAAGATGTTGCGATGAGCCTCGCAACCGGTCATGAGACCAAGGCTCATTGCCAAGCGTGTGGGATTGCCACGACGGCAAGTCCCAACGCTGATAGTCGTCGCGCCGTATGGGCTTCGACTGTGGCAATGCCGGACGGCACTGACCAGGCGGGTAACATAGGTCCGCAAGCAGCAGAGACTGCTGAGGAGAGCGCTAAAGGCGTCTCCTGTGTGGGTAACATAGGTCCACAAGTGGGTAACATAGGTCCACAGGCGGGTAACGTAGTTCCGCAAGCGGGTAACATAGGTCCGCAAGCAGCTGAGGCTGCTGGGGAGGACGCTGAGAGCGCCTCCGGTGTGGGTAACATAGTTCCACACGAGGTCGAAGAGACCGAGAAGAAGATTGAGAGCGCGGCGTGCGTCTCTAGCGTGGGTAACGTAGTTCCACGCGGGGTCAAGAAGACCAGTACGAGTGTGGAGGTGCCGTTGAACACCTCCCGTGTGGATAACCAAGTACCACACTCGGAGTCTGAGACTCCACCGGCACGGCCGGTCGCAGAACAATGCCATGTCTTCGACGGCGTGTCCGGTCGTCAAGTGAAGGCAGGTGCCGTCCATCTGGAGGCACTGCCAGAGGTGTCAGCACTGCTGAACCTCGAGGAATTGTCCATGAAGGACTTCCTGGCCGAGTTGAAGGCCAGAGAGATTGCGGAGATGGTGCTCCTGAAGCCGGAGACCTCTCCTGAAGATTTGAACTCTTCCTCCGTAATGGACGAGGACGTCCTGGAGGGGTTCACGAAGCAGCGTGCAACGCGCTTGGGTTCTGAGATTCTCAAGAACCCGGAGGATCCAGTGTATCCTCTTGTGAAGGAATACTCGGATGTGGTGTCGAAGCACCCACCATCCCAACTCCCGCCGGATCGGGGAGTACGGCACGAGATTGACCTCGCGCCTGGCACAAAGCATTGTGTCACGAGGCAGTAGCCTCTACCTCGCGAGCAGTGCGAGGTCATAGGTGCCTTCTTCGCCGAGAAGGCGAAGTCGGGCATGGTGCGGGTTCGAAATCCCTGCACTCGACACCAACATTCTGTGTTCGTAAACCGAACGGGAAGTGGTGTATGGTTCACGCTTACAACAAGCTGAACAATGCGACGGTACCGGCACAGACGCCGATCCTTCGCAAGGATGTGTTGCTGAACAACATGTCAGGTTGTACGCTGTACAGCACCCTGGATCTGGTTGACGGTTATTACCAGATCCTGATGCGGGAGAGTGACATTCCTCTCACCGCAGTGAGCACCTCGAGCGGGATGTTTTGGGAGTGGGTAGTGACCACAAGGGCTGTCGAATGCCCCAGCGACGTTCAATCGCTTGGTCACACAACTGTTTAGACCATTGCGTACGTTCGCACAGACGTACTTCGACGATATATTCGTCCATAGCCGTGCCGAAGGCGGCCAGACAGCTATGGAGGTGCATTTGAAGCACCTCCGTCGAGTGTTTGAGGTCATGAGAGCCAACAAGCTCTGTGCCAACATCAACAAGAGCGTCTTTGCAGCTGAGGAGATAAAAGGCCTCGGCTGCTTTGTCAGCAGGGTCGGTGTACGCGCCGATCCAGGGAAGGTCAAGGCCATAGCGGCTTGGCCGACCCCGAGGTCGCAGAAGGACCTCCGGAAGTGGTTGAGCTTAGCCAACTATCTTCATTAGTTCAGCGCAGGGTACGCTGAACTAGCTCGACCCTTGTCGGATCTCTTAAAGAAAGATGCCGACTGGGTCTGGGAGCGACAGCACCAAGATCCTTTTGATAGCATCAAGGCGAGCTTACAGCAAGCGCAAGTCCTGGCCTTGCCGGACGAAAACAAGTCATTTAGCGTCGTCTGTGACGCTTCTGACTATGCAATAGGCTGTGCGCTATTGCAGAAGGACGATGAAGGACATGAACGTGTCATCTCCTTCCAGTCCAGGCAGCTGAAGGCTGCCGAACGGAACTATCCCGTTCATGACAAGGAGCTACTTGCAATGAAGTACGCTCTTGTCAAGTTTAGAGTTCATCTCTTGGGCACGAGGCCCTTTGTGATCTATACTGATCACGCGTCCTTGCGGACTGCCACCAACTCGCCGCATCTGTCACAGCGGATGGCGAGGTGGCTGTCATTCTTCGTGGAATACAACTTCCGCGTTGAATACAAGCCGGGCAAGCTGAATGTGCTTGCCGATGCATTGTCGCGTCGACCTGACTATGAGCTAGCTCATGTCAGTCGGGTCACGACAGATCTATACGATCGGATACGCTTGGCGTATCAGGAGGACGAGAACTACACACCACTGGTGCAGTTCTTGTCCGATAACAAGGACGCCAAAGTCGACAGGCTTTCGCCACGACAGCGGGCGCAGCTCCATCGTTATGAGCTGGCCGATGGGTTACTACACTACCGAGTAGACCCTAGAGATCCTCCTCGGGTTGTCGTTCCAAACGACGAGGATCTGAAGTATGACATACTTCTGGAGGCACATGATGCGCCGATAAGTGGCCATTTTGGCCGGGAGAAGACCTACCAAATGGTCTCTCAGACATTTTGGTGGCTTCGCATGTACAAGTGGGTGGCACCCTATGTCAAGACATGTGAAACATGTCAGAGGGCGAAGCCTTCGGGCCACGCCTCGGCTCCACTGCAGAGCCTACCAGTACCAGCGGACTGCTGGAAGTCGATGAGTCTCGACTTCGTCTTCGGCCTACCGGCCGATGACAGGGCAACACCGGCATATTGGTGTTTGTCTGCCATTTGAGCAAGATGGTGCATCTTGCTCCGGTACGTGACAAGGTCACCGGGAAACAAGCTGCACAGCTGTTCCTAGATAGCGTGTTTCGCTATCATGGTCTACCAGAGACCATAGTCTCAGACAGAGACCCGCGTTTCACGGGTGCGTTCTGGGACACCCTGTTCCAATTGTTGGGAACTAAGTTGACGATGTCAACTGCGGACCATCCGCAGACGGATGGTCAGACGGAGCGCGTCAACCGCGTGCTCGAAGATACGCTGCGCAGTATCTGTGCGGCAGCACCTCGGTCCTGGTCGGACCAGCTGCCTATGGTTGAGTTTACACTCAACATTGTGGTACACATATCGACGGGGTTTACCTCGTTCTACTTGAACGGGCTACGACACCCCCACGTGCCGCTAATCTTGCGGGAAGGCACCAATGCCTCTATCGTAAGTGGGGGAGAGTGTCGGGTTTTTGCCGGAGAAGAGTGTTGGTCGATGTTGAAGTTGCGGAGTGTTTGTCTTGTAGTGAAGCCTTGGGCGTTGGTCTCGAGTGCGGGGTAGTGTGTATATTTAATAATGAATTACGTTGGTCTCCCTAAACATGCATGCCTTCCTGTTCTACAGGGGCTTCCTAGTACTTTTGCTTGTTTCTGTTTCTTTTCGTGCCTTTGTTGCTACCCTGCATGTTTTTCTCTTTTTTCTGTGGCACTTCATGCTTATCTAACTAAATGCATGTTCCTTACTGCTAAATGCATGTTCCCTACTGCTAAATGCATGGTCACTGTGACTGCTGGCCCGTCAAGGCAGCCGTCGCAGTGACAAGTGCTTCTGGCTGCTTAGCAAGCATGCCAGAGCCTTTGCACCCATGCGCTCTGGCCTGCTTGCTAAGCAGCCAGACGCGGGCATGACATCTCCCCCGGGTTGAGTTCGCCTTGGTGGCTTCGAAACCCTTCTAGGAGTTGTCGCCAATGCGAAACATGTTTGATGTTTGCTTCGCGCTCCCAGGTCGCCTCATGTTCCGGCAACCCATGCCACTTCACGAGCCATTCGCGTTTGCGTCGCCTGGTTCGTCGCTTCAGTAGCTTCTCAATGATGTAGAGTTCTTCTCCAGTCTCGTCGTCCAGTATAATCGGGACTGCCTTTGGAATCGGTCGATTCGGAAAGTCCGTGCGATTTGTCAGGTAGTGAGATAGTTACTCTACGTTGAACGTGGGGTTGAGCCGCTTCATCGTGGCCGGAAGTATCAACTTCGCCACGTTGTCGTTTATCATGCGCTCAATCACAAATGGTCCAACCTTCTTAGCCGCTAGCTTTGCCTTTTTCAGCTCTGTATTCTTGTTAACTGTCTTCAGCGGTAAGTCCTTCGTATCGAGTAGTACCAAGTCGCCTTCTTTAAACACCACTTGTCTGCGCTTGCGATCGTAGTACTCTTTCTGCCGTTCTTGAGCATGCTTCAAATTCTCTTGAGCTTGCTCTACGACCTCTTGTCGTTCTCGTGCAAAGTTCTTTGCAAACTCTGCAAGTATTCCGTCACTCTCGGAGTATACCAGTTCTTTCATCCTCTCAGTTAGGAGATTCGACACTTTGCGTCCTGTATCCACTTCGAAAGGGGCCATCTTCGTAGACGCATTCACAAGTGTTGAATGTGCGTACTCAATTGTTCCAAGATGTTTCACCCAATCGTCACCGTGATACGACACCATACACCTAAGTGCATCTTCCAGCACTAGGTTCTGACGTTCCGTTTGACCATCGGCTTGTGCTCTGTGAGCCGTCGTCATGCTCAGCTTGACACCCACTAACTTCATCAGCGACTTCCAAAAGTCCGAAAGGAACTTCGAGTCTCTATCACTGATGATCACCTTTGGTAATCCGTGGTGTCTGACAACAGCATCAAAGAAAACATTCGCTGTGTCCTTTGCGTCAGCCGTCGTGTATGTTGGAGCATACTTTGGTCGTTTGGAGAGCTTGTCCACTATAACGAATATAGCATCGTAACCCTCTGACGCTGGTAAACCCGTGATGAAGTCCATTGACACTACTTCCCAACATTCCTTCGGAGTGGGAATTGGCATAAGCAGTCCTTTCTTCTTCTGGCTGCTGGACTTCCATCGTGCACACGTCTCACATGTGCGTACGTACTCCCTTATGTCCTTATCCATCGTCGGCCAGTAGTACCATTGTGCTGCTTTCAGGTACGTGCGTCGACCTCCTGGATGTGCGGACGTTGCTCCATCATGACATTCCATGATGACATCTGTGCGGAGCTTCTTCGACTTCGGCACACAAAGTCGATATACCGTTTCGCCCTTCTTCTGCCTAAAATACAGAAGACCGTTGTGCTTGACGAACTTTTCCTTTTCCGTCCCCTTAGACCACTGCTGCTTGAATGCAGGGTCGTTCGCGTAACCACGCTGGAACTCTCTCTTCGTTTCGCTTGCTAAGTGTGGACTCACAAAATGATAGTCGACGGTGTTGACTTGCTGCTGCGGTACGCCAATCAGACGACTCTCCCCCCGTAAGTCGACATCGTCGAGTAACAAGTGAGAATCTGTGGTTGAAAGGCTCCGTAACACCGAAAACCTCGCTCTATGTTCATCGATGTGCGTCGCATTTTTCTCGCATGCGTCGTCACACTCATGAACCGTATACGTCACGTCGGGTAGAGGTGGTTCCTTATCCTCTTCCTCATCCTTAGCATCCCGCGGCGGACGTGATAGAGCATCTGCCACAACGTTAGCCTTGCCCTTGACATGATGCAAGGTAAACTCAAATTGTGAAAAATGAGTCAAGAAGCGAGCCATCTTGGGTGACCCTCGTGGGTGATGCAACATCCACGAACACGCTGAGTTATCTGTATAGACATCGAATGGTCATCCATGCAGATAGTGTCTCCACTTCTCCGTAGCCACTTTGATTGCTAGTAGCTCCTTCTCGTGCGTAGGCCATCCACGCTCATGTACATCCAACTTCTTCGAGTAGAAGGCAATCGGATGATCTGCTCCGTCGTTTTTCTGCGATAGAACACCACCAATACAGTGTCCTGATGCATCCGTTGTTACGATGAATGGTCGCTCAAAATCCGGTAGCTTCAGCGTAGGCGCTTGCTGAAGTGCTAACTTGAGATGCAAATAGCCTTCTTCCACAGGCTTCGACCAATTCCACGGAGTCGATACTTTCGTTAAATCCCTCAACGGACGAGCAAGTTCAGCAAAATCGTAAATGAATCTACGATAATACCCTGCCAAACCCAAGAAACTCAACAACTCTTTCCTATTAGTTGGAGTTGGATACTTGGCGATTGCTTCCGTTTTCCTCGGATCAACGCTTATTCCTGTCTGAGACACCATGTGTCCGAGGAATGCCACTTCTGTCTGACCGAACGAACACTTCGACAAATGAGCATACAACTGTTCACGTCGCAGTACTTCACAGACTGCACGTAAATGCTCCACATGCTCTTCCATACTCTTGGAGAAGACGCATATGTCATCGAGATACACAACAACGAACTCGAATTTGTCGAACAGCGCGTGCATCAAACGAGACCATGTTCCAGGCATGCCTGCCACTCCCATAGGTGCAACACACCACTGGTACGTCTCTTTGTGCGTTCGAAACGCTGTGTACGGTCGGCTTGACTTTACCACCCTCATCTGATGATATCCCTGCGCTAGGTCGATCAACGTGTAGATGCCACAACCTACCATCTTATCGAAAAGTTCTTCGATTAGAGGCAAAGGAATCTTGGCGATAACAGTCACACTGTTGAGATAGCGGTAGTCGAACACCCAACGTAACGGAATTTGCTGATTCCCGCTACGTAACCACTCTGCTCTCTTCGGCATTCTTCCCGTAACCGGATCCTTCTTTGGAATTGCGAAGATATTCGAAACCCATGGCGAGTTCGAAACTTCGATCCAACCCTTTCGCAATTTGTCCTTGACGAATTCCTCAAAAGCATCCTGTTCCATCTTTGACATCCGGAACGGAGCTCGAGTACTCGGTTGCGCTCCCTTCTTTAGCGTAAGCTCAAAATTGACTTCACGCATCGGAGGCAATCCATCCGGTAACTGTTCAGGAAATACATCCTTGAACTCTTCTGCAACGACTTTCCTAATCGGCTCTGGAATCACTTCCAGATCGGGCACGATTTGTAGCTTCACTCTGAACACTTGTTCATACTCGCCTGCGTTCAATGTATTCGTGAACGTAGGTCCATCGACGTCCATAAACTGCATACGTTCTGGTATTACGACCTCTTCCGTCTGCCAGTTCACTTGTGGATTGAACTCTTCAAACCACGGTTTTCCAAAAATGACGTCGTGTGATTCTGACAATTTCCATTCCACGAATTCCATCGTCGGAAAGAAATAACCGTCCATGCTCACTGGCGCTTCAACATGCTTGACATCCGTCAGTGGAGTCAACGTCCCATCAAAGCGTTGAGCCTGTAAGCGTCTTGACAACAGTACGGTGCTCGCCAATCCTGGCTTAATCATGTTCGTACTTGCACCCGTGTCCAACAGAATTCGGACATCTTTGTCATTGACGCGACCCTTCTTAATGAAAAGGTTGCTCTTGCGTTCGGACTTCACTGCGTTGACCTTAACGTCGGTCGGTACACTTGACGTTGGTCGCGATCCTTGCTTAACCACGTCGTCTTCTGGATGCGTCACAGGCAATCCAGACTCCTGCTCTGGCGGCGATCCGCACACACCAGACTTCTCTTCTGAATGCATCGCATGCAATTCAGGCTTCCGCTCTGGTGGTGATCCGCACACACCAGGCTCCTCTTCCGAATGCATCGCATGCAATTCGGGTTCCCTTACTGGCTGTAGTCCACGCAAGCCAGTCTCCTCTGTCGTTTCCGACACTGCAGTGAAAGTCTTTTCCACTTCCTTACGCGTCTGTTCGATGAAGGCTTGTAGCGCATCTGCTTGCTCCTGGATGTCTACAACGTTCATCGTTACGCGGTCCATGATGACAGTGTTTACCTTATCGTCATCGTCTTCGCGAACCATGTTCATTTGCGTGTTACCCCCTCTTTGCGCCTGACCCGAGTAGTTATACTTCGGCGCGCTACGTCGCGCTGTCTGCATCGGCTGCGCAGGACAGTTCCTGGCCCGATGAGCAGAACTTCCACACCTGAAACACAAGTTTCGGCGCTTACACTCCTCTTTCGATGGCACCCTCACGTTGTCGATCTCCATCGGCACAGGTCCATCATCACTACTCTTCGATCGTTTGTTGTCATACGATCGGTACCTTGGTCTGTCGCGTGCTCCATCTGAGCGTCCTCGATGCGAGTGAGACCGGTCATAGTCGAGCGCTACTGTTATAGCGTCCGTCAACGTTGCACTCCTGCGATACTGGACTTCTTCGCGGATACTCGAGGGTAGACCACGTAGGAAATACATGATCTTGTCCAGTTCGCTCATCTCCTTGACTTGAGTAATCAAGTGCCTAAACCTGCTGATGTAGTCAGGTAAATCCTTGCACTGTCGCTCCTTCAAGTCATTCATCTGATCACGGAGACGTTCTTGCAAATCCGGAGACACAAATTCCTCTTCTAACTTCTCAAAGAAGTCTTCGACACTCTTCACATCGTCCTTCTTGACGATGTACCACTGCGCAGCTCCGTACTTCAGCGACCCCGCCAATACAGCCAAAATGCGTCTACTCAATTTACTATCCTTCCAGTCTATGCCTTTCGCTAAAAAGTATTGCTCAACCTGCTCCCGGTATAGTTGGAACGATTCCTTGAGCGTCCCCCCGTAGCTGGGTAACTTGATCCCATCCAGCTTTAACCCAGACAGCTGCCGTGACTTACGCAGCTCGTCGATGAGTTCTGTCTGTTTCTCCATGGCCGCTAGCATACTATGCATCAGCTGGGCCGGGTCTGCCATACTTGAGACCTTGAAACTTTATACCTTGAAACTGTATACCTCGAAACTGTATACCTTGAAACTTGATACCGGTGAGAGCAACTACTTTCTAAGAGGCACGGACTTAAAGAAAGTAAAAGAGAAAACCTGTTAAAGGAAATAACCTATACTACTTCCTAATTTGACTGTATGCGATTGGGCAGGTCGTTGACTTGAGAACTTCCACGTTGAAGTTGGCTACTGAACCACCAGTACAGCTTCACAAATGCCGTCTAAGATTTTAAGGAACTCACAAAAGCAAGCCCTAACCGCTCCTAGAAGCAGTACTTAGTACGTAGGCAAGAAAGGTTGTAGTACAGTGGTCACGATTTGAGGCAAGGTTCACCGGGGCTGGTTACACGTATGCAACACGATGCCCACCAGATCCGCTCCCCTAGCAGCAAAGCACGAAGCGCTTGGTCGCAGTAGTCTCCAGCAACACTTCCCCCCGAAGTTCTACCAAATGTCGGGTTTTTGCCGGAGAAGAGTGTTGGTCGATGTTGAAGTTGCGGAGTGTTTGTCTTGTAGTGAAGCCTTGGGCGTTGGTCTCGAGTGCGGGGTAGTGTGTATATTTAATAATGAATTACGTTGGTCTCCCTAAACATGCATGCCTTCCTGTTCTACAGGGGCTTCCTAGTACTTTTGCTTGTTTCTGTTTCTTTTCGTGCCTTTGTTGCTACCCTGCATGTTTTTCTCTTTTTTCTGTGGCACTTCATGTTTATCTAACTAAATGCATGTTCCTTACTGCTAAATGCATGTTCCCTACTGCTAAATGCATGGTCACTGTGACTGCTGGCCCGTCAAGGCAGCCGTCGCAGTGACAAGTGCTTCTGGCTGCTTAGCAAGCATGCCAGAGCCTTTGCACCCATGCGCTCTGGCCTGGTTGCTAAGCAGCCAGACGCGGGCATGGCAGAGAGGCTCGAAAAGCCTTTTCCTCCCAGGTCTCGGAGATCGAGACAGAGTCTTTATTGAGACAGTTGTCGTCATTTATAGACAACAGGCTGATGCTACCAGCCGGGTTAGAGACGCAATGGCGTCGACCCAGAATAGACAGAGGAGTACTCAGACAAGAATGGTTGAGGAAACTTATCCGTGTTTATGGTTGGGGACTTGGTCCTCTTAAATACTAAGAACCTACCGTTAACGTTGGTTCGCTCCATTGGGAGTAACAAGCTGAAGCATCGCTTCATTGGGCCCGTTGGAGTCCTCGGCAGGCACGGCGCTGCCTATACCATCGACCTCGTGAAGTCAATGGCGACGCACCCAACGTCTTACGTGGGGCGTCTTAAACGGTACGATGGTCCGTAGGATCTTCGCCCTGAGAGGGCAAAAGAAGATCAAGAGTGGGCGAGCTCCCCTCTTCAAATCGAGGTTGAGTCTCGCGGACAACACCAACAGGAGTTGTCAAAGCCTGCAAAACGGAATGCAGGCTGGCACCCATGCGGCTCACAAAAAGAGTACGCTGGGGTCACACGGTATGGGCTCCGTCAAGAGCTATACCCATAAGCCGAGTGGGAAAAATACCACTGCGGCCCATAAGAGGGCACGTGATCGTGCGCCTCACTGGCAAGAGCATCAAGGCTCCGACGGAGTCCCATTAAGGCGGAAGCTGGGACTCGGCTGTTAACCCGCCCGTGGAGCTCCCGAGTCTCGCGACTGAGAGCGTCCACGTCCTGGCGTAGGACATCAGGGCAGTTGGTTTGCCAAACTGGTCGGCGGCTAGACCGCCAAGCCCAATGTCAAGTGCAATCTTGATCGCATATATTCGATCACGGGTTTGATGCACTTCGTCCTGCAGAAAAGACTCTGCAGGACCAGGACCCGAAGGTCCCGCTGGATCAATATGAATTCCAGCTGAGCTTCAGCTTGGAGCTCCTAGACTGGGCAACCCTTGTGAGGGACCCAGTGACCTGTGCAACTGAGGAGGTATTCTCCGGCTGCACCGAAGGGAATCCCCACACGGGGTGGAGACCTCCCTTGGTCTCAGACTTCTTCCGAAGTCTAGTAAATTCCTTTAAGGGAATTTGGTGCGGTGCAAGAAGCACGCACCTGGCGGCCTCTATGTTCTCGATGAATAGAGACACGCCCTTAATTAGGTGGCGCTCGTACGCACCCATGGAGGTATGACCTCCTGTCAAATGGACGTGGGCCCCTGAGCTGCTCATGGAACAGCAGAGATCCATGGCCCTCATGGGGGAATACCCTGGAGCATGGGTAAGAACCCAACGCTCAGTGTGAGTACGCTCACGATGGACTGGCTGTCTAGCCAGTCGAGCAGCAAGTAGCTCTTCTTGCTGCTCATTGAGGTTGTTCGCAACCTCAAGAAACTCTTCGTTATAGGCCTCATCAAGATCCTGGTCGCTTATGTGAAGCGACTGAGAGGCGCTGCGCTTCCTGGCGCTGGCCTCATTGGCATGGTTAGCCGTGTTGGTAATCTGGGCACGTCGTTTGCCTTTTGCCAATGTTAAGTTCTTAGGAGGTAAAGCCTCCTTGGCGTCCACGTTGCTGTGGACGTCATCGGCACCACCAGCTGTGGTGCATGTGTCCGGATTTTTAATCGCGGACTTGGACTCAGTGTTTTAGTCCTTAACCTCGTCGCCAGGGCAAACGACAAGGGTATCGTCAGTCAAGCTGACGTGAGACTTGCTCATGGACCTGCGGATGGGCCTTGGGTCCTCGCAGTGGTCCGGTGATAACGACGGAGATCGTCTGTGGAGCGAGCTAGTGCTCGCTGCCACGTCAGGTGCATCTTGCACCTTGTTTGCTTTCGCGATGACATCAAATGATGTCTTGGCTTTGCCGCGAGGCTTAGCCGTCTTTTGACTTGGGCTTCGCAGCCTTTGTCTTTGTGGGCGCAAAGGTGCCACTTGAGCTTCCCCTTTGGGGCATGCTCTGAGGTCGACGTGGAGACCTTGGGGACGTAATGGCAACTTGCCTGAAGCTCTGTGAGAGCAGGGAGCTGTAGCGCAAGAGCTCGGCGGCCCGTCGAAGAATTTCGACTCTTCGAGTGAAATGTGAAGGGTTCACATTTGCCTCATTTTGATTGGGTGAAAATCCAATCTAAGTGGGGGAGGATGTAACGGGGTTACATGAAAGGGGTACCCCAGAAAGGGTACCGCCTTTAGAAGTAGATATACTTCTGTGAGTATTTGTTTTAATACTCTGATGGAGTTGTGTGAGCCACACTGTGGTGTGGGCCACACTACTGCCACGTAGGTTCGGTGGCTGAGGGCCAACCAATAGTTTTAAACCTACCTTTTATATGCATAATTAGCTTAAAGTATAGTTAATTAGGAGTTTGTATTACAGGCCAAATGGACCTAATTAACTATAAATAAATCAGTCTAAAATCTACTCTAAACTGGCTATTAAGTCCCCTCAGACCAGGGACTAGTGAACCGCCGTTCATTAGAGTTTGTATACTCTTAATAGCTCGCTTCCTCAAGCAAGGTGCTCGTGTGACCCCGTCACAATTATTGCAGCATCGTGTGAGCCTACTGGAAGATGACACCTCATTTATCCAGTTGCTTAGAGTGCGCACAGACTTGCTGAAGATGTGTGCGAGGTGCTGTTACTGTAACCAAGCTTGTAGTATGCATACAGACAATGATACACCGTGTTGGAGTGCGCATGCCACTGCGTTGCCGCTACCTCCATGGTCACTTCAACTTGTTGACCATCACTGGGGGGGTCCC
Source organism: Phytophthora palmivora (assembly GCA_008079305.1). Taxonomy (NCBI): domain Eukaryota; phylum Oomycota; class Peronosporomycetes; order Peronosporales; family Peronosporaceae; genus Phytophthora; species Phytophthora palmivora. The sequence goes on along the minus strand of VOQZ01001037.1, from coordinate 17,614 downwards.
ACCAGTAAATCTTCAGTAGGCAACTGAAAAAATAACCAAAAAGCAGTACATGCAGTACTACTGCAAATAGCGGCAGACGATGCATTTTTTTCCGAGTAGCAAATTTGCTACTCGGAATTTCTTCAGTAGGGCCGTTCTTCAGTAGGCAGGAGGGAGAGACCGTTGGTCGGTTGAGTCATCTCTTTTCGCTTGCGCTTTCCCTTGATGGTAGCTGAGGGCGCAGGACTGAACAAAGCAGCCGTCTGCTGCACTAGCTGGATGCTTTCGACGCTAGTTTGACTAGCACGAGCGTTGGGTTCACTATTCTCATCCTCGGTAGCAAATTCATCACTGTCACCATGATAGTCGTCTTCACCAGAGACGAGTACACTAGCCTCGTCGCGATAGAATGCATGGTGCGGAGCTGTGACGTCGTCTCGCTCAAACAGAGGTGTCGATGACATGAGCGTTGCTGGTTCGACAGAGTCATCTCCACCTAGCACGTTCTTGAGAGCATTAAAGACCGCGATTTCCATGTCTGCGTTGCGAGCTTCTGTTTTATTTGCCAGTCGGATCGCTTTTCGTTCAGACCTGGGAAGATCAAACCAATTCCCTTTACCTGTAGAGCCGATCACCCGGTTGTTATTAAAGCCCACGATAAACTTGTACGCGATCGGCAGCGTATTCTTTTTATCTGTCACTGCCTTTTCGGAGCGAAGAGTGGAGCCACCGCATAGCACTTTGAAGATTTCGTATATAGCAGAGTTCAGGACGGCCGCACTCTCCCCCTTATCGCGCGGCTTCTCGACTTCAGTGCGCCAATCCTGAACGAGCTTCAGAGTTTCATCCGTAGTCCAGTTCTTGCCTCGTGCACGCGATTTTGGTTGCTCAGCACCTCCAGACGTACTCACAGGATCACGGACAGTACGCTCTCCAGCCTCGTGCAAGCTGCCGACCCCTTCAAGTGCCTCCGCCATCGTCGATGAACAGGATCTCGGTCTCTCCCTCCTGCCTACTGAAGAACGGCCCTACTGAAGAAATTTCGAGTAGCAAATTTGCTACTCGGAAAAAATGCATCGTCTGCCGCTATTTGCAGTAGGGTGGTACTCTGCATGTACTGCTTTTTGGTTATTTTTTTCAGTTGCCACTGAAAAAATTTATATGTAGCAAGAATTTGTGTGACTTTCCTGTGCTCGTATATAAACGAAGTGATTCGATACTTGTTGATACAGTTCCAGATTGCTCACACCATGAATCCGGGCGACGACGAAGTCGACCTCCGAGAACAGGTGAGGGCCGTGAAAGACAATGTTATCGGCCAAAAAACAGCACCAATATACGTACGGGGAATATGCCGCTATGTAGCATGGCTCTACAGACGGAAGAGACATCTCCTACGCGATACCTTTCTCGGCAACTTACGTAGCAGCGATTTGGGACAAGACGACTCTGGAATTGCATCGCTGAAGCTTAACAGCATAGATCGTTTCATGGAAGAGAATCGTGAAGTATCACCTCTGAATTACAATCTTCACGAACCTGATGATTTTGAGGAGTTTTTGAAGTCTCTTAGTGGTAGAAGTGGAGGAAAACCTGGTCGATCGGTCTACGACTCGATGCGTTCGAGTCTGTTCTATCTTTACCGTGGATATGGCCAAACAATGTCGCCTAAAATACTAGAATCCCTCCGAAGTAACAATCATCATCAAATACAGTACAACGATGCAGCCCACGACGGGGTTATCGATGAACATAGCGACACCCTCCAGAATGCACTACAGACTTTATCACTTACGAAAGATTTTCTAGGGTAACGGCCGACTTTCATATTCCTGGCATGTCATTGATGACCGCATGGGAGCATTGATGCTTTGGTGATCCTTCTGGGCGAATTGGCCCATACCGTTTCCTGCAATGGAGGGATTTGTCCTCTAGTAAGAAGCGAAAGACACTGTCAAATTATCGATGCATGATGATGGAGATACAAACTAAAATTCCCCACTGCTCCTGGATCTCAGCTCCAACTATTCAACAAGCTCGCGAAATGCTACAAAGCGTACTGGCAAAGCTTCCTGTCAGTGATGTCACTCCCAAGAAACGTCAACGACGCAAGGATCAGCTCAAATGATCTACCGCTCTCAACGTTATTCTAGCAAACCGCAGTGTATCAGCCCGAACTGGATAGTGTAGCGTGAATATAAAACACGTAAGTAAAACTCAAATATGCTGTGTACATGAGGAGAGAGGATTTACCTTGTCGATGAGAACTACGATCACGACTTGAAGTAGGCGTTTACTACCGAAATACGTGGTGGCACAGATTTCGTTTTTCACGGTATATGCATGTGCGCCTGACGCCAACGAATTCTTAGATACTTTGGATACCCCTGAATGACAGTTATTTTGTATGGACACTCTGAGTGGATTTTCGAATTCGTTGGCGCACAGACGCACACAAAACGCAAAGGCCGCCATACAAAGTGGAGGCCAGACGCCAACGAATTCAAGAGAATTACTGGTGGGAACCCCCCCCCCACTGGATAATTAGCCAATAGTGCTGCTGCGTCGGTTGGTCGGCGATTTTGCTGAGACATGCAGATCGCGCTATTTCGGCTAATTTGGCCGGAAATCACAATAAGATTGTGTCGTCGTTACTGCCTAGAGTACCGTGATTTTTTAAAAGGGCGCTCAATGTGCCCTTCTATTAATAGCGAGCAATATCTTAACTCCTCTAGTTTATCCCTCCGGCTCGCGAAAGGGTTAATGTGTCGCGGCGCCAAATTTGCATATGAGGTATGTTACGAATTGCGAAAATCCACTTGTTAACACTAGTAGTACCTCTCTTCATATCTCGTACGTATCTAAATAGCATCTGCTAACTGCAAGAATTGGCCAAGTTATCGGTACGAATGTAGGTGTAAGGTAAAAAATCAAATATGGGCCGAGAAGAAAGATGCTCGGATAACTCGGCATCTATTAATGCGTTGACAAAAAGTATGACAGTTTCTGAAACTTCGCAAGCAGAGATTGCTTCTCAATTTTTTGTAGTAGCAGACCAATGGAATTAAGCTCATGCTCGTGGAGAAGAAAAAAAATCGTCTTAATCAGTTTATGGCCGAATTCAGTCTTGCTTTCAGTATTGAAAAGTGTCATTTTTGTGACCACATGAGGTTTGGGTTACTCCACGCTCACCTTTTATATTTCTACTTGTGATCAAGTTTCGACGGAGATTGACTTACGGAGGACAAACAGAAATTTGCCATTGTTACAACAATAATAGTCAAGTGCTGACAGCTCAGTCGTCTAAGCGGCGAGCTTATTGAGGGCCCATTATGGGAGCAGGGTTGTCGCGGGTTCAAGTCCCGTTAATTCTCCGCACTGATTTGGTAAGTAAAGCATCTATTCAACTTCAAAGTGCAAGACACTCAACTAACATTTTGTTGTTTAGACTACAACTGAACAAGTAATATGCGGAGCAGCACACTTCTCTTCTACACATTTATCTGCAGTTGTAGTAACAGCTTTCTTAGACGACTTGTTTTTTTTGCTGCCAGTCTCTGCAAGTTCCTGGAGCACTTCATGTGTAAGCAGCCTCCCCCCAACTGCGACTCGTTTACGCTTTGTCGTCTTCTTCGGCTTTTCCCGTAGCGTCAGGACCTCAGCTTCAATTGTTGGCTTCACGTGGAGCCATGACGCCAGATGCACGTGTCGTGGAGCACCATTGCGCTCGTACAGTCCCAGCCGCTCATGCATACGTACAAGTGACAGAGGAAACACCCCACAAGCTTTGAAACCAACTCTGACATTTCTGCCGATCTTGCTGCTGGTCCACGCCATGCTTGCTAGTTTAATTGCTGTCGCTTTGTCAATCGAGTAACGACCTTCGTCATCCTCCTCGACAATCTCCTTGATCAGGTTGCACAGCTTCACTTTTAGGGTAGCAAACACAGCAACATCGAGAGGTTGCAGTAGATGAGTTGCGTTGGGAGGCAGGAGCACCAGCAATATGTTGAGACTTGATGCTGTCTCAATCACGTCGGCAGAGTAGTGAGAGCCACATCCGTCAAGTACCAACAGCAAGGGTCGTTTGACAGTGCTCGGTACTGATGCAGCAAACACGTGAAGCCATCGCTGGAACAAGTACGTGTTGATGAAACCCGAAGGCGAGGTGGTAATTGCTGCACTCGAAACCCCACACTCTCTCAGAATATCCCATTCCCCCGTCTTCCCAGGTAGTATGAATGCGGGAGGCACCACGAAGCCCGCTGCACTCCCACAAGCAACAATAGACAAGTGAAAGTTGACTGTAGGATCCAGGCACCAAACGTTTGACGATCCACGAACTGCAACAACCTTTTTGCTCTTCTTGCGCGTCTGGAATGCGGTCTCGTCCATGTTGACGATACGAGAGCTGTCAAGTCGTAGCTCAAGCAGCAGCTTGGCCAACGTGTTGAAGAGCGTCTTCAAATCGTCTGACGTAACACAGTTACGTTTCTGCGAGAGCGACTGGGCGACACGCGTAGTCAGGTCGGGGTGTCGAGCGGTGAAGCGCTGGTACCAACCGGGACCTACGCTTTTGCCGGTGACGAGCAGTGATAGATCCTGTGCCTTCTTCAGGATCATAGATCTATCCACCGGATAGCCGAGGATTTGGCGTCCAACGATCCACTCGTAAAGATGACGCTCAGCCTCATGAGGGAGACGTGGCTTCGGGCCTCGACGACGAGGTTCTAGTGACGGGTTATGTTCGGCCGCAGCGACCCACTTGCGAATCGTTCTCTCCAGAATTCGTGACTCTTCAGCAACAGCTGAAATCGCCACACCGTTGCAGACTTGAGCAACGATAGCTGTTTTGGTTGCAGTGGAGTAGGAATGGCGCAGTGGCATTGTTGTTGCTGGTACAGAAGCAAAATGAGGCTTCGGTCTTCACTGAGCTATGAGTGGACACAATGAATGTAGGTAAGCAGAACTATTTGGCTGGAGGACAAGCTCCAAAATTGGCGCCAACGGCTCGCGCCAAATTTTCAAATTTAATTTTGAAGGCATTCGTATTTAGTGAGTTTTAGCCAATAAAGTACTTGCTCTGTGAACTACTTCACGTCATTGGCAGTTAAAATACGGCCTTAAAATGGTTGTTTTGTGAACTCGAGGCTCTATCCATCAAAACTATATTCTCTTTATCGGGTTCTACCTACTCGACCCGAATAGCGACATCGTCATTTTTAATACTACTACGCTGGTTAGTTGGGTTGTAGAGTGACGCTGCCATGGACTGCATCACCACGTCGCGAATTCGCGTCCACAACGTCAGATTCTGCTCCTTCATTGACTCGTACGTCTCTCGACGCATCTCAAACACGATACATGGTTCTGTTGCGATTGCGACCGATTGTCGCTGTTGACGACTGAAGAATTCCACCTCACCAAATAGAGACCCCGACTCGATTGTGTTGTGGTTGACTGTGATGGAGCCACTTGCGAGGAAGAAGAAACTGTCTGGTGATTCCCCAACGCCGTAAAACTCGTGACTAGCGGGTACCTCAAGTCTTCGAAAGAATTGGTCAGCGGTGGTCGAAATCTGAGAGTCGTCAGTCTCACATGGGAACTGCTGTAGCAGTACACTGATGCTCTCTTCGTGGTTGATACTACTACGAACTCGGGATGCCTTTGCGCTGCCGGTGCTGGTCAAGAGTTGGTTCTCGCACAACTCGAGAGCTGACTCAGCACTAGAGTAAAAACTCTCGTTGCCCACGATGTCGTTCTTTACAAGCACGCTGCGGATTTCTGGAAGCGCTCCAGCGTACACTACAGTGATATTGTGGTTGTTGCAGTACTTCTGCAAGATGAGGAAAGCACTGCGGGAAGCTGTAGCATCTATTGCCGTGACGTTCGTGAAATCCATGACAACGTACTCAGTCGGGACTGCATCGGAGTTGGTGGCAGGAGTTCCGTCGAGGCACTCGATCAATGGGATTCGATGACTGTCAGGCGTCAGAGGCATATCCGCGTCGCCTAGGTAGTTCGCCCCAGCATCAGTAACACCAGGTAGTTTCTTGCAAACGTACACAGATTTCTGGACACTGTCGAGGATCTGTACCGACGAACCGAAGAAGAGGAAGCCACTGAACTCGAAGTACGCGATGGTGTCGCGCTTCTGGTCCAACATCTTGCGTTCATTCAGAGTGCGCGCTGCACCCGATGAACGAGGTTTCCGGTTCACCACGGGAAGACGAATGTAACCAAACAGGAAATTCACGATTGCAATGCCCACACCGATCAGCATACCCTCGTCGAGTGCCACAAGATTCACAGCCACGAACGTCATCCACAGCACTGCATACTCGCGCAACGACATTTTCTTGAACGTGAGCACGAGCCACTCGATCATGAGGTCGATGGCGATAAAGATGAGTGTGGCTGCGAAGAAGAACCTAGGCACGTAGCTCATGACGGACACGGGTGCCAGCACGATGGCGAACTCCGAGATGATCACGCACACACCCACGATACGGGAATTGGTCTTTGAACGGTACGTGAAAATGGTCTGCGAGAAGATGTAGGAACCCGTGTATCCGCCCAACAAGCCGCTCACGACGTTGGACCAACCCACCGTCTTGAGTTCGTGGTTGAAGTCGAGCTTTCTGCCCATGTCGAGTTCGATGGCGGCAATATCCAGACACGAGGAGAACGCCACAATGAACACCATGCCGATCCACGTCCCGAACTGTTTCGGCAATTGTTCCCAGTGCACTTGCGAGAAATCGAAGAGGTCGAGCAGCTCCGAGATGGTGGCAGGATCCTTGGCGGGGTCAATCCAACCTCCGTCACGCGCGTCGTCCATTGAGATGCCACCAACCAGCATAATGAAGAAGAAGACCACAGGCATGATCATGATGGCTCCGGACAAGATGAACGAGTTGTCATAGCGCTGGGACACAACGAGCAAGAAGGCTCCACCTAGCACACCCGGTACGCATAGCAGAACGTCGTGCGCATTGTCGAAAACGCTAATCATGGACTCGATGTCGTTGACGACTAGACCAGTGCACAGTGCAAGTCCAGCGTAGAGGCAGAAAATGCCAATGAAGGCCAAGTAGCCGCCGATTACAGGCATTGGCAAGTACGACGCGAGCGCAGCCAACTTGAGTTTACCCATGATGACGAGACAGAGACCTAACGATGCCGTGGCGATTCCGATGATGATGATCGAAGTGGTTACCTTGGCCTCGAGGGGTACGTCGTCACCCAGAGAGTTACAAATGGAGGTAGCCATGGTGCTTAGGAAGATAAGACCGGCGTCCTGCACTTGACCGATGGAGAACGGCAACGAACTCATGAGCGTGAACATAACTTGGTGGATGACGCTGGAGAAGATGACGAGCTTGGAGAGGGCTGGCATGAAGTCTTCGAAGTCCTTGTGGCTGAAGAGGATGACTGCGTAGCCGTACATGGTGGGGATGGTCAGGATGGAGTTAATGATGCCGTACATGATGGCATTCGTGATAAGGGCGACATTCTGCGGGCCACCCTTGTCCTTGAGTGTACTAGAATCTAGTTTGCCATTGGTTTGAAGCAGTGAGTGGGTAGGCGATTCGAGGTTAGTCTTCCTTGTCTTCTCGCGTGTAATGGAGACCATGGATAATTGGGACAAACGGGAGATTTGGCTGTTGCCGTGAGTGATTGAGTCCATGGTTCCCAGTGTGCGCAACGGGCGTCAAAAAGTGGAATGAGCTGCTTTCCCATCAGCACTCGTGAACTGCGACGAGTCGAGTTCAACTAGATACATGTACTGTTAATCAGGCAAATTCTTGTAGAGACCATCCGTTTTGACGCAAACGAGGGCAACACGCTCTCGGTATAATAGGTTTACGGTGCGCTTGCTTACTGGCTTTTCGGCAAAGCTGTCGCTAGTGCAGCCTGGATGGTGGCAAAGCTCTCGAATCTGTTCGTGATGCCCGCACACCTGTATCTCTCGTTCGTCCACATCACTGTTTGTATCCTGTTCTGTGACGGAGACGGAACTTCCGTCTTGCCTCGAATTTCGTGTTGAAAGGAATCTGGGCAGACAGATGATTACCACCAACACGGCGATTTACCTATAAAAGTTGACTGATTTGCTAACTTTTAAGTTGCCCTATACAGGTATTTACCGTAAACTACGAGTGAGTCACTGCAACACAAGGATTCAAGGTGACACGACAAAAGAACATGCAGAGATAAGAATTGTATGGAAGACGCCCCGCCCCGTTCTTAAAATTTGTCTCTTCGGTTTACCACATACCATTTCTTCAAATCCTTAAATTGATTAATTACGTTTAAAGAAAAAATTGCCAACATGTCGACTGTTGCAGTGAGGTTTTAGTTACGGCAATAGAAGTCTACATGTGTATTAATCGATCCACAGTGTTTGGTTTTAGATTATAAAATAGTTTCCTCCTGTCACAGGAGTCCAGTGTCTAGAGCTAGCTTCACTTCAATATTTTTGAAACGACGGCACATGTACCCTAGCAGAGCCGGAGGCATCCAAAGACAAAACACCATACGACAATTCGTATCGGATGTGTGATTACAACAAACCGTCTTCAAAACTGCCTAGCGACTGCCATTGGCGACACTTTTTATCATGAAGCCATGCGTTGAGTGAAAAGGCCGTTCATGCAGTTGACCGTCAACCGCATGAACGTGTGGTAGAACGGTCTTTCACTTGACGGCTAAGCATTTGCCTTGTCGATGACAACGCAAATGTGACAACTTTTCACCGACGGAGTGTACCGGTATGGTACATAGATCCTGTACTGGAGTCCAGCGTGTAAACGTGCTTTTAAAGCTTATACATGTAATACACCAAGTGGTATTTGTACTGTGTACCTGTTTGCCATGTAAAAGGGAATGTTAGTAGGATTTAGTGGAAACTGTGGGACTGATCTGAATATGAATTGGCTACATACACCGCATTAAATATTTTCGTCTTCCCAGTGATTCATTGTTTACACAGTAAATGTACATGTAGAGAAGGCCACATGTAGAGAAGACCACGTGTAGATAGGTACGCTCACTACGTGGTCAATATAGTGGATAGTCGATTGCATCACGAAGCCGCAAGTCGAACTGTTGCTTCCCTGCACATCCCCGTATCCTGGCTGCATACCGATCAGTCACTGATTCAGTGCGATCTGGCCCATTGCACCGGAACTGGCACTGTGGTTTGGCCATCATCAAGATTCAATACACCATACTAAAAAGCCGAGTTCCTTGTATTGGTCGTTTGTATGTACCTACTGTTGGTTTGACGCAAGCACGCAATTGATACCAGTCGTCACCAACGGAATACACAAGAGGAAGAAAAGCAAACTGAAATTAGTAAATAGCTCTAAGTATGCGCTTTACAAGATCTAGGGATCGGGTGAAATCAAACCCGCTGAATCAAGCCAATGCTTCGAAGTATCTCTTTATTGCGGACACTGCCTTTGTAGTTAGTCTTCTCAGATTGATTATTCCATCGATGGATATTCAATGATACTGTATCAGAACTATCTGTGTATTCCTTGGTTTAGCTTAGTGGCAGATCTTGTTTCTCAAAGCAGGTCACTTTTGATATTTGGACGTCATGACATCCGTCTTCTAGCGGGAAATCCATGCTCTTGCAAGATCCGTCACCAACGCAGTTACTTCTCGTAAATCAATCCCTAAGTCACAACGCATCTCGTGCTCCTGTCCAAGCTATGAAGAGGTTAACGATCAAAGACACAATATTGTCAAATGACATATCCACCGGATAAAGAAACAGTCCCGATCAAGTAGGCTTTGGTAAGCCATCCTGCAATTCTACTGGGGCTGTTCGCACTACATGAACTTCGAAGCACGTTCCACTACTCTACTCCCTCTTTGTTGCTATCTAATGGTAATGGTACTGTACGACAACACACAATTAGTCACAGTTCTATTTTACCAAAACCAAACGAATACTTCTTTAGCTTTTTCTAATATTATGTTTCTTACACTATTATACGTCCACCACCCCACTATCTCCTCTCCAGTCAACTAACTAACTGCCAGTCACTCTCCAAGTGTCCATGACTTCACAGGCTCCAGCAGACGCCAACAACGAGGCAGCCGACGGCTTCAACGGCTCCAAAAGCTTCGCCGAGCTTGGCGTGGACTCGGCCATCTGCGAGGCCATTTCAGCCGTAGGCTGGTCGGCGCCCAGTAAGATCCAGCAGCAAGCGATTCCACACGGTTTAGCTGGTAAAGACATCATTGGATTGGCTGAAACAGGCTCAGGCAAGACCGGCGCCTTCGTGATCCCAATTCTCCAGAGTTTGCTGCAAAATCCGCAGCGTTTGTACGCGCTGGTGTTGGCTCCGACGCGAGAATTGGCCTATCAGATTGGCGAACAGTTCGAAGCTCTAGGTGCATCCATTGGCTTGAAATGCGCCTGCGTCGTGGGCGGCATTGACATGATGCAGCAGCAGGTGGCACTGGCTCGCAAGCCTCACGTGGTTATTGCCACGCCCGGTCGACTCGTGGACCATTTGGAGAATACCAAGGGCTTTAGTCTTCGAACCATGAAGTTTTTAGTCTTAGACGAGGCTGACAGGATGCTCAGCATGGATTTTGAAGAGGAGATCAATCAGATTGTGCAGCTCATGCCGGCCGAGAGAAATACGTATCTCTTTAGTGCCACGATGACGTCCAAGGTGCGGAAGTTGCAACGTGCGTCGCTCAAAGACCCGGTCAAGGTCGAAATTACACACAAGTTCGCCACACCCGAGACTCTGAAGCAGCACTATTTGTTTATCCCAGCCAAGTTTAAGGACTGCTACTTGGCCTACGTGCTGAATGAAGTAGCCGGCCAGTCAGTGCTCATTTTTGCCAGTACGTGTAATGGCACACAGAAGGTGACGCTGATGTTGCGGAACTTAGGCTTCCAGGCCATCTGTCTCCATGGACAAATGCCCCAACCGAGTCGACTTGGAGCTCTGAACAAGTTCAAAGCCAAGGCGAGGAATGTCTTGGTGTGCACGGACGTGGCCTCGCGTGGTCTAGATATCCCCAGTGTCGATGTGGTGATCAATTATGATATCCCGACCCATGGGAAGGATTATATTCACCGTGTGGGACGTACGGCTCGTGCAGGTCGAGCTGGTGTGGCTATCTCGTTCGTCACGCAGTATGATGTTGAGCTGTACCAACGCATTGAACACTTGTTAGGCACGAAGCTTGACGCATACCCGTGTGAAGAGGAGACCGTGTTGGTCATGTCGGAGCGAGTGAACGAAGCGCAGCGTATTGCAACGATTGAAATGAAGGACGCAGCTGCTAATGGCACAGGCACCAAGCGTGGACGCTACTCGCGTGATGATGATGACGAGGGTGGAGATGAGGAAGGAGGTGAGAAGCGATACAAATCGGCTGGTCGTGTGCAGAAGGGAGGCCGTGGGGGTGGCCGTGGAGGTCGTGGCCGTGGTGGACGCGGGGGTCGAGGCAAGCGGAATTAGAGACACAATATGCCTATCATAGAAAATGTTTAGATATTTGTCCTCATCATTCCGGCGGTGCAAACGCGCCGCCCGTGCTAAGATGTTGAACCCTGTGATTATTTGGCGTCCTTATTTTCATCGAATTTCGCTTCCTACACTTAAGGGCAGCATCAAGTCCGTTCCAAGGCGACTGCCTCGTTGGGCTTTCGCACTCGGAAAGGCATTCCAGAATCGCAGTGTTTCATCTCCAGCTCCAGTGACGATAGTCTGACCATCGGGTGACATCGCCAGATACAATACACGGAAAGTGTGTCCCGTGAGTGTCGCTAGCTTGGTCATGGTCGGATACTTCCACACGATGATCTGGTTTAGCGAGTATCCGTGGGTGCTCACAACTTCATTTGCGTTTTTTGACCACATGAGGTTACACACCTGCGATCCCGTGTCCACGAAGGGCAAAGCTGTCAACGACTGTGTGTTCCAGAAACGAATGCACCTGTCAGCAGTGCCACCGCCAGAAGCCAAGAGTCCATGCTGGTGCGGCGACCACGCAATAGCTTTCACAGCTGCAGAGTGCTCGTTGAAGCGTGCAAGTGGCATCGTGGCATCCCCACGCAGACTCGAAGACATCGACTGGACGTTCCAAATGAGCAGTTTGTTGTCATTGCCGCCTGAAGCCAGCTGACGGCCGTCAAAGGACCATTTCAAACCGCACACTTCTTGTTTATGGCCTGCTAATTTGTTCTGGAATGGCTCCTGCGTTCTCAAGTCCCGCATCAAAATGGTGCGATCGCGACTACCCGATGCCAACGACTGACCATACCAGCCTAATGTCCCTACGCGAGCCAAATGACCACTGTCAATAGCATGGTCAAGAAGGTCAGTATACAGACAAATATTCTGTCAAGCACGGGATAGCAGCCTTCGTACGTCATGGTGCGGATCTTTTTACCGGCGCTGACGTCCCAGATTTGTACTTCACCACTGTTTGTTCCCACTGAGAGGTGTGTGCCCTGCATCCGTCAACGAGAATAACGATAAGGACGACGACATGCTGGTATGATTTGATGGTGATAAACTTACCCGTTGGCTCCAACTGACAGACGTGACAGTATCACTAGGCCCGAGGTCGCAGAGCATTGTGACCTTGCTGGTGCAGGCACTCCAGAGGTAGACACAAGAACTGAGACCAACTGCCACGACATTTGTAGCCGACCAGTCCACGAGATTCAGGTAGAAATCATCCTGCAGCGATGGAGCATCCAGTACTTTGAAGGGTGTGCGTGCAATTCGTCGACGGCCATTTTCTCCGTCATGTAGACCAGCAGTAAGGAACCGTTGTGTGGAATCTGTCAACCCCGAGTACGGCAGGAAAGTCTTCACATCACCATACAATGATTGTCGAGGAGCTTTAAAGCGCAGAATATTGCTGGATGAACTGCTGCTCGGTCGTATGCACATCGTGCTGTCATTGTACGTGCGTACACAGGAAATGGATCGTGGGTCGTACATTGCGCTCAAGCTATCGTGACTAGATGGGCTTACGGCAGCAGAAGATTGACTACCACCAAAATTTGATCGAGTTGGTGAGTGCATTCCTAGTAGCTCTCGCTTCAGCATCATTGAATACGGTGAGGAAGTTCCTGGCTGTGTTCCCTGGGTTTTTGGATTGCTATCCACGGTACTGCTAACACCCCTTGTAGGTGCAGCAGTCAGCATTGTGCCACCTTGAAGTCGATTAGCTCCATTATCACGATTCTGGTTATTATATTGGCGTGGGGAATCTGCTGTCAGTCCGAATCCAGTGTCAAGTTTCGTTGTTAACTGCGATGGAATGAAACGATCACTGTAAATGTTCTTGGATCTGCTATCGCATCGACACAACAAAAGTTTAGAAATCAAAAGTGCGATTGAGCGGATGACTAGATGGCGTACCGTTTGATAGTCCGATGGGGAAGTGTCTTGCCATAGCTGAATCCGTTCTCGTCTGCAAGTCCTGACAACCGCAACTCATACTGGCGGTGGAGTGGTTGACTAGTCGTACCTGGTAGAATCACGGAATCTCGACCCATATTGCCGACCTGGACGCTTCCACTATCGCTTAGCCGCCTCTTCCTGCTTGAGATGCAGGTGGAGTTGATACGAAAGTTGGCTAGGGGATCCAATCCCTTGACGCTGCCTACGGACGGGCTGATCACGAAGTGCGATGTATTTTTCTCGATGCAGACCATGCCGAAAATACCGTCTTGGGATTGCGCTTTGCTGGACAATTTGGATCTGGCTGACGGGCCGAAATCTTCAATGCTCAGGTTCGAGAGGTAAGGTACCACACAACGGCTCCACTGGTGTGTGAACCGGTCAATCACGTTACCCTCGTCCTCTCAACAGCTCCCAGAAACCAAAAAAGAGCAAGTGGTGCACAGTTCGTCTCAATCTAAAAATGGGATGGCGTCGTGCGTGAGCAATGGCCAGTGAATGCTGAAAATATAGCTGCGAAACAACTTTGAAACCGAAGTTTGCCTCTTCACCTCGAAGACGAGGGGTCTATGATGAGTAATGTCAGTTCCATCATGTGAACGCAGCACCGAGAACAAGAAGTAATGTCATGATTTCTCTCAAACATCTCTCAAACAACTTTCCGGGTCTAGACAAGTGTTCGGCAACGAAGGAAGAGACTAAGGGTAAATGAATATCCATTCGAAAGGATCGGACACGCATCGCGTCGTTTCACTATCAAATATAGCAAGACTAAATAAATTCTCACAGGCAGGTCGAGGCTCGAAACGACCAGTGACTGCCTGGCTGACTCACAATGCTTCCAGGCATGAAATGTTCGGCATTTTCATCCTAGACATGTTCGTTCCTCACGCACTACATACTTCACCGTTGTCGTTAAACGTTCCCAATTGAAGTTGCAGCTGCTTCCGGAAGGATGTGATGGCTTGCTGGTCGATCATTTGTTAATCTCCTCACCACTCAGTCCACGTCCACACTTGTCCGCATACAATAGACACGCCACACCACAGTCAAAACCACTGACTTGGTGTTTCTTTGTAATAGCGCTCACTGTACGTTCCAGCCATCCTTTCTGTTGTGGATAGCATCCATCCAGCCACTCAATCACCGCTCGTGGTACTGACCGATAGGAAATACCCGATCTTGACGCCAACTTCCCCATTGGTTCAAACAGTTGCAACGTGGGTGTGGGTTCCAATTGCACTCGGAACAAATTCCAATGGATCCGGTCGACATCACAACGAACCAATGGTGTGGCACTGTCATAGTCCACGACGCGTCCCAGCACGTCTTTCACAGTAAAATCTCTAGTGCTTCGATGGCCTCGACAGCGACGTTGCCATGGCGAGCCCGAACTCTTGAGTCCCGTCTCCAATTGCAAGTGATAGAAGGCAGTGGGCAAGAAATGCACCGTCGGATACAAAGTGGCAAATTTCCAGAGCATCAGATCGATCAACGTGCTCGTGATCCAGTTGCTCTCATCCACGCGGTCTTCCGGACCAAAAGCCGACTGCAACAGTCGGAACCGCCGCCTTTTCGTCTCTCAGCTTCCTCTTCGACTGCAAACGACGTTTCTTGGCACTTCGAGGCGGTCGCAAGGGGGTGCGAGCTCGACGCCGTTGCACAACATGGTCGGCACGTTGCAATGGCATTGTGGCCTTGTCCATGTCGATTTGGGTGGATGTGTGGCGAATGCTGCATGGAGAAATGACACGAGAACGAAGGTGCATGACGAAGGGACGTGGCGGATGGAGAATTGCATGAGATTTTCTGAGGAAAGGCAGTTGGTGTGCAATACATTATTCGGAAATAACAGAGAGAAGTACGGTACCTGTATCAGAGTTTTAGCCAATAAAATCAAGATGGCAGAGGCATCATCACTGACCAAATCACATTTTCAAAAACAAACATATAATATCACAGGTTATCAACTTTACAGTACCTCTGTAACGAATAAAACTTCGCTTTAAGGAAAGTTCAAGCAACAGCGTATAGGTAATCACAGGTATCAATTATCTAAGGCTTGTCAACCCAATAGTTAGACGGTCACTCTCATTCCGTGATAGTCGCTGCTGCCGCCAGTATCCGTCACTTCGCTGTATTTCGCCTCCCCGTGATCGTCCGAAGCCCGTTCAACGACCACCTTGTAGACCAGCGTCTTGCGTACATACCGTACTTTTTTACTTTTTCCCGACGGTACTGCAGCTTCAAACCCAAACGCCAAACCCGAAAAGATGCCCAGCCCCTCGTTCGAGTCCCAACGACGTATGAAGCGTCGCAAATTCACGCACTTAAACAACGCGTGCGTCACCGTAGCATTGGCGACGGTAAATCCACCTACTTTGGCAAATATGTGTCGCAAGAGGGATCGGAAAAACTTCGGACTTATGAGTATCACGGAGCTGACAACTCGTTGGTGTACAAAATGTACTGACCCCAATGAACACTTCCTTGTCGAGTTGCTGCCATTGTGGTTGGCACCCAATCTTATCACCCTCATTGGATTGATATTGGTGGGAGGTTCACACACGCTGTTTGTGTTCTTGTGTCCATTCCTGGAAGGTGATGCCCCGTGGTGGGCGATGGCCCTTGCAGCTGCTGCACTGTTCGGGTACCAGACATTGGACAATTTAGACGGCAAACAGGCGAGACGCACCAATACGTCATCACCATTGGGTCTGCTTTTTGATCACGGATGTGACGCGTTGAACGTATCGGTGGGCACTATGACGATGGCTAGTATTCTGCAATGGGGACGACGTGGAGGACATTGGGATTTGTGCTAAGCGGACACTTTGTCTTTATATTTGCGACATGGGAAGAGTGAGTGGAGTCTATTGAATTCGGAGGTTTAAAACTGACGGTGCATTTTCATGGCAGGTACTATTGGGGTCGTTGGAGCTGCCGATCATCAACGGACCGACGGAAGGAATTCTCATTGGTATTGTGTTAAAGCTGTTTACTGCAGCAGCTGGAGTCGATTTCTGGAATGAAGAGTTGATTGAGGGTGTGCAGAATAACTCACTCTTTGTCATTGTGACGATGGTCAGTTCGTGTTTACGCTAATGGTCAAGTACGTCAACATGATTATACGTGTATTTCATGCATGTTAACTTGACTAACTGATTTTCCTCATCAAATAGTGTGAGGAATGCGTTACATGCTGTGCGATTGAACCAAGACTCGGTTCTTGTGGCGTTTACGCGACTTTTGCCGTTTGTTATTATCAACACTTTGGCTGGACTTTGGGCTATGTACTCACCCTCGGATATCTTTTCTACCCATCCGCGAAGTTCCTGTGGATGCTCGGCCTGCTTAACAGCAAGCTAGTGGTACGCTTGAAAATGGTTCGCATTGTGCTGAAGTACTTAATATGCTAATCACTATGTATTCTTCCTGACCAGCTACACTTGATGCTGGCTCACTTGTGCGGCGAAGAGTACCACCCGTTCCGCAAGACGCTTGTACCGATCTTTTATGTTGCTGGCATTGCGCCTTCTGCATGTTGGAAGGCATTTACGACGCCATCAATGAAGAACTTATCGTGCGCGAGTTTCTTCCTCTCCCTTGCTGCGTACGTGCATATCGTCATTACTGTCGTATGGGAGGTGAAAAATGTGTTGGGTGTATCGGTATTCACCATCCCTCACAAACCGAAATCCACGTCTGAGTCCAATAGCAAGCCAGCAGCTAAATCATTTTAATTGGTGGTCGACGTTGGTGTGTACAGCTTGTACTCGAACGTGCACTCCCCATGGATATACGGATATAGAGATCAAATCTGGATTCTTTGAAGCGCATGAACAAGAGGAGCATTCGCAGAGTCTAATTGTTGTATTGATTTGTACGTTACTATGTTGTGACCAGAATCACCGATATGTACCAGTCTTACGGCGTTCACCTTTTCTGGTCAATGGTTTTATGGGAAAAGTGCTGGCTTGGAGTAATTTCTCGAGAATTCTTCCCCCTTGTACAGCTCGAGAGTTCTTCACACACGTTGAAATCTGGGAGGAAGAGTACTAACATCGCTTACCTCGTCGCCACGTCCAGGATGGAGTGGACTAGTCCACGCAATTTGGCATTTCCGCAACAATTCCAGCCGTGGCATCACTACGAAGATGATGAAGAAGAAAAACAAA
>VOQZ01001036.1:0-14478 GCA_008079305.1 Phytophthora palmivora | reverse complement strand
AAACAGGAAATTCACGATTGCAATGCCCACACCGATCAGCATACCCTCGTCGAGTGCCACAAGATTCACAGCCACGAACGTCATCCACAGCACTGCATACTCGCGCAACGACATTTTCTTGAACGTGAGCACGAGCCACTCGATCATGAGGTCGATGGCGATAAAGATGAGTGTGGCTGCGAAGAAGAACCTAGGCACGTAGCTCATGACGGACACGGGTGCCAGCACGATGGCGAACTCCGAGATGATCACGCACACACCCACGATACGGGAATTGGTCTTTGAACGGTACGTGAAAATGGTCTGCGAGAAGATGTAGGAACCCGTGTATCCGCCCAACAAGCCGCTCACGACGTTGGACCAACCACCGTCTTGAGTTCGTGGTTGAAGTCGAGCTTTCTGCCCATGTCGAGTTCGATGGCGGCAATATCCAGACACGAGGAGAACGCCACAATGAACACCATGCCGATCCACGTCCCGAACTGTTTCGGCAATTGTTCCCAGTGCACTTGCGAGAAATCGAAGAGGTCGAGCAGCTCCGAGATGGTGGCAGGATCCTTGCGGGGTCAATCCAACCTCCGTCACGCGCGTCGTCCATTGAGATGCCACCAACCAGCATAATGAAGAAGAAGACCACAGGCATGATCATGATGGCTCCGGACAAGATGAACGAGTTGTCATAGCGCTGGGACACAACGAGCAAGAAGGCTCCACCTAGCACACCCGGTACGCATAGCAGAACGTCGTGCGCATTGTCGAAAACGCTAATCATGGACTCGATGTCGTTGACGACTAGACCAGTGCACAGTGCAAGTCCAGCGTAGAGCAGGCAGAAAATGCCAATGAAGGCCAAGTAGCCGCCGATTACAGGCATTGGCAAGTACGACGCGAGCGCAGCCAACTTGAGTTTACCCATGATGACGAGACAGAGACCTAACGATGCCGTGGCGATTCCGATGATGATGATCGAAGTGGTTACCTTGGCCTCGAGGGGTACGTCGTCACCCAGAGAGTTACAAATGGAGGTAGCCATGGTGCTTAGGAAGATAAGACCGGCGTCCTGCACTTGACCGATGGAGAACGGCAACGAACTCATGAGCGTGAACATAACTTGGTGGATGACGCTGGAGAAGATGACGAGCTTGGAGAGGGCTGGCATGAAGTCTTCGAAGTCCTTGTGGCTGAAGAGGATGACTGCGTGCGTAGCCGTACATGGTGGGGATGGTCAGGATGGAGTTAATGATGCCGTACATGATGGCATTCGTGATAAGGGCGACATTCTGCGGGCCACCCTTGTCCTTGAGTGTACTAGAATCTAGTTTGCCATTGGTTTGAAGCAGGGTCTGGTCGCGTGAGTGGGTAGGCGATTCGAGGTTAGTCTTCCTTGTCTTCTCGCGTGTAATGGAGACCATGGATAATGGGACAAACGGGAGATTTGGCTGTTGCCGTGAGTGATTGAGTCCATGGTTCCCAGTGTGCGCAACGGGCGTCAAAAAGTGGAATGAGCTGCTTTCCCATCAGCACTCGTGAACTGCGACGAGTCGAGTTCAACTAGATACATGTACTGTTAATCAGGCAAATTCTTGTAGAGACCATCCGTTTTGACGCAAACGAGGGCAACACGCTCTCGGTATAATAGGTTTACGGTGCGCTTGCTTACTGGCTTTTCGGCAAAGCTGTCGCTAGTGCAGCCTGGATGGTGGCAAAGCTCTCGAATCTGTTCGTGATGCCCGCACACCTGTATCTCTCGTTCGTCCACATCACTGTTTGTATCCTGTTCTGTGACGGAGACGGAACTTCCGTCTTGCCTCGAATTTCGTGTTGAAAGGAATCTGGGCAGACAGATGATTACCACCAACACGGCGATTTACCTATAAAAGTTGACTGATTTGCTAACTTTTAAGTTGCCCTATACAGGTATTTACCGTAAACTACGAGTGAGTCACTGCAACACAAGGATTCAAGGTGACACGACAAAAGAACATGCAGAGATAAGAATTGTATGGAAGACGCCCCGCCCCGTTCTTAAAATTTGTCTCTTCGGTTTACCACATACCATTTCTTCAAATCCTTAAATTGATTAATTACGTTTAAAGAAAAAATTGCCAACATGTCGACTGTTGCAGTGAGGTTTTAGTTACGGCAATAGAAGTCTACATGTGTATTAATCGATCCACAGTGTTTGGTTTTAGATTATAAAATAGTTTCCTCCTGTCACAGGAGTCCAGTGTCTAGAGCTAGCTTCACTTCAATATTTTGAAACGACGGCACATGTACCCTAGCAGAGCCGGAGGCATCCAAAGACAAAACACCATACGACAATTCGTATCGGATGTGTGATTACAACAAACCGTCTTCAAAACTGCCTAGCGACTGCCATTGGCGACACTTTTTATCATGAAGCCATGCGTTGAGTGAAAAGGCCGTTCATGCAGTTGACCGTCAACCGCATGAACGTGTGGTAGAACGGTCTTTCACTTGACGGCTAAGCATTTGCCTTGTCGATGACAACGCAAATGTGACAACTTTTCACCGACGGAGTGTACGGTATGGTACATAGATCCTGTACTGGAGTCCAGCGTGTAAACGTGCTTTTAAAGCTTATACATGTAATACACCAAGTGGTATTTGTACTGTGTACCTGTTTGCCATGTAAAAGGGAATGTTAGTAGGATTTAGTGGAAACTGTGGGACTGATCTGAATATGAATTGGCTACATACACCGCATTAAATATTTTCGTCTTCCCAGTGATTCATTGTTTACACAGTAAATGTACATGTAGAGAAGGCCACATGTAGAGAAGACCACGTGTAGATAGGTACGCTCACTACGTGGTCAATATAGTGGATAGTCGATTGCATCACGAAGCCGCAAGTCGAACTGTTGCTTCCCTGCACATCCCCGTATCCTGGCTGCATACCGATCAGTCACTGATTCAGTGCGATCTGGCCCATTGCACCGGAACTGGCACTGTGGTTTGGCCATCATCAAGATTCAATACACCATACTAAAAAGCCGAGTTCCTTGTATTGGTCGTTTGTATGTACCTACTGTTGGTTTGACGCAAGCACGCAATTGATACCAGTCGTCACCAACGGAATACACAAGAGGAAGAAAAGCAAACTGAAATTAGTAAATAGCTCTAAGTATGCGCTTTACAAGATCTAGGGATCGGGTGAAATCAAACCCGCTGAATCAAGCCAATGCTTCGAAGTATCTCTTTATTGCGGACACTGCCTTTGTAGTTAGTCTTCTCAGATTGATTATTCCATCGATGGATATTCAATGATACTGTATCAGAACTATCTGTGTATTCCTTGGTTTAGCTTAGTGGCAGATCTTGTTTCTCAAAGCAGGTCACTTTTGATATTTGGACGTCATGACATCCGTCTTCTAGCGGGAAATCCATGCTCTTGCAAGATCCGTCACCAACGCAGTTACTTCTCGTAAATCAATCCCTAAGTCACAACGCATCTCGTGCTCCTGTCCAAGCTATGAAGAGGTTAACGATCAAAGACACAATATTGTCAAATGACATATCCACCGGATAAAGAAACAGTCCCGATCAAGTAGGCTTTGGTAAGCCATCCTGCAATTCTACTGGGGCTGTTCGCACTACATGAACTTCGAAGCACGTTCCACTACTCTACTCCCTCTTTGTTGCTATCTAATGGTAATGGTACTGTACGACAACACACAATTAGTCACAGTTCTATTTTACCAAAACCAAACGAATACTTCTTTAGCTTTTTCTAATATTATGTTTCTTACACTATTATACGTCCACCACCCCACTATCTCCTCTCCAGTCAACTAACTAACTGCCAGTCACTCTCCAAGTGTCCATGACTTCACAGGCTCCAGCAGACGCCAACAACGAGGCAGCCGACGGCTTCAACGGCTCCAAAAGCTTCGCCGAGCTTGGCGTGGACTCGGCCATCTGCGAGGCCATTTCAGCCGTAGGCTGGTCGGCGCCCAGTAAGATCCAGCAGCAAGCGATTCCACACGGTTTAGCTGGTAAAGACATCATTGGATTGGCTGAAACAGGCTCAGGCAAGACCGGCGCCTTCGTGATCCCAATTCTCCAGAGTTTGCTGCAAAATCCGCAGCGTTTGTACGCGCTGGTGTTGGCTCCGACGCGAGAATTGGCCTATCAGATTGGCGAACAGTTCGAAGCTCTAGGTGCATCCATTGGCTTGAAATGCGCCTGCGTCGTGGGCGGCATTGACATGATGCAGCAGCAGGTGGCACTGGCTCGCAAGCCTCACGTGGTTATTGCCACGCCCGGTCGACTCGTGGACCATTTGGAGAATACCAAGGGCTTTAGTCTTCGAACCATGAAGTTTTTAGTCTTAGACGAGGCTGACAGGATGCTCAGCATGGATTTTGAAGAGGAGATCAATCAGATTGTGCAGCTCATGCCGGCCGAGAGAAATACGTATCTCTTTAGTGCCACGATGACGTCCAAGGTGCGGAAGTTGCAACGTGCGTCGCTCAAAGACCCGGTCAAGGTCGAAATTACACACAAGTTCGCCACACCCGAGACTCTGAAGCAGCACTATTTGTTTATCCCAGCCAAGTTTAAGGACTGCTACTTGGCCTACGTGCTGAATGAAGTAGCCGGCCAGTCAGTGCTCATTTTTGCCAGTACGTGTAATGGCACACAGAAGGTGACGCTGATGTTGCGGAACTTAGGCTTCCAGGCCATCTGTCTCCATGGACAAATGCCCCAACCGAGTCGACTTGGAGCTCTGAACAAGTTCAAAGCCAAGGCGAGGAATGTCTTGGTGTGCACGGACGTGGCCTCGCGTGGTCTAGATATCCCCAGTGTCGATGTGGTGATCAATTATGATATCCCGACCCATGGGAAGGATTATATTCACCGTGTGGGACGTACGGCTCGTGCAGGTCGAGCTGGTGTGGCTATCTCGTTCGTCACGCAGTATGATGTTGAGCTGTACCAACGCATTGAACACTTGTTAGGCACGAAGCTTGACGCATACCCGTGTGAAGAGGAGACCGTGTTGGTCATGTCGGAGCGAGTGAACGAAGCGCAGCGTATTGCAACGATTGAAATGAAGGACGCAGCTGCTAATGGCACAGGCACCAAGCGTGGACGCTACTCGCGTGATGATGATGACGAGGGTGGAGATGAGGAAGGAGGTGAGAAGCGATACAAATCGGCTGGTCGTGTGCAGAAGGGAGGCCGTGGGGGTGGCCGTGGAGGTCGTGGCCGTGGTGGACGCGGGGGTCGAGGCAAGCGGAATTAGAGACACAATATGCCTATCATAGAAAATGTTTAGATATTTGTCCTCATCATTCCGGCGGTGCAAACGCGCCGCCCGTGCTAAGATGTTGAACCCTGTGATTATTTTGGCGTCCTTATTTTCATCGAATTTCGCTTCCTACACTTAAGGGCAGCATCAAGTCCGTTCCAAGGCGACTGCCTCGTTGGGCTTTCGCACTCGGAAAGGCATTCCAGAATCGCAGTGTTTCATCTCCAGCTCCAGTGACGATAGTCTGACCATCGGGTGACATCGCCAGATACAATACACGGAAAGTGTGTCCCGTGAGTGTCGCTAGCTTGGTCATGGTCGGATACTTCCACACGATGATCTGGTTTAGCGAGTATCCGTGGGTGCTCACAACTTCATTTGCGTTTTTTGACCACATGAGGTTACACACCTGCGATCCCGTGTCCACGAAGGGCAAAGCTGTCAACGACTGTGTGTTCCAGAAACGAATGCACCTGTCAGCAGTGCCACCGCCAGAAGCCAAGAGTCCATGCTGGTGCGGCGACCACGCAATAGCTTTCACAGCTGCAGAGTGCTCGTTGAAGCGTGCAAGTGGCATCGTGGCATCCCCACGCAGACTCGAAGACATCGACTGGACGTTCCAAATGAGCAGTTTGTTGTCATTGCCGCCTGAAGCCAGCTGACGGCCGTCAAAGGACCATTTCAAACCGCACACTTCTTGTTTATGGCCTGCTAATTTGTTCTGGAATGGCTCCTGCGTTCTCAAGTCCCGCATCAAAATGGTGCGATCGCGACTACCCGATGCCAACGACTGACCATACCAGCCTAATGTCCCTACGCGAGCCAAATGACCACTGTCAATAGCATGGTCAAGAAGGTCAGTATACAGACAAATATTCTGTCAAGCACGGGATAGCAGCCTTCGTACGTCATGGTGCGGATCTTTTTACCGGCGCTGACGTCCCAGATTTGTACTTCACCACTGTTTGTTCCCACTGAGAGGTGTGTGCCCTGCATCCGTCAACGAGAATAACGATAAGGACGACGACATGCTGGTATGATTTGATGGTGATAAACTTACCCGTTGGCTCCAACTGACAGACGTGACAGTATCACTAGGCCCGAGGTCGCAGAGCATTGTGACCTTGCTGGTGCAGGCACTCCAGAGGTAGACACAAGAACTGAGACCAACTGCCACGACATTTGTAGCCGACCAGTCCACGAGATTCAGGTAGAAATCATCCTGCAGCGATGGAGCATCCAGTACTTTGAAGGGTGTGCGTGCAATTCGTCGACGGCCATTTTCTCCGTCATGTAGACCAGCAGTAAGGAACCGTTGTGTGGAATCTGTCAACCCCGAGTACGGCAGGAAAGTCTTCACATCACCATACAATGATTGTCGAGGAGCTTTAAAGCGCAGAATATTGCTGGATGAACTGCTGCTCGGTCGTATGCACATCGTGCTGTCATTGTACGTGCGTACACAGGAAATGGATCGTGGGTCGTACATTGCGCTCAAGCTATCGTGACTAGATGGGCTTACGGCAGCAGAAGATTGACTACCACCAAAATTTGATCGAGTTGGTGAGTGCATTCCTAGTAGCTCTCGCTTCAGCATCATTGAATACGGTGAGGAAGTTCCTGGCTGTGTTCCCTGGGTTTTTGGATTGCTATCCACGGTACTGCTAACACCCCTTGTAGGTGCAGCAGTCAGCATTGTGCCACCTTGAAGTCGATTAGCTCCATTATCACGATTCTGGTTATTATATTGGCGTGGGGAATCTGCTGTCAGTCCGAATCCAGTGTCAAGTTTCGTTGTTAACTGCGATGGAATGAAACGATCACTGTAAATGTTCTTGGATCTGCTATCGCATCGACACAACAAAAGTTTAGAAATCAAAAGTGCGATTGAGCGGATGACTAGATGGCGTACCGTTTGATAGTCCGATGGGGAAGTGTCTTGCCATAGCTGAATCCGTTCTCGTCTGCAAGTCCTGACAACCGCAACTCATACTGGCGGTGGAGTGGTTGACTAGTCGTACCTGGTAGAATCACGGAATCTCGACCCATATTGCCGACCTGGACGCTTCCACTATCGCTTAGCCGCCTCTTCCTGCTTGAGATGCAGGTGGAGTTGATACGAAAGTTGGCTAGGGGATCCAATCCCTTGACGCTGCCTACGGACGGGCTGATCACGAAGTGCGATGTATTTTTCTCGATGCAGACCATGCCGAAAATACCGTCTTGGGATTGCGCTTTGCTGGACAATTTGGATCTGGCTGACGGGCCGAAATCTTCAATGCTCAGGTTCGAGAGGTAAGGTACCACACAACGGCTCCACTGGTGTGTGAACCGGTCAATCACGTTACCCTCGTCCTCTCAACAGCTCCCAGAAACCAAAAAAGAGCAAGTGGTGCACAGTTCGTCTCAATCTACAAAAATGGGATGGCGTCGTGCGTGAGCAATGGCCAGTGAATGCTGAAAATATAGCTGCGAAACAACTTTGAAACCGAAGTTTGCCTCTTCACCTCGAAGACGAGGGGTCTATGATGAGTAATGTCAGTTCCATCATGTGAACGCAGCACCGAGAACAAGAAGTAATGTCATGATTTCTCTCAAACATCTCTCAAACAACTTTCGGGTCTAGACAAGTGTTCGGCAACGAAGGAAGAGACTAAGGGTAAATGAATATCCATTCGAAAGGATCGGACACGCATCGCGTCGTTTCACTATCAAATATAGCAAGACTAAATAAATTCTCACAGGCAGGTCGAGGCTCGAAACGACCAGTGACTGCCTGGCTGACTCACAATGCTTCCAGGCATGAAATGTTCGGCATTTTCATCCTAGACATGTTCGTTCCTCACGCACTACATACTTCACCGTTGTCGTTAAACGTTCCCAATTGAAGTTGCAGCTGCTTCCGGAAGGATGTGATGGCTTGCTGGTCGATCATTTGGTTAATCTCCTCACCACTCAGTCCACGTCCACACTTGTCCGCATACAATAGACACGCCACACCACAGTCAAAACCACTGACTTGGTGTTTCTTTGTAATAGCGCTCACTGTACGTTCCAGCCATCCTTTCTGTTGTGGATAGCATCCATCCAGCCACTCAATCACCGCTCGTGGTACTGACCGATAGGAAATACCCGATCTTGACGCCAACTTCCCCATTGGTTCAAACAGTTGCAACGTGGGTGTGGGTTCCAATTGCACTCGGAACAAATTCCAATGGATCCGGTCGACATTCACAACGAACACCAATGGTGTGGCACTGTCATAGTCCACGACGCGTCCCAGCACGTCTTTCACAGTAAAATCTCTAGTGCTTCGATGGCCTCGACAGCGACGTTGCCATGGCGAGCCCGAACTCTTGAGTCCCGTCTCCAATTGCAAGTGATAGAAGGCAGTGGGCAAGAAATGCACCGTCGGATACAAAGTGGCAAATTTCCAGAGCATCAGATCGATCAACGTGCTCGTGATCCAGTTGCTCTCATCCACGCGGTCTTCCGGACCAAAAGCCGACTGCAACAGTCGGAACCGCCGCCTTTTCGTCTCTTCAGCTTCCTCTTCGACTGCCAAACGACGTTTCTTGGCACTTCGAGGCGGTCGCAAGGGGGTGCGAGCTCGACGCCGTTGCACAACATGGTCGGCACGTTGCAATGGCATTGTGGCCTTGTCCATGTCGATTTGGGTGGATGTGTGGCGAATGCTGCATGGAGAAATGACACGAGAACGAAGGTGCATGACGAAGGGACGTGGCGGATGGAGAATTGCATGAGATTTTCTGAGGAAAGGCAGTTGGTGTGCAATACATTATTCGGAAATAACAGAGAGAAGTACGGTACCTGTATCAGAGTTTTAGCCAATAAAATCAAGATGGCAGAGGCATCATCACTGACCAAATCACATTTTCAAAACAAACATATAATATCACAGGTTATCAACTTTACAGTACCTTCTGTAACGAATAAAACGTTCGCTTTAAGGAAAGTTCAAGCAACAGCGTATAGGTAATCACAGGTATCAATTATCTAAGGCTTGTCAACCCAATAGTTAGACGGTCACCTCTCATTCCGTGATAGTCGCTGCTGCCGCCAGTATCCGTCACTTCGCTGTATTTCGCCTCCCCGTGATCGTCCGAAGCCCGTTCAACGACCACCTTGTAGACCAGCGTCTTGCGTACATACCGTACTTTTTACTTTTTCCCGACGGTACTGCAGCTTCAAACCCAAACGCCAAACCCGAAAAGATGCCCAGCCCCTCGTTCGAGTCCCCAACGACGTATGAAGCGTCGCAAATTCACGCACTTAAACAACGCGTGCGTCACCGTAGCATTGGCGACGGTAAATCCACCTACTTTGGCAAATATGTGTCGCAAGAGGGATCGGAAAAACTTCGGACTTATGAGTATCACGGAGCTGACAACTCGTTGGTGTACAAATATGTACTGACCCCAATGAACAACTTCCTTGTCGAGTTGCTGCCATTGTGGTTGGCACCCAATCTTATCACCCTCATGGATTGATATTGGTGGGAGGTTCACACACGCTGTTTGTGTTCTTGTGTCCATTCCTGGAAGGTGATGCCCCGTGGTGGGCGATGGCCCTTGCAGCTGCTGCACTGTTCGGGTACCAGACATTGGACAATTTAGACGGCAAACAGGCGAGACGCACCAATACGTCATCACCATTGGGTCTGCTTTTTGATCACGGATGTGACGCGTTGAACGTATCGGTGGGCACTATGACGATGGCTAGTATTCTGCAAATGGGGACGACGTGGAGGACATTGGGATTTGTGCTAAGCGGACACTTTGTCTTTATATTTGCGACATGGGAAGAGTGAGTGGAGTCTATTGAATTCGGAGGTTTAAAACTGACGGTGCATTTTCATGGCAGGTACTATTCGGGGTCGTTGGAGCTGCCGATCATCAACGGACCGACGGAAGGAATTCTCATTGGTATTGTGTTAAAGCTGTTTACTGCAGCAGCTGGAGTCGATTTCTGGAATGAAGAGTTGATTGAGGGTGTGCAGAATAACTCACTCTTTGTCATTGTGACGATGGTCAGTTCGTGTTTTACGCTAATGGTCAAGTACGTCAACATGATTATACGTGTATTTCATGCATGTTAACTTGACTAACTGATTTTCCTCATCAAATAGTGTGAGGAATGCGTTACATGCTGTGCGATTGAACCAAGACTCGGTTCTTGTGGCGTTTACGCGACTTTTGCCGTTTGTTATTATCAACACTTTGGCTGGACTTTGGGCTATGTACTCACCCTCGGATATCTTTTCTACCCATCCGCGAATGTTCCTGTGGATGCTCGGCCTGCTTAACAGCAAGCTAGTGGTACGCTTGAAAATGGTTCGCATTGTGCTGAAGTACTTAATATGCTAATCACTATGTATTCTTCCTGACCAGCTACACTTGATGCTGGCTCACTTGTGCGGCGAAGAGTACCACCCGTTCCGCAAGACGCTTGTACCGATCTTTTATGTTGCTGGACATTGCGCCTTCTGCATGTTGGAAGGCATTTACGACGCCATCAATGAAGAACTTATCGTGCGCGAGTTCTTCTTCCTCTCCCTTGCTGCGTACGTGCATATCGTCATTACTGTCGTATGGGAGGTGAAAAATGTGTTGGGTGTATCGGTATTCACCATCCCTCACAAACCGAAATCCACGTCTGAGTCCAATAGCAAGCCAGCAGCTAAATCATTTTAATTGGTGGTCGACGTTGGTGTGTACAGCTTGTACTCGAACGTGCACTCCCCATGGATATACGGATATAGAGATCAAATCTGGATTCTTTGAAGCGCATGAACAAGAGGAGCATTCGCAGAGTCTAATTGTTGTATTGATTTGTACGTTACTATGTTGTTGACCAGAATCACCGATATGTACCAGTCTTACGGCGTTCACCTTTTCTGGTCAATGGTTTTATGGGAAAAGTGCTTGGCTTGGAGTAATTTCTCGAGAATTCTTCCCCCTTGCTACAGCTCGAGAGTTCTTCACACACGTTGAAATCTGGGAAGAGTACTAACATCGCTTACCTCGTCGCCACGTCCAGGATGGAGTGGACTAGTCCACGCCAATTTGCATTTCCGCAACAATTCCAGCCGTGGCATCACTACGAAGATGATGAAGAAGAAAAACAAGAACAACCTTCATACAATGCGATGCTCCAGAACGATCGATACGCGAGTGTTAGCACATTGTTATCATCTCGACCAACATCTTCACTCAAGACGGAGATACCGTGCACGCTTAGTAACGATAAGGGAGATGGTGTGACGTTCCAACCTTTGAGCGCTTTGGGTATGCCCCAACTGGAAGAAGCGACAGAGATCCAACCTTTTTATTCGCCTCAAAATGCTACGTATCCAAGTAATACTGTCTTGGTACCAAGTCTGCCACCCCTACCATCGCCTCCAAGGCAGCACCAGCGACAGGAACAGTATGGTGAACAACTACCAGCGCAGTTCTCACCACAGTTTTCTGAATTCCCAAACGAGCCTGTAAATTTCTATCCAGTTCCCACACCGCTACCTTCAACACCAATGCCACAAGCTCATTCTCGACCAGCGATTAACCATTTTACTGATGGTACGAGTTACTTTCAAGTTCATATTTTCTGATCCAACCATTATTGTCTTTACTATGACTGCAGATATTTCTACACTCCACTGCGTGAACAGTTCGGTACCTGCACTACCATCAAGTTTCGGATCACTGGAGCTGCAGCAAAAGCAGTCCCAACATGCATTGGGATATTTGGAAGATCAAGATAATGATTTTGACGGCAGTGCGGTGCGGGATACATCTCCTACCATGTTCAACTCAGAGTTACCAATGATGCCCACAGATTCAGACCTTACGTCGCGGACAATGCTGACACTTCCACTAGGAACTTTCCCAACCCGAGTACACACCAGCATCCCTAGCTCACCTCCGGATGTTTCGCCTGCGATTACACCGCTTGGTAGAGTTAGGCGAGGGTGTGGACTAAGTGAGCCTTTCACGCAGATGGCCACCACTCATGAACCTAAGTTTTCCCCTGACAAGCGCAAATTGTGTTGCGTAGAAGAATGCAAGAGCCAAGCTCGAGCTTTTAACCGTTGCAAACGCCATGGTGGATCGAAGCGCTGCTCGAGTCCGGGATGCACCAAGAGTGTTCAGAGTCGCGGACTTTGCATCCGACACGGTGGAGGTTCGAGATGCCAGGAAGCAGGTTGTACTCGAGCATCACAGAGCCATGGGCGATGCAAGATGCACGGCGGTGGACGCCCGTGTATTGTTGCAGGATGTGAGAAGAAGGCTCATTTAAAACGGTTATGCCGCAAACATGGTGGTGGTACCAAGTGTGTGGTGTTCGGATGTGATAAGTGGGCTCAACGTCAGGGCATGTGTATGACACACTCTAAGGTGGTTGGACCACAGATCGTCGATGACACAAACCACTTTGTACCGAAGTCACCACCCCACCACCTTCTCCAAGTTCCTCTCCGTCCACATCGCTACGTATTTTTTCGGATGCTGTGTGAATATTGGCAAACACACAATAGCTGTGAATACATGAAGTTGGCGTTATGTTTCGACAAAATATTACCTCAAACACAATGTCATATTGTAAAATCTTCACTCCATTAAATGCTCGTTGCATCTAGGAATATTTTCCTCCTGGAACCATTCTGTTGTAGTAGAAATCCCAGTACCCGTGATAGTACGGATTTTTGACATCTGCAGGTTTCTTGTTCGTGAATATCCAGTAGTTGTACACTGCCAGTCTCTTGAGCTTGCCACCAATTTTTCTAACCAATGCAGTTACCGAAAATGCTCTCTCCTCGTTGTCGCTTTCAATTGCGTTTCGTTCCCTCAGGAAACGACGATGTGTGTCCTTAGCGCGCGAGTGATCAACCGTAATCTGTTTGGACGTCGAAAGAGCTTCAGCGTTAACGACAAGGAGGGTGTAGACTATCAGCAATATAACGCAGCCTAGACGCATGGCGGTTAAGTCGACTACAGTATCAGTTTCAGTATTGCCCTCGATTGCGGGGGACCGAATCGTAAAGTGAACGCTCAGAAATAATCGATTGTTTACGACAGATTTCCAATTTGGACTCCATAGAGTCCAGACCCATCCGAATTGACCTTCCTGTCTGTCTTTTTATTCTTGTAGATCATTTCTATTATCACCCTAACAAAGTGACTATATTCAAATATGACCAAATTCCCCCTGCCGAATGAACAAGTCTCGTTCTTTTCTACAAACGCATACTCCCGGGGTTAGAATAGAGGTGGCGACGTACAGTTATCTCGATTACACGAAGATAACGTTAAAGCGTTAAGTAGAGGTTTTAACGTTACTTTAACAACATACGAGAATTGCAAGAAAAATGCAAATATTGTGTCTATTTATGTAATATATACAACATATTATACTAGAGAATTATGTTGTTAGTTTTGAATTTTTGCAAACTTTATTATTGGTGGCTGCAGGCCACAGTTTGCTTGTAATCGACGGGAGTTTATGGCTGGGTTCACTTAGGCGACCTAAGTTAGGCCCACACAGCACCATAACAATATGCTCAGATGGCTCTACACGTTCTCACACATGCCGTGAATCTAACACAGTGCTAAATATGAATTATAGAGTGCATCTTACGAGTATTGTGCTACCTCTTCATCAACGCGATAATCTCACTGAGACGTATTCTCCGATATAAGCACAAAATCACTCACTGTATCGTCAGTAAGGGCACTGCGCCGCTTCGTGACGTGTTTCCAGCCGTGGAGAACGCTCTCTTGATAGTACAGATGTAGCGATGCACACCGAGCTACCCGTATTTTGCATGCCCAACCGTAAGAGCGTCGTCAGGTAATGCAGCATGACAGTCACCGGAGACCAACACAATAAATTGCCAGTACGCCTTAATGCGCTGTCTTGTCATCACAAAGAACGGCATGCTTCGGCTTCTAGCAAATTTCGCGTACATAATACTGGCGTTTCATTTTGGGCAAGTGTGGCCTGTTTAGCCAAGGAGCGTCGTGGAATTGGCCGCGATCGCGAAGATACACTTCGTCGTTGGGATCTTATGGAGGAGCGATGGCGAGGTGTTCGAGGAGATCGGAGAGGTGTAGAATACTGGTTTGTCGGAAAACAGGAGTCATCACTGATCTCCATTAGTTGCTTGAATGGGCTTGAGTACTT
>VOQZ01001035.1:0-135286 GCA_008079305.1 Phytophthora palmivora | reverse complement strand
CCAGCGTACACTACAGTGATATTGTGGTTGTTGCAGTACTTCTGCAAGATGAGGAAAGCACTGCGGGAAGCTGTAGCATCTATTGCCGTGACGTTCGTGAAATCCATGACAACGTACTCAGTCGGGACTGCATCGAGTGTTGGTGGCAGGAGTTCCGTCGAGGCACTCGATCAATGGGATTCGATGACTGTCAGGCGTCAGAGGCATATCCGCGTCGCCTAGGTAGTTCGCCCCAGCATCAGTAACACCAGGTAGTTTCTTGCAAACGTACACAGATTTCTGGACACTGTCGAGGATCTGTACCGACGAACCGAAGAAGAGGAAGCCACTGAACTCGAAGTACGCGATGGTGTCGCGCTTCTGGTCCAACATCTTGCGTTCATTCAGAGTGCGCGCTGCACCGATGAACGAGGTTCCGGTTCACCACGGGAAGACGATGTAACCAAACAGGAAATTCACGATTGCAATGCCCACACCGATCAGCATACCCTCGTCGAGTGCCACAAGATTCACAGCCACGAACGTCATCCACAGCACTGCATACTCGCGCAACGACATTTTCTTGAACGTGAGCACGAGCCACTCGATCATGAGGTCGATGGCGATAAAGATGAGTGTGGCTGCGAAGAAGAACCTAGGCACGTAGCTCATGACGGACACGGGTGCCAGCACGATGGCGAACTCCGAGATGATCACGCAACACACCCACGATACGGGAATTGGTCTTTGAACGGTACGTGAAAATGGTCTGCGAGAAGATGTAGGAACCCGTGTATCCGCCCAACAAGCCGCTCACGACGTTGGACCAACCCACCGTCTTGAGTTCGTGGTTGAAGTCGAGCTTTCTGCCCATGTCGAGTTCGATGGCGGCAATATCCAGACACGAGGAGAACGCCACAATGAACACCATGCCGATCCACGTCCCGAACTGTTTCGGCAATTGTTCCCAGTGCACTTGCGAGAAATCGAAGAGGTCGAGCAGCTCCGAGATGGTGGCAGGATCCTTGGCGGGGTCAATCCAACCTCCGTCACGCGCGTCGTCCATTGAGATGCCACCAACCAGCATAATGAAGAAGAAGACCACAGGCATGATCATGATGGCTCCGGACAAGATGAACGAGTTGTCATAGCGCTGGGAACAACGAGCAAGAAGGCTCCACCTAGCACACCCGGTACGCATAGCAGAACGTCGTGCGCATTGTCGAAAACGCTAATCATGGACTCGATGTCGTTGACGACTAGACCAGTGCACAGCAGTGCAAGTCCAGCGTAGAGGCAGAAAATGCCAATGAAGGCCAAGTAGCCGCCGATTACAGGCATTGGCAAGTACGACGCGAGCGCAGCCAACTTGAGTTTACCCATGATGACGAGACAGAGACCTAACGATGCCGTGGCGATTCCGATGATGATGATCGAAGTGGTTACCTTGGCCTCGAGGGGTACGTCGTCACCCAGAGAGTTACAAATGGAGGTAGCCATGGTGCTTAGGAAGATAAGACCGGCGTCCTGCACTTGACCGATGGAGAACGGCAACGAACTCATGAGCGTGAACATAACTTGGTGGATGACGCTGGAGAAGATGACGAGCTTGGAGAGGGCTGGCATGAAGTCTTCGAAGTCCTTGTGGCTGAAGAGGATGACTGCGTAGCCGTACATGGTGGGGATGGTCAGGATGGAGTTAATGATGCCGTACATGATGGCATTCGTGATAAGGGCGACATTCTGCGGGCCACCCTTGTCCTTGAGTGTACTAGAATCTAGTTTGCCATTGGTTTGAAGCAGTGAGTGGGTAGGCGATTCGAGGTTAGTCTTCCTTGTCTTCTCGCGTGTAATGGAGACCATGGATAATTGGGACAAACGGGAGATTTGGCTGTTGCCGTGAGTGATTGAGTCCATGGTTCCCAGTGTGCGCAACGGGCGTCAAAAAGTGGAATGAGCTGCTTTCCCATCAGCACTCGTGAACTGCGACGAGTCGAGTTCAACTAGATACATGTACTGTTAATCAGGCAAATTCTTGTAGAGACCATCCGTTTTGACGCAAACGAGGGCAACACGCTCTCGGTATAATAGGTTTACGGTGCGCTTGCTTACTGGCTTTTCGGCAAAGCTGTCGCTAGTGCAGCCTGGATGGTGGCAAAGCTCTCGAATCTGTTCGTGATGCCCGCACACCTGTATCTCTCGTTCGTCCACATCACTGTTTGTATCCTGTTCTGTGACGGAGACGGAACTTCCGTCTTGCCTCGAATTTCGTGTTGAAAGGAATCTGGGCAGACAGATGATTACCACCAACACGGCGATTTACCTATAAAAGTTGACTGATTTGCTAACTTTTAAGTTGCCCTATACAGGTATTTACCGTAAACTACGAGTGAGTCACTGCAACACAAGGATTCAAGGTGACACGACAAAAGAACATGCAGAGATAAGAATTGTATGGAAGACGCCCCGCCCCGTTCTTTAAATTTGTCTCTTCGGTTTACCACATACCATTTCTTCAAATCCTTAAATTGATTAATTACGTTTAAAGAAAAAATTGCCAACATGTCGACTGTTGCAGTGAGGTTTTAGTTACGGCAATAGAAGTCTACATGTGTATTAATCGATCCACAGTGTTTGGTTTTAGATTATAAAATAGTTTCCTCCTGTCACAGGAGTCCAGTGTCTAGAGCTAGCTTCACTTCAATATTTTTGAAACGACGGCACATGTACCCTAGCAGAGCCGGAGGCATCCAAAGACAAAACACCATACGACAATTCGTATCGGATGTGTGATTACAACAAACCGTCTTCAAAACTGCCTAGCGACTGCCATTGGCGACACTTTTTATCATGAAGCCATGCGTTGAGTGAAAAGGCCGTTCATGCAGTTGACCGTCAACCGCATGAACGTGTGGTAGAACGGTCTTTCACTTGACGGCTAAGCATTTGCCTTGTCGATGACAACGCAAATGTGACAACTTTTCACCGACGGAGTGTACCGGTATGGTACATAGA
Source organism: Phytophthora palmivora (assembly GCA_008079305.1). Taxonomy (NCBI): domain Eukaryota; phylum Oomycota; class Peronosporomycetes; order Peronosporales; family Peronosporaceae; genus Phytophthora; species Phytophthora palmivora. Next base: position 132,292 of record VOQZ01001035.1, on the reverse strand, counting down.
TCCTGTACTGGAGTCCAGCGTGTAAACGTGCTTTTAAAGCTTATACATGTAATACACCAAGTGGTATTTGTACTGTGTACCTGTTTGCCATGTAAAAGGGAATGTTAGTAGGATTTAGTGGAAACTGTGGGACTGATCTGAATATGAATTGGCTACATACACCGCATTAAATATTTTCGTCTTCCCAGTGATTCATTGTTTACACAGTAAATGTACATGTAGAGAAGGCCACATGTAGAGAAGACCACGTGTAGATAGGTACGCTCACTACGTGGTCAATATAGTGGATAGTCGATTGCATCACGAAGCCGCAAGTCGAACTGTTGCTTCCCTGCACATCCCCGTATCCTGGCTGCATACCGATCAGTCACTGATTCAGTGCGATCTGGCCCATTGCACCGGAACTGGCACTGTGGTTGGCCATCATCAAGATTCAATACACCATACTAAAAAGCCGAGTTCCTTGTATTGGTCGTTTGTATGTACCTACTGTTGGTTTGACGCAAGCACGCAATTGATACCAGTCGTCACCAACGGAATACACAAGAGGAAGAAAAGCAAACTGAAATTAGTAAATAGCTCTAAGTATGCGCTTTACAAGATCTAGGGATCGGGTGAAATCAAACCCGCTGAATCAAGCCAATGCTTCGAAGTATCTCTTTATTGCGGACACTGCCTTTGTAGTTAGTCTTCTCAGATTGATATTCCATCGATGGATATTCAATGATACTGTATCAGAACTATCTGTGTATTCCTTGGTTTAGCTTAGTGGCAGATCTTGTTTCTCAAAGCAGGTCACTTTTGATATTTGGACGTCATGACATCCGTCTTCTAGCGGGAAATCCATGCTCTTGCAAGATCCGTCACCAACGCAGTTACTTCTCGTAAATCAATCCCTAAGTCACAACGCATCTCGTGCTCCTGTCCAAGCTATGAAGAGGTTAACGATCAAAGACACAATATTGTCAAATGACATATCCACCGGATAAAGAAACAGTCCCGATCAAGTAGGCTTTGGTAAGCCATCCTGCAATTCTACTGGGGCTGTTCGCACTACATGAACTTCGAAGCACGTTCCACTACTCTACTCCCTCTTTGTTGCTATCTAATGGTAATGGTACTGTACGACAACACACAATTAGTCACAGTTCTATTTTACCAAAACCAAACGAATACTTCTTTAGCTTTTTCTAATATTATGTTTCTTACACTATTATACGTCCACCACCCCACTATCTCCTCTCCAGTCAACTAACTAACTGCCAGTCACTCTCCAAGTGTCCATGACTTCACAGGCTCCAGCAGACGCCAACAACGAGGCAGCCGACGGCTTCAACGGCTCCAAAAGCTTCGCCGAGCTTGGCGTGGACTCGGCCATCTGCGAGGCCATTTCAGCCGTAGGCTGGTCGGCGCCCAGTAAGATCCAGCAGCAAGCGATTCCACACGGTTTAGCTGGTAAAGACATCATTGGATTGGCTGAAACAGGCTCAGGCAAGACCGGCGCCTTCGTGATCCCAATTCTCCAGAGTTTGCTGCAAAATCCGCAGCGTTTGTACGCGCTGGTGTTGGCTCCGACGCGAGAATTGGCCTATCAGATTGGCGAACAGTTCGAAGCTCTAGGTGCATCCATTGGCTTGAAATGCGCCTGCGTCGTGGGCGGCATTGACATGATGCAGCAGCAGGTGGCACTGGCTCGCAAGCCTCACGTGGTTATTGCCACGCCCGGTCGACTCGTGGACCATTTGGAGAATACCAAGGGCTTTAGTCTTCGAACCATGAAGTTTTTAGTCTTAGACGAGGCTGACAGGATGCTCAGCATGGATTTTGAAGAGGAGATCAATCAGATTGTGCAGCTCATGCCGGCCGAGAGAAATACGTATCTCTTTAGTGCCACGATGACGTCCAAGGTGCGGAAGTTGCAACGTGCGTCGCTCAAAGACCCGGTCAAGGTCGAAATTACACACAAGTTCGCCACACCCGAGACTCTGAAGCAGCACTATTTGTTTATCCCAGCCAAGTTTAAGGACTGCTACTTGGCCTACGTGCTGAATGAAGTAGCCGGCCAGTCAGTGCTCATTTTTGCCAGTACGTGTAATGGCACACAGAAGGTGACGCTGATGTTGCGGAACTTAGGCTTCCAGGCCATCTGTCTCCATGGACAAATGCCCCAACCGAGTCGACTTGGAGCTCTGAACAAGTTCAAAGCCAAGGCGAGGAATGTCTTGGTGTGCACGGACGTGGCCTCGCGTGGTCTAGATATCCCCAGTGTCGATGTGGTGATCAATTATGATATCCCGACCCATGGGAAGGATTATATTCACCGTGTGGGACGTACGGCTCGTGCAGGTCGAGCTGGTGTGGCTATCTCGTTCGTCACGCAGTATGATGTTGAGCTGTACCAACGCATTGAACACTTGTTAGGCACGAAGCTTGACGCATACCCGTGTGAAGAGGAGACCGTGTTGGTCATGTCGGAGCGAGTGAACGAAGCGCAGCGTATTGCAACGATTGAAATGAAGGACGCAGCTGCTAATGGCACAGGCACCAAGCGTGGACGCTACTCGCGTGATGATGATGACGAGGGTGGAGATGAGGAAGGAGGTGAGAAGCGATACAAATCGGCTGGTCGTGTGCAGAAGGGAGGCCGTGGGGGTGGCCGTGGAGGTCGTGGCCGTGGTGGACGCGGGGGTCGAGGCAAGCGGAATTAGAGACACAATATGCCTATCATAGAAAATGTTTAGATATTTGTCCTCATCATTCCGGCGGTGCAAACGCGCCGCCCGTGCTAAGATGTTGAACCCTGTGATTATTTTGGCGTCCTTATTTTCATCGAATTTCGCTTCCTACACTTAAGGGCAGCATCAAGTCCGTTCCAAGGCGACTGCCTCGTTGGGCTTTCGCACTCGGAAAGGCATTCCAGAATCGCAGTGTTTCATCTCCAGCTCCAGTGACGATAGTCTGACCATCGGGTGACATCGCCAGATACAATACACGGAAAGTGTGTCCCGTGAGTGTCGCTAGCTTGGTCATGGTCGGATACTTCCACACGATGATCTGGTTTAGCGAGTATCCGTGGGTGCTCACAACTTCATTTGCGTTTTTTGACCACATGAGGTTACACACCTGCGATCCCGTGTCCACGAAGGGCAAAGCTGTCAACGACTGTGTGTTCCAGAAACGAATGCACCTGTCAGCAGTGCCACCGCCAGAAGCCAAGAGTCCATGCTGGTGCGGCGACCACGCAATAGCTTTCACAGCTGCAGAGTGCTCGTTGAAGCGTGCAAGTGGCATCGTGGCATCCCCACGCAGACTCGAAGACATCGACTGGACGTTCCAAATGAGCAGTTTGTTGTCATTGCCGCCTGAAGCCAGCTGACGGCCGTCAAAGGACCATTTCAAACCGCACACTTCTTGTTTATGGCCTGCTAATTTGTTCTGGAATGGCTCCTGCGTTCTCAAGTCCCGCATCAAAATGGTGCGATCGCGACTACCCGATGCCAACGACTGACCATACCAGCCTAATGTCCCTACGCGAGCCAAATGACCACTGTCAATAGCATGGTCAAGAAGGTCAGTATACAGACAAATATTCTGTCAAGCACGGGATAGCAGCCTTCGTACGTCATGGTGCGGATCTTTTTACCGGCGCTGACGTCCCAGATTTGTACTTCACCACTGTTTGTTCCCACTGAGAGGTGTGTGCCCTGCATCCGTCAACGAGAATAACGATAAGGACGACGACATGCTGGTATGATTTGATGGTGATAAACTTACCCGTTGGCTCCAACTGACAGACGTGACAGTATCACTAGGCCCGAGGTCGCAGAGCATTGTGACCTTGCTGGTGCAGGCACTCCAGAGGTAGACACAAGAACTGAGACCAACTGCCACGACATTTGTAGCCGACCAGTCCACGAGATTCAGGTAGAAATCATCCTGCAGCGATGGAGCATCCAGTACTTTGAAGGGTGTGCGTGCAATTCGTCGACGGCCATTTTCTCCGTCATGTAGACCAGCAGTAAGGAACCGTTGTGTGGAATCTGTCAACCCCGAGTACGGCAGGAAAGTCTTCACATCACCATACAATGATTGTCGAGGAGCTTTAAAGCGCAGAATATTGCTGGATGAACTGCTGCTCGGTCGTATGCACATCGTGCTGTCATTGTACGTGCGTACACAGGAAATGGATCGTGGGTCGTACATTGCGCTCAAGCTATCGTGACTAGATGGGCTTACGGCAGCAGAAGATTGACTACCACCAAAATTTGATCGAGTTGGTGAGTGCATTCCTAGTAGCTCTCGCTTCAGCATCATTGAATACGGTGAGGAAGTTCCTGGCTGTGTTCCCTGGGTTTTTGGATTGCTATCCACGGTACTGCTAACACCCCTTGTAGGTGCAGCAGTCAGCATTGTGCCACCTTGAAGTCGATTAGCTCCATTATCACGATTCTGGTTATTATATTGGCGTGGGGAATCTGCTGTCAGTCCGAATCCAGTGTCAAGTTTCGTTGTTAACTGCGATGGAATGAAACGATCACTGTAAATGTTCTTGGATCTGCTATCGCATCGACACAACAAAAGTTTAGAAATCAAAAGTGCGATTGAGCGGATGACTAGATGGCGTACCGTTTGATAGTCCGATGGGGAAGTGTCTTGCCATAGCTGAATCCGTTCTCGTCTGCAAGTCCTGACAACCGCAACTCATACTGGCGGTGGAGTGGTTGACTAGTCGTACCTGGTAGAATCACGGAATCTCGACCCATATTGCCGACCTGGACGCTTCCACTATCGCTTAGCCGCCTCTTCCTGCTTGAGATGCAGGTGGAGTTGATACGAAAGTTGGCTAGGGGATCCAATCCCTTGACGCTGCCTACGGACGGGCTGATCACGAAGTGCGATGTATTTTTCTCGATGCAGACCATGCCGAAAATACCGTCTTGGGATTGCGCTTTGCTGGACAATTTGGATCTGGCTGACGACGGCCGAAATCTTCAATGCTCAGGTTCGAGAGGTAAGGTACCACACAACGGCTCCACTGGTGTGTGAACCGGTCAATCACGTTACCCTCGTCCTCTCAACAGCTCCCAGAAACCAAAAAAGAGCAAGTGGTGCACAGTTCGTCTCAATCTACAAAAATGGGATGGCGTCGTGCGTGAGCAATGGCCAGTGAATGCTGAAAATATAGCTGCGAAACAACTTTGAAACCGAAGTTTGCCTCTTCACCTCGAAGACGAGGGGTCTATGATGAGTAATGTCAGTTCCATCATGTGAACGCAGCACCGAGAACAAGAAGTAATGTCATGATTTCTCTCAAACATCTCTCAAACAACTTTCCGGGTCTAGACAAGTGTTCGGCAACGAAGGAAGAGACTAAGGGTAAATGAATATCCATTCGAAAGGATCGGACACGCATCGCGTCGTTTCACTATCAAATATAGCAAGACTAAATAAATTCTCACAGGCAGGTCGAGGCTCGAAACGACCAGTGACTGCCTGGCTGACTCACAATGCTTCCAGGCATGAAATGTTCGGCATTTTCATCCTAGACATGTTCGTTCCTCACGCACTACATACTTCACCGTTGTCGTTAAACGTTCCCAATTGAAGTTGCAGCTGCTTCCGGAAGGATGTGATGGCTTGCTGGTCGATCATTTGGTTAATCTCCTCACCACTCAGTCCACGTCCACACTTGTCCGCATACAATAGACACGCCACACCACAGTCAAAACCACTGACTTGGTGTTTCTTTGTAATAGCGCTCACTGTACGTTCCAGCCATCCTTTCTGTTGTGGATAGCATCCATCCAGCCACTCAATCACCGCTCGTGGTACTGACCGATAGGAAATACCCGATCTTGACGCCAACTTCCCCATTGGTTCAAACAGTTGCAACGTGGGTGTGGGTTCCAATTGCACTCGGAACAAATTCCAATGGATCCGGTCGACATTCACAACGAACACCAATGGTGTGGCACTGTCATAGTCCACGACGCGTCCCAGCACGTCTTTCACAGTAAAATCTCTAGTGCTTCGATGGCCTCGACAGCGACGTTGCCATGGCGAGCCCGAACTCTTGAGTCCCGTCTCCAATTGCAAGTGATAGAAGGCAGTGGGCAAGAAATGCACCGTCGGATACAAAGTGGCAAATTTCCAGAGCATCAGATCGATCAACGTGCTCGTGATCCAGTTGCTCTCATCCACGCGGTCTTCCGGACCAAAAGCCGACTGCAACAGTCGGAACCGCCGCCTTTTCGTCTCTTCAGCTTCCTCTTCGACTGCCAAACGACGTTTCTTGGCACTTCGAGGCGGTCGCAAGGGGGTGCGAGCTCGACGCCGTTGCACAACATGGTCGGCACGTTGCAATGGCATTGTGGCCTTGTCCATGTCGATTTGGGTGGATGTGTGGCGAATGCTGCATGGAGAAATGACACGAGAACGAAGGTGCATGACGAAGGGACGTGGCGGATGGAGAATTGCATGAGATTTTCTGAGGAAAGGCAGTTGGTGTGCAATACATTATTCGGAAATAACAGAGAGAAGTACGGTACCTGTATCAGAGTTTTAGCCAATAAAATCAAGATGGCAGAGGCATCATCACTGACCAAATCACATTTTCAAAACAAACATATAATATCACAGGTTATCAACTTTACAGTACCTTCTGTAACGAATAAAACGTTCGCTTTAAGGAAAGTTCAAGCAACAGCGTATAGGTAATCACAGGTATCAATTATCTAAGGCTTGTCAACCCAATAGTTAGACGGTCACCTCTCATTCCGTGATAGTCGCTGCTGCCGCCAGTATCCGTCACTTCGCTGTATTTCGCCTCCCCGTGATCGTCCGAAGCCCGTTCAACGACCACCTTGTAGACCAGCGTCTTGCGTACATACCGTACTTTTTACTTTTTCCCGACGGTACTGCAGCTTCAAACCCAAACGCCAAACCCGAAAAGATGCCCAGCCCCTCGTTCGAGTCCCCAACGACGTATGAAGCGTCGCAAATTCACGCACTTAAACAACGCGTGCGTCACCGTAGCATTGGCGACGGTAAATCCACCTACTTTGGCAAATATGTGTCGCAAGAGGGATCGGAAAAACTTCGGACTTATGAGTATCACGGAGCTGACAACTCGTTGGTGTACAAATATGTACTGACCCCAATGAACAACTTCCTTGTCGAGTTGCTGCCATTGTGGTTGGCACCCAATCTTATCACCCTCATTGGATTGATATTGGTGGGAGGTTCACACACGCTGTTTGTGTTCTTGTGTCCATTCCTGGAAGGTGATGCCCCGTGGTGGGCGATGGCCCTTGCAGCTGCTGCACTGTTCGGGTACCAGACATTGGACAATTTAGACGGCAAACAGGCGAGACGCACCAATACGTCATCACCATTGGGTCTGCTTTTTGATCACGGATGTGACGCGTTGAACGTATCGGTGGGCACTATGACGATGGCTAGTATTCTGCAAATGGGGACGACGTGGAGGACATTGGGATTTGTGCTAAGCGGACACTTTGTCTTTATATTTGCGACATGGGAAGAGTGAGTGGAGTCTATTGAATTCGGAGGTTTAAAACTGACGGTGCATTTTCATGGCAGGTACTATTCGGGGTCGTTGGAGCTGCCGATCATCAACGGACCGACGGAAGGAATTCTCATTGGTATTGTGTTAAAGCTGTTTACTGCAGCAGCTGGAGTCGATTTCTGGAATGAAGAGTTGATTGAGGGTGTGCAGAATAACTCACTCTTTGTCATTGTGACGATGGTCAGTTCGTGTTTTACGCTAATGGTCAAGTACGTCAACATGATTATACGTGTATTTCATGCATGTTAACTTGACTAACTGATTTTCCTCATCAAATAGTGTGAGGAATGCGTTACATGCTGTGCGATTGAACCAAGACTCGGTTCTTGTGGCGTTTACGCGACTTTTGCCGTTTGTTATTATCAACACTTTGGCTGGACTTTGGGCTATGTACTCACCCTCGGATATCTTTTCTACCCATCCGCGAATGTTCCTGTGGATGCTCGGCCTGCTTAACAGCAAGCTAGTGGTACGCTTGAAAATGGTTCGCATTGTGCTGAAGTACTTAATATGCTAATCACTATGTATTCTTCCTGACCAGCTACACTTGATGCTGGCTCACTTGTGCGGCGAAGAGTACCACCCGTTCCGCAAGACGCTTGTACCGATCTTTTATGTTGCTGGACATTGCGCCTTCTGCATGTTGGAAGGCATTTACGACGCCATCAATGAAGAACTTATCGTGCGCGAGTTCTTCTTCCTCTCCCTTGCTGCGTACGTGCATATCGTCATTACTGTCGTATGGGAGGTGAAAAATGTGTTGGGTGTATCGGTATTCACCATCCCTCACAAACCGAAATCCACGTCTGAGTCCAATAGCAAGCCAGCAGCTAAATCATTTTAATTGGTGGTCGACGTTGGTGTGTACAGCTTGTACTCGAACGTGCACTCCCCATGGATATACGGATATAGAGATCAAATCTGGATTCTTTGAAGCGCATGAACAAGAGGAGCATTCGCAGAGTCTAATTGTTGTATTGATTTGTACGTTACTATGTTGTTGACCAGAATCACCGATATGTACCAGTCTTACGGCGTTCACCTTTTCTGGTCAATGGTTTTATGGGAAAAGTGCTTGGCTTGGAGTAATTTCTCGAGAATTCTTCCCCCTTGCTACAGCTCGAGAGTTCTTCACACACGTTGAAATCTGGGAAGAGTACTAACATCGCTTACCTCGTCGCCACGTCCAGGATGGAGTGGACTAGTCCACGCCAATTTGCATTTCCGCAACAATTCCAGCCGTGGCATCACTACGAAGATGATGAAGAAGAAAAACAAGAACAACCTTCATACAATGCGATGCTCCAGAACGATCGATACGCGAGTGTTAGCACATTGTTATCATCTCGACCAACATCTTCACTCAAGACGGAGATACCGTGCACGCTTAGTAACGATAAGGGAGATGGTGTGACGTTCCAACCTTTGAGCGCTTTGGGTATGCCCCAACTGGAAGAAGCGACAGAGATCCAACCTTTTTATTCGCCTCAAAATGCTACGTATCCAAGTAATACTGTCTTGGTACCAAGTCTGCCACCCCTACCATCGCCTCCAAGGCAGCACCAGCGACAGGAACAGTATGGTGAACAACTACCAGCGCAGTTCTCACCACAGTTTTCTGAATTCCCAAACGAGCCTGTAAATTTCTATCCAGTTCCCACACCGCTACCTTCAACACCAATGCCACAAGCTCATTCTCGACCAGCGATTAACCATTTTACTGATGGTACGAGTTACTTTCAAGTTCATATTTTCTGATCCAACCATTATTGTCTTTACTATGACTGCAGATATTTCTACACTCCACTGCGTGAACAGTTCGGTACCTGCACTACCATCAAGTTTCGGATCACTGGAGCTGCAGCAAAAGCAGTCCCAACATGCATTGGGATATTTGGAAGATCAAGATAATGATTTTGACGGCAGTGCGGTGCGGGATACATCTCCTACCATGTTCAACTCAGAGTTACCAATGATGCCCACAGATTCAGACCTTACGTCGCGGACAATGCTGACACTTCCACTAGGAACTTTCCCAACCCGAGTACACACCAGCATCCCTAGCTCACCTCCGGATGTTTCGCCTGCGATTACACCGCTTGGTAGAGTTAGGCGAGGGTGTGGACTAAGTGAGCCTTTCACGCAGATGGCCACCACTCATGAACCTAAGTTTTCCCCTGACAAGCGCAAATTGTGTTGCGTAGAAGAATGCAAGAGCCAAGCTCGAGCTTTTAACCGTTGCAAACGCCATGGTGGATCGAAGCGCTGCTCGAGTCCGGGATGCACCAAGAGTGTTCAGAGTCGCGGACTTTGCATCCGACACGGTGGAGGTTCGAGATGCCAGGAAGCAGGTTGTACTCGAGCATCACAGAGCCATGGGCGATGCAAGATGCACGGCGGTGGACGCCCGTGTATTGTTGCAGGATGTGAGAAGAAGGCTCATTTAAAACGGTTATGCCGCAAACATGGTGGTGGTACCAAGTGTGTGGTGTTCGGATGTGATAAGTGGGCTCAACGTCAGGGCATGTGTATGACACACTCTAAGGTGGTTGGACCACAGATCGTCGATGACACAAACCACTTTGTACCGAAGTCACCACCCCCACCACCTTCTCCAAGTTCCTCTCCGTCCACATCGCTACGTATTTTTTCGGATGCTGTGTGAATATTGGCAAACACACAATAGCTGTGAATACATGAAGTTGGCGTTATGTTTCGACAAAATATTACCTCAAACACAATGTCATATTGTAAAATCTTCACTCCATTAAATGCTCGTTGCATCTAGGAATATTTTCCTCCTGGAACCATTCTGTTGTAGTAGAAATCCCAGTACCCGTGATAGTACGGATTTTTGACATCTGCAGGTTTCTTGTTCGTGAATATCCAGTAGTTGTACACTGCCAGTCTCTTGAGCTTGCCACCAATTTTTCTAACCAATGCAGTTACCGAAAATGCTCTCTCCTCGTTGTCGCTTTCAATTGCGTTTCGTTCCCTCAGGAAACGACGATGTGTGTCCTTAGCGCGCGAGTGATCAACCGTAATCTGTTTGGACGTCGAAAGAGCTTCAGCGTTAACGACAAGGAGGGTGTAGACTATCAGCAATATAACGCAGCCTAGACGCATGGCGGTTAAGTCGACTACAGTATCAGTTTCAGTATTGCCCTCGATTGCGGGGGACCGAATCGTAAAGTGAACGCTCAGAAATAATCGATTGTTTACGACAGATTTCCAATTTGGACTCCATAGAGTCCAGACCCATCCGAATTGACCTTCCTGTCTGTCTTTTTTATTCTTGTAGATCATTTCTATTATCACCCTAACAAAGTGACTATATTCAAATATGACCAAATTCCCCTGCCGAATGAACAAGTCTCGTTCTTTTCTACAAACGCATACTCTCCGGGGTTAGAATTAGAGGTGGCGACGTTACAGTTATCTCGATTACACGAAGATAACGTTAAATGCGTTAAGTAGAGGTTTTAACGTTACTTTAACAACATACGAGAATTGCAAGAAAAATGCAAATATTGTGTCTATTTATGTAATATATACAACATATTATACTAGAGAAATTATGTTGTTAGTTTTGAATTTTTGCAAACTTTATTATTGGTGGCTGCAGGCCACAGTTTGCTTGTAATCGACGGGAGTTTATGGCTGGGTTCACTTAGGCGACCTAAGTTAGGCCCACCACAGCACCATAACAATATGCTCAGATGGCTCTACACGTTCTCACACATGCCGTGAATCTAACACAGTGCTAAATATGAATTATAGAGTGCATCTTACGAGTATTGTGCTACCTCTTCATCAACGCGATAATCTCACTGAGACGTATTCTCCGATATAAGCACAAAATCACTCACTGTATCGTCAGTAAGGGCACTGCGCCGCTTCGTGACGTGTTTCCAGCCGTGGAGAACGCTCTCTCTGATAGTACAGATGTAGCGATGCACCCGAGCTACCCGTATTTTGCATGCCCAACCGTAAGAGCGTCGTCAGGTAATGCAGCATGACAGTCACCGGAGACCAACACAATAAATTGCCAGTACGCCTTAATGCGCTGTCTTGTCATCACAAAGAACGGCATGCTTCGGCTTCTTAGCAAATTTCGCGTACATAATACTGGCGTTTCATTTTGGGCAAGTGTGGCCTGTTTAGCCAAGGAGCGTCGTGGAATTGGCCGCGATCGCGAAGATACACTTCGTCGTTGGGATCTTATGGAGGAGCGATGGCGAGGTGTTCGAGGAGATCGGAGAGGTGTAGAATACTGGTTTGTCGGAAAACAGGAGTCATCACTGATCTCCATTAGTTGCTTGAATGGGCTTGAGTACTTGACGGAGAATTGGAGAATGGTTATGCTGTTTGCTTTTACTTTGACCAACTTTGACTTGTACAGGAAGTGTTCCTCGTCGCTGGTAAATGCAGCTTTGGATCATGACACTGGTCCGACCAGGTGAGTGGGATCACATTGAACTAAGGGGTTGCTAAGTCCCGGATGTTCCAATGGTACCTTGGTCTAGCTTCCACTGCATGAGCCGTATCTAAGGAATGCTACTTCATAAATCTTCCATCTCGCCTGAAGAGAAGTTGCTTGTGGCAAAACCTATAACTTATTGATGGGTTTTGCCATTTTCAATGATATTGGGAAAGTGATTGGCTCATTCCGAGGGGAGATCGACCAATGAGCGGTCAATTCGGAAGTGAGCTACTTCGTGTTAAACAACTAACTTTAACCCGATTTTACTGTTATCGAAATAACGTTAATTGACGTTAAAAAAAGTAACGTCGCCACCTCTAGTTAGAATCCCTCATCCGACGGTATACTGATGTCGTGATCGTTGATATCCGGCATCGCGCACACTACTGTAGTAATAGCCCACGAGTTTGCAAAAACCACGAAACTGATTCAGTTAATGGTCAGTTGACCTGACTATTTGCCTTATTACCTCTGAATCATGCGACAAACTTACAATCCTGGTCTGGATCACTGTAGTAAACCTCTGTTATTGGTTCCCGTTCCCCAAAATAGTGATGCCCACCAGTGATAGGGTTTCAAAGCCAAGTCAAAACACCAGCTATATATCATAGCCTATGATACCTCTGATCCTCCGTGAGAATTTCTCCCTACCGCATCGCCCCTGTCCTAACTTAGGACTCCTAAGCGAAGTGCAATCAATGTACAGCAGGACTCACCATCTTTAAAATTAGTTGCTAGCTTACGAGAATAGCATTTTGATAATAAATCGTCGTATGAACAGGTGGCGTATCCGTCACTACTATTAACAGTAGTCCCTAGAGCTCCGTCTAGTTTGCCCAATAGCTCAGTGATTTGTGCGACTCTGTATCATCTATAAATTGTCGCGAAGCTCCTAGAAGAGCACCATTTGCGAAGTCCACAAAAAGTGGCTTTGTTCCAGATTTCAGACACCAACGAAAACAAGGCGCTTGTGGGTGTAACCAACAACAATTCGAGTGTAGTGTATTATCTTTTTGCTCTGCTAGTGATGCGAAGTCTACCTGTTTGGGTTTCAGCCCAGAATTGTAGACGCTTCTTGCTCTTCTTGGTATGTATGCTGTCGTACACTTCACCGCCCTACTTGCTTTGTCAATCACTAGCCCTTCCCACTGAACTCCTCCGATGCTGATAGGCAGCAACACAAATTCGCGTGCAGCTACAGGTCTTACAATCGCTTTCACCGTACTTGTAGATAAATCAACAGTCTGCTTTGTCTTGGGATCAGTGCTCGGAAAAAATAATATAAATATAATAATTGTCGTATTATATTGACGGAATAACTTATTATTGCAAAATCGAAATTACCGTAAAATACGAAATTGTGTCCGTAATAAGTATATTGGTATTTGCCCAGGTGTAAATGCACCCGAACCGGTCGGTCTTCTGCATGGGTTGTTGCTTCCAGTCATGTTTGCTTCCTCATTCCACGCAGTCACTGTTTAGGCTAGCTGAGCTAATGGAAATTGCACCGGATTCTTAGACAGACTTGTATTCCAGAGAGAAAAAGGAAAGTGAAAGTTGGATTAGTTCGTTAAGCTCTCACCAGCTCTTAAAGTCATATCCTAGCTGACACGCAGTAACCCGCAGCACTTAGCTTCTCGAAGCTTCTTCTCAACTTAGTCTTACTCCTGGAATGGGTCTCAATTTTGACCTTCAACTTCGTCTCCGATGCGCATTCCAACATGACATGAGCTACTCTCTCCTCGTTTTTTCGGTACAGTTTGAACTGTAACAGAGACCGAAAATGAGCTCTAATACAAATGCAAGATGTTTGAGATTATGACTGTGGGGATTCACTTCGCTTCTCGACTACGAAGACACCGATGGACAGAGCTCCAAGTAGCTTAAGGCTTGCCATGATAGCGCAGGCACAAGCTGCGTTGTTTTATCTGATACCTTTTATAATAATAAAGCAACAATTTACTATGTATGATACGGATCAAAGATAACAAACAGAACCCAAATCCACTGGTGAACTATTGCTGTTGCCAGCTCATTTTCGATTGGCAGAGAACCCAAGCCAGGACAACAGCCCTAGTGACAGCCATCAGCTTCTTGACGGGTGTGGGCATGGATTGCTAGGGTCGTTCCCAGCTACCAATCTTTTATTTATTGCGATATTTACTATTGGAACTCGTGTTATTGCAATAACTTATTACGCGTTTTCTAAAAACCAGTACAATTTTTTATTTTATTTTCCGAGCACTGGTTGGAATCTTTAGGCAGGGGTATCATCATTATTGACTTATTCTTGTACTGCCCCAAGAACACACCTGCATCTCTCATGGTTTTATAGTTCAACCAGGCAGAATCTTGAAAGCAGTACACGTCCGAGTAGCACAGATCGAAATCAAACCCAATCATAGATTTAGACGGCTAATCTCAAGTAGTTCAAGAAGCATGATATGAGTCCATAGGGGGTCAACAATATGTTGCTTTTCCTCACACCTCAGCCATGCGCAACAGAGCACCGCATTCCAACAGACATCTTGTAAGCTCCACAGCCATTTCATGGCTTCCGGCTGGTCTCGAGTAAATTGCTCAACTTTCTCTATAGACAGGGGTACCGAAAATGCTATTGCTATTGTGTTCGAGGATGCAGCAATACAAATAACTTCACATATCTCCCAGCCATAGTCGTCTGCAATAATTGAACGTATTGCAAGAAATACATCGGAGCTTGTGGGGAATCTGTATATTGCGAGATTATTGTGTGCCGCGCACAACCTTGCGCACAGTCGCCGCACTCCAGTACCTACGATTTACCTTTAAAACCAGTATGCTTTCAAGGTGCAGTGGGGTCATCGCTTGGCGGTAAAGGCCAACCACTGCTTTGGCTTTGCTAAAAAAATCGCTCGACGACATTGGAAGTCGGAGCGATCACAGCCACCTGGCCGATGTAACGTGAAGTCGATTGACGAAGACGTCTCGCCCGCTCGAGCGCATCCGCAGCGAAACCTTGGTCGACTGACGTTGCTTCCGAAGGCCGCGGTGGCGGAGACGTTTCCGCGGCCAGAGGATCCAACATAGCTTCCTCGTCGGGCGATAGCGTGCTCTCGCGACCCAGCAAGACGTTAACGCAAGCGCGTTCGAATCCAGGGCTCTTGACGATGTCTGCATCGACACGTAGGTAGTGGGCGACCTCAGGCTTCTGTGCGATAAGCGCATCGAAGAGATCGCGCACGTCCAGTAGGGTTACATCGTCTGCACTTTGCAGTTTTTTGGACGTTGACTCAAACATCTTGAGGTTGACGAGGATCGCTTTCAGTTGCTTCTCCTCCCGGCGAGTTGGCATACATGCCGCCAGCTCGTCGTCGTCGTCATCGCAGAGGAACTCCTTCAGCTCAAAGTACCTCTTCACCATGTCGAATGTAGAGGACCAGCGGGTGTCCTGATTAAGGACATGATGCAGGTGTGTTTTTCGACTAACACACAAAAATCAAATTATTAGATTTTAGAAGAAACATAATCATTAACGCAACTCACCGTAATTTTGCGGACACCAAAAGCGAATTCTTGATCTTGCACATCAACTTCTGCACCTTATTAAGTAGATCATCGTCGCCAGCAAGTAGTAAATTGACTGCCAGGTTCAGACGGTGGCTGGCGTAGCCCACCATCGGAACCTGGAGCTTGTCGGCGACAGCACCGTTCACGGCGCAATTATCGCCGACAATGTAGGCGATATTGGCTTTGCTACGGCCGTAGTAGGAGAGAATGGTGTCCAGAAACTTGACGTGGCTCCTGGCAGTAAGGTCATCAACGTTATCGTCGATAATTGGGGCCATCGCGATCAGAATGTTCTGCGCCTTGCCGTCGTGGCGAAAGGACGCAAAGACAGCGACGTAATTCTCTGACCTGAACGTCCACCCGTCGAAAATGATACCGAACGACTTTGGGAGGATACTACCGATCACAGTTTCAACCTCACGGACCAGCAGGCTCATGTACTTGACCAGGCTGTCCGTCAAAAGGTTGCCGATATTTACGTAGTTAGATGCCGCTTCCGTCTCGCAGAACGAGAAGGACAGGTTGCAGGAGAGCACCATGTCGATCCAGGAGAAGATCTTGTGGGTCTTGTCGTCGATGAACCCAACCAATGTGCCAGTATTGGCACTGGCGCTAGTCATCTCCGCGACGAAATTCGTGTGCCACATGAAGACGTGGCCTAGCAGATTGGTGTAGCCAGTGTTGGGCTCCATACGCCGCTGGACGCCACAGCGGCACACGAACTGAGCAGTAGGCTCTCCGTTGTCATCGAGCACACACTTGAAGTAGAAGGTCGAGACCTGCTTCGACGTGAACGGGGTGGTGCGACCCTTCTTTTTTGCTTGATTGACCTTCTTGGCCTTTTTCAGCGCTCTAGACGACGACACGGCCTTTCGGCGCGGCTTTGGAACACTTCGCGGAGTTTTGGCAGGCATCGTGGTGCGTGGAGTAGACAGAGGACTGTGAGTGTGCTGAACAGAGTGAAAATGCCCAGATGTGAGAGGCTTACTGTCTTATAAAGAAGTTCACGTGCTCCAGTCAAACGAGCGCGACCTGTGGACCAGTGATTGAGCTTCAGCTGGTTAAACCGAACCAAAACCAGACCGCAAGTGGACCGGACTCGCCGATAGGGTTATTGGCGATGGAGGTAACAATAACAAATATTTTAGCATTTCAAAGCAAAGCCGAAAATAAATAATTTTTCAACCAAAATACAAAAGTATTTAATAAAAATAGTATTTTCGGAACCCCTGTCTACATAGGAACAACTGACTGAGATACCTGGTCAATACCCGGCTAATGTATTGACTAGATTTGCGTCGTATCTCGCGTCAATGGTTTCAAAGGGAATAATAAGCGCGCAGCCACACACCTTCCTGTACACCATGAAATGATGACATGGCAGCTTCATGGTTTGAAAGGGCTCGCTGTCAAACTCCCATGTCTTCTTCTGAAGAAGATACTCACTGTTTTCGCACCGGACGGTGATCGTAGATCCATTGTCTTTGAAGGCGTAGCTTTAAGCAACTGTAGTATCCATCGAGCGATCGTACTGCGTCTTAATAGAAGCAGCAACCCATCGTGTTATTCTGATAGCAATATTTATCTCCTCGGAGTACGATACGTTACACAGCATTCCAAGCATCTCCACTTTAGATCGATATTCTTCTTTTCTTCTCCCTTGGTAGTCAGAAGCACCTTTAGGTTTGCCTTCATTGTGAAGTATCCTTTTGTGCACGCTTGCGATCAACAGGCAAGTCTGTCTAATGAAAGCCTAAGATGTCGGTCATGGTGACGCGATGCGCCGAGTTACTGCGAACGTAGTCGTAAATCGGCGATGTACCTGCCTCTGCTTCGACCAACAACTGGATCCCTGGAATCAACGGCGAATCCGCGGGAACCTGTCGAATACCTGGATGAAACCTGTAGATATCATTGGAGAATCGATGATTGTGAAAGAAGAATTCGTGCTTGATTGAAATGCACCATGTTTCGTCGCACGCATTAGCAACCTGTGCCAGCTTCTGGAAAGGACATTCTGAGCGGAGAACCTTGCGAAAGGTCCACTTGCCAGTCGACCTGTCGCGCTCTGCCCAGCCATGCGTACAGATAAAGACGCGCTGGTATGGATCCATTTCCAATGGAACCAAGGGAATTGTCGTATCGGGTACACCAAGAGATGCACTTGACGACGCAGTTTATTGTTCCGACGAGCAACGTTGATCACTTCCTTGATCACAAGCTGCTGACTGGTAGCCTCCATGTACTCGTTCAAACAAACACCGAAGGTGGTCCATTTGTCGTGCTGACCTGTGAACACAGGGACCTCGTGCAACTTTTCTTCTTCCATATCCGATACGGATCGTTTCGGATCTTGACACATGGCACCCTCTCTTGCCCGCAGAGCGTCAGGAGGGACGTTGACTCCTGAGTATTTCTGGTGCTCTTCGTCAGCATCCTCCTCATCGCCATTTTCTCCTTTATGACAGCGTCGTCATCATCTTTGCTGTTCCCATCCGATTCGGCAGAGCTACCATCTACCTCCACAGTCTTGTTCAGTGTCAGCGTGAGGTGTGAGCCGCTGCGCTGCTAGGTTCGTGCGTGCTTGGGCTTTCTGAGATCGTGTGCGGCCCTTGGTCAGATTGATCATTCCCCTTGCTGCGCTCTTCGTCGCGATGAGCTTCTTCTTCCATCTGTGTTTTGATGGAGGCTGTTTGGCGCATTCCCCCATGGTTGGTTCTTCCCCGTTATCAGCGTGTCGTTTGCGAGGTCGCCGTCGCCAGTGTAGTGACGCGTGGTACGTCTCCAAATTGGTGGATGTGAAGCAAACGAAAACTGACCGTAATGAAACGACAAAAGTTATACCTGTAAAAAGCCTGTCATTAAACCTGGATAATACCTGATGGGTAAAACCTGGACGCGAACGGTGCCGTACAATGAAAGTAAGCAGCTACATAAACTCCTAAACCACGTGCAAATCTATTAATGCCGTTTACAGCTGTGTATTGCTTGAACTCAATGAGTTACACCACTTTAACTAAAGCGAAAGTGAACATTTTTGGGCCAATGACGAGTACAATTATGCTGCGTGTTGCTTGGGAAGCGCTGGATATTTAATATCGAAAATACTTGTTCTAATTGGAAGTATCAAAGTTGTGGTCCAAATCAGTTAGCCACAGTTCTCTTCCCTCATAATCCTGTTTTCAATTTGATCTACCCCCATCTATCACAAACTGTTCCAACTCTTTTACTGTCAAGTGAGAACAAGGTGGAAACTGCTCTAAAACAACGTACGCGGTTAGTGTCACAGTCTTTAATCGTCGTCCTTAAGGGTACATGTAGTTGAGTCAGCTACTACACCTTTGCCTCTTTAAAGTTGCGACATATCATTATTACAGTGTAATATGCGGTAACTGACATCTGACGGATTTGTGCGTTCTGCAATATCTCAGCAGTAGCCGTTTAATTGTAGAAGAAATCCGAGTTTGTATATATGGAAGAGAAGACCACGAGCGTCAGAGTTGAGAATCGTTCTAGAACTTGCGCGACGTCGCAATGTACTCGGCAGATTTTCATTGATGAGCAATTACCCTGTCCTTGGCATATAGCGCTCTATGCGAGCAAGTCGGCCGCATCTTCGGTGTATCTGGCCGCACTGAACGTCGTTAATACAAGCTCTTCAAGTCGACTGGCTACGTCATGCCTGACAAATATGTAAGCAGTAGGATACATACCGTACTTTTTACTTTTTCCCGACGGTACTGCAGCTTCAAACCCAAACGCCAAACCCGAAAAGATGCCCAGCCCCTCGTTCGAGTCCCCAACGACGTATGAAGCGTCGCAAATTCACGCACTTAAACAACGCGTGCGTCACCGTAGCATTGGCGACGGTAAATCCACCTACTTTGGCAAATATGTGTCGCAAGAGGGATCGGAAAAACTTCGGACTTATGAGTATCACGGAGCTGACAACTCGTTGGTGTACAAATATGTACTGACCCCAATGAACAACTTCCTTGTCGAGTTGCTGCCATTGTGGTTGGCACCCAATCTTATCACCCTCATTGGATTGATATTGGTGGGAGGTTCACACACGCTGTTTGTGTTCTTGTGTCCATTCCTGGAAGGTGATGCCCCGTGGTGGGCGATGGCCCTTGCAGCTGCTGCACTGTTCGGGTACCAGACATTGGACAATTTAGACGGCAAACAGGCGAGACGCACCAATACGTCATCACCATTGGGTCTGCTTTTTGATCACGGATGTGACGCGTTGAACGTATCGGTGGGCACTATGACGATGGCTAGTATTCTGCAAATGGGGACGACGTGGAGGACATTGGGATTTGTGCTAAGCGGACACTTTGTCTTTATATTTGCGACATGGGAAGAGTGAGTGGAGTCTATTGAATTCGGAGGTTTAAAACTGACGGTGCATTTTCATGGCAGGTACTATTCGGGGTCGTTGGAGCTGCCGATCATCAACGGACCGACGGAAGGAATTCTCATTGGTATTGTGTTAAAGCTGTTTACTGCAGCAGCTGGAGTCGATTTCTGGAATGAAGAGTTGATTGAGGGTGTGCAGAATAACTCACTCTTTGTCATTGTGACGATGGTCAGTTCGTGTTTTACGCTAATGGTCAAGTACGTCAACATGATTATACGTGTATTTCATGCATGTTAACTTGACTAACTGATTTTCCTCATCAAATAGTGTGAGGAATGCGTTACATGCTGTGCGATTGAACCAAGACTCGGTTCTTGTGGCGTTTACGCGACTTTTGCCGTTTGTTATTATCAACACTTTGGCTGGACTTTGGGCTATGTACTCACCCTCGGATATCTTTTCTACCCATCCGCGAATGTTCCTGTGGATGCTCGGCCTGCTTAACAGCAAGCTAGTGGTACGCTTGAAAATGGTTCGCATTGTGCTGAAGTACTTAATATGCTAATCACTATGTATTCTTCCTGACCAGCTACACTTGATGCTGGCTCACTTGTGCGGCGAAGAGTACCACCCGTTCCGCAAGACGCTTGTACCGATCTTTTATGTTGCTGGACATTGCGCCTTCTGCATGTTGGAAGGCATTTACGACGCCATCAATGAAGAACTTATCGTGCGCGAGTTCTTCTTCCTCTCCCTTGCTGCGTACGTGCATATCGTCATTACTGTCGTATGGGAGGTGAAGAATGTGTTGGGTGTATCGGTATTCACCATCCCTCACAAACCGAAATCCACGTCTGAGTCCAATAGCAAGCCAGCAGCTAAATCATTTTAATTGGTGGTCGACGTTGGTGTGTACAGCTTGTACTCGAACGTGCACTCCCCATGGATATACGGATATAGAGATCAAATCTGGATTCTTTGAAGCGCATGAACAAGAGGAGCATTCGCAGAGTCTAATTGTTGTATTGATTTGTACGTTACTATGTTGTTGACCAGAATCACCGATATGTACCAGTCTTACGGCGTTCACCTTTTCTGGTCAATGGTTTTATGGGAAAAGTGCTTGGCTTGGAGTAATTTCTCGAGAATTCTTCCCCCTTGCTACAGCTCGAGAGTTCTTCACACACGTTGAAATCTGGGAAGAGTACTAACATCGCTTACCTCGTCGCCACGTCCAGGATGGAGTGGACTAGTCCACGCCAATTTGCATTTCCGCAACAATTCCAGCCGTGGCATCACTACGAAGATGATGAAGAAGAAAAACAAGAACAACCTTCATACAATGCGATGCTCCAGAACGATCGATACGCGAGTGTTAGCACATTGTTATCATCTCGACCAACATCTTCACTCAAGACGGAGATACCGTGCACGCTTAGTAACGATAAGGGAGATGGTGTGACGTTCCAACCTTTGAGCGCTTTGGGTATGCCCCAACTGGAAGAAGCGACAGAGATCCAACCTTTTTATTCGCCTCAAAATGCTACGTATCCAAGTAATACTGTCTTGGTACCAAGTCTGCCACCCCTACCATCGCCTCCAAGGCAGCACCAGCGACAGGAACAGTATGGTGAACAACTACCAGCGCAGTTCTCACCACAGTTTTCTGAATTCCCAAACGAGCCTGTAAATTTCTATCCAGTTCCCACACCGCTACCTTCAACACCAATGCCACAAGCTCATTCTCGACCAGCGATTAACCATTTTACTGATGGTACGAGTTACTTTCAAGTTCATATTTTCTGATCCAACCATTATTGTCTTTACTATGACTGCAGATATTTCTACACTCCACTGCGTGAACAGTTCGGTACCTGCACTACCATCAAGTTTCGGATCACTGGAGCTGCAGCAAAAGCAGTCCCAACATGCATTGGGATATTTGGAAGATCAAGATAATGATTTTGACGGCAGTGCGGTGCGGGATACATCTCCTACCATGTTCAACTCAGAGTTACCAATGATGCCCACAGATTCAGACCTTACGTCGCGGACAATGCTGACACTTCCACTAGGAACTTTCCCAACCCGAGTACACACCAGCATCCCTAGCTCACCTCCGGATGTTTCGCCTGCGATTACACCGCTTGGTAGAGTTAGGCGAGGGTGTGGACTAAGTGAGCCTTTCACGCAGATGGCCACCACTCATGAACCTAAGTTTTCCCCTGACAAGCGCAAATTGTGTTGCGTAGAAGAATGCAAGAGCCAAGCTCGAGCTTTTAACCGTTGCAAACGCCATGGTGGATCGAAGCGCTGCTCGAGTCCGGGATGCACCAAGAGTGTTCAGAGTCGCGGACTTTGCATCCGACACGGTGGAGGTTCGAGATGCCAGGAAGCAGGTTGTACTCGAGCATCACAGAGCCATGGGCGATGCAAGATGCACGGCGGTGGACGCCCGTGTATTGTTGCAGGATGTGAGAAGAAGGCTCATTTAAAACGGTTATGCCGCAAACATGGTGGTGGTACCAAGTGTGTGGTGTTCGGATGTGATAAGTGGGCTCAACGTCAGGGCATGTGTATGACACACTCTAAGGTGGTTGGACCACAGATCGTCGATGACACAAACCACTTTGTACCGAAGTCACCACCCCCACCACCTTCTCCAAGTTCCTCTCCGTCCACATCGCTACGTATTTTTTCGGATGCTGTGTGAATATTGGCAAACACACAATAGCTGTGAATACATGAAGTTGGCGTTATGTTTCGACAAAATATTACCTCAAACACAATGTCATATTGTAAAATCTTCACTCCATTAAATGCTCGTTGCATCTAGGAATATTTTCCTCCTGGAACCATTCTGTTGTAGTAGAAATCCCAGTACCCGTGATAGTACGGATTTTTGACATCTGCAGGTTTCTTGTTCGTGAATATCCAGTAGTTGTACACTGCCAGTCTCTTGAGCTTGCCACCAATTTTTCTAACTATGATGAGGTGAGGAAGAGCGTGTAGATGAAGATAGAAGAGAAGTAGTTGTTGATAGGAGGCGTCAAAAGACGAAGTGATTCATTTCAAGAAAGAAGTGTTAACTGTGCTATCTGGGAGAGTAACTTGAATGACTGGTCCTCTGAACTGCCATAAATCAACTCTAGCATACACTATAGTATAGTGGAAGCTAGAGATCCCGTACACTATCATCATAGAGAGGATTCAGCATAAACAAGGATCACCTTTTACATCCCATCTGTCAATATGAAGGTGCTAACATTAACAGCCTCCCTGCATCTTTGCATATTTGCAGCAAAAATTGAAAAAATTAAGGTTTCCAGATATTTTCATTGGAGAACATCAAAATTGCCAAATGCACATATGGTTCAAATATCCACTATAGGTAGTTTTGCATTACCTGGGAAAGGCATCAGAGAAAAGACAAGAAGTTGTTCGTCGTGTCTCTTCGGCTGCTGGTGCTGATCCGTAGCTTCGTCCTCCGGGAACACTCCCGTTGGAAAGTTGGACTGCAGTAGCTGAGTTTTGCGATGGAGCTCATGACTCTTGTCGATGCAGTGTTGATGCAAGAACGTGCCTCTCGGAAGGAACAATGTAGTATCTCTCCCATTAAGATTCCGCATAGTGGGCCCCGAACTGATCCCTCGGGTGCCCCCCCGACCAAAACAACAACACCGTCCACTTCGGCCGCCAAGAACTTGTCCACCGACCACATCACGTGCACCAGTTCCAGTACTTCGTCCTCCAAGACGAATACGACAGTGGAGAGACGAACTGGAGGAACTAAAGGTCACAAGCAGCGTAAATCACCTGCACAGAGTAGTTCGCGAAGTGTGTCTAAGACAACAGCTTGTCGATCGGCGCAAGTGGCATACCGCATATCTAACGCTCGTTACGGTGCTTTGGGTGCTACCGTTCGTGGATCTTACGTCACAACTAAGCGGAAGTGGCACGTCGCGCAAGTTGTGGATCGACGTGTTACTGACTGAGGTGTGGAATATCGAGTGTTTTGGTTAGGGCGCCGTAGGACAGAACGCCGCTACTACAAGAAGACATGGGAACCATTCTTTCCATTGCTGGAGGATGGCTTCGACCAGGAGCTTAATCTGGTTGATCGCTGGAAGTACAGTTCCGTGACTGATTTCGCCAAGTTTTGCAAGGACGACCCATACGGAAGGCACACTGTCGGTGCCGATTTAAAAGGCTTGTGCCTTTTTGAAGCTCTGAAGCAGGCTGCACAGCTAGTGGGGCGACCAGATATTTGCTCAACTGTGGATATTGAGGATTTTGTTGCGGTTGAACTTCGCAACGGAGTTAACCTCTCACATGGGACTTCATGGAAGCAGTTTGCTTCCTTCTTGCGACGTCTACGCAATGACAATCGCGATTTCCTTTTTAACGAGTTTTGCAAGAACAACTTTGCAATTGCTGGGCGCCGCGGGGCGCGTGTTATGAACGAAGTACAGCTTTACGATGGCGTCTTCATTGTCGCTGCTTACAGTGACAGATTTGTGGGCCATGCATTTGTGTTGCAAGTTGCTGGTAAACGACGAATTGTGTATGACGGTGGCAGACGGAAGACTGTTTTGTCAATGAAGTGGATCAACTTCTACGCATTCATCCGACCGTTTAAGGTATTTGAGAAGAAGGAAAGCAAGTAGTAGTAGCATGTTGAAGTGCAGCAAGGTTATTTTGATTTTCTTCTTGCATTTGAAGCTTTTGGCAAGTGCAGATGATATTTTGATCGCTTTGGCTTTAGTTTGCAAACTATTCAATGTAGTTTTTCGCGTTACTATTGGATTTCCATTGTATGCTGATACAGTTAGTAAGTTTTGTTTACTTTTACTTTGCCTTTGCAATTGCATATAGTAAGTTAGTTTTTTTTCTCGTTTACTTTATCTTTGCATTGTATGGTGATGCAGTTAGTAAGTTTGGTTTGCGTTTACTTTTGGCTTTTGCATTATGCAACGATCTAGCGCATGGATTGTAATACGTATGCCTAAGAAATTCGGCTTGAGCCAGGGAAACCTCAATGAGGGAAAACCTAAGTTGCGTCCAAAATAAAAAAGAACCCAGTGGGAAAAAATAAAAAGGTACGCATAGTGTAGGCGTGCTTCATGCAAGTAATTTGTAGTGATATTAGGACTTAGCCAAAAAGGGATTCTAGGGATTGCATCCTAAGTTTGTTACGTAGTTCTCTGAACTGGTTTTTGTCCAAGGCTTTAGTAAAGATATCCGCAATCATTTCTTTTGTATTGCAATAGGCGATGGTAAACTCGTGCCTTTGCACTTTTTCCTGAGCAAAAAGTATCTTATGCATATATGTTTAGACCTCCCGTGTAATTGGGGATTGTTGCATATTTTGATACAACTTTGGTTGTCTTCATGGATGATGCTTGCCTTTGTGGTTGTGAAACCAAGTTCTTTGAGAAGCAGCTTGAGAAAGATCATCTCTTGCATACAATGACATAAGGCAATGTATTCAGCCTCGGTTGTAGACAAAACTACTGTATGGTGTTTTCGTGAAATCCACGAGATAGGGCTGTTGTGTAACATAGTCACATAACCACCTACAGAGCGGCGAGTATCAGGACAATTAGCGTAGTCGGAGTCTGAAAACGCACAAAGCATATCAGCAAGATTCTCAGGTGTTGTATCTTGAATACCACCGAGAAGGATACCATAGTCCTTTGTTCCAGCCAAATATTTGAGACCTCGAACTACAGCTTGCCAATGCACCAGTCCTGGGTTAGACAGAAATTGACTAACTTCGCGCAAGTAGTATGCTAAGTCAGGGCGAGTGCCTACCATTAGGTACATTACACTGCCGACTGCTTCTCGATACGGAGTACCTTTCATCGTATCTTTCTCAGCATCACTTCTAGGTTGATCTTGATCAGAGAGTTTCACATTCCGATCAGAAGGTGTTGCGATTGGGTAAGAAATATATTCGCTGAATCGGTCTAGGACCTTCGTAGCATATTTGTGTTGGTGTATGAAAATTGATCGGGTTTTTCGGTCACGGTGGATAGACCAGCCGAGTAAGTAGTGTACCTCCCCTAAATCTGTCATGGAAAACCTCTTCTTCAGGGCAGATTTGAGCTCTTGCACGAGGTCAGTGTTTGGTGCAATGATCAAAAGGTCGTCAACATACACGGCCACATAGCACGTTTGGCCATTTCTGGTGCGCATGAAAACGCAGCGATCTTTGATAAGCTTGTGGAACCCTATGCTTTCAAGGAAAGCAGATAGAGTGAGATACCAAACACGGGGCGCCTGTTTCAATCCGTACAGACTCTTAAGTAGTTTGCATACCAGGTGCTCTTTACCGGGAATTTGGAAACCTTCCGGTTGCTCCATATAGATCTCCTCTTTGAGGAATCCATTGAGAAATGCCGTCTTCACATCCATTTGGTGGATTTCGAGATCAAGTAAGGCAGCAATATTGAGTATGAGTCGTAGTACTTCCATTCTGATCACAGGTGAGAATATCTCATTATAATCAATGCCATATTCTTGGAGAAACCCCTTAATGACAAGGCGTGCTTTGTAGCGATCAATGGCTCCTGTGCCGGTATATTTCACAACGAAAACCCATCGGCTTGTTAGGGTCTTCCGTCCTTGAGGACGGGGTACCAACACCCATGTGTTGTTGTCCATGAGAGACTTATATTCCGAAGTGGCTGCATTATGCCATTGTGCTGCATGAGGAGACTTCATTGCTCCTCGATAGGTCTTCGGCTCTGACACATACCGAATAGCTAGTAGTGTGTACATTAAATGTTTGCGTTGCTCCTGTTCCTGCATGTCTTCCTTTGAATTGAGGGATATGTCTTCCGTGTCGTCTTCAGTGCGACGGGATTTCTTAGATGCAGGAGGAGAACAAGGATCGGATGTTGCCTCAGTCCTAAAAGAGTAATGAATTTCTGTTCGATCAAGTGCCTCCCTAAGTGGGGGTAGTAAGCGCTGGTACGTTGGACTTGTAGATATAGGTGCAGTATCCGATGTCGTTGCTAGTATTTCGTTAGCTTTTTGTATGCTCAGTGATTGACTGTCTGGATGCGTCTCAGTGTTCGGCATGAGGTTAGCTAGACGAGGGAATTCATCCTCCTTAAACACAACATCTCTGCTGTAAACAATTGCATGCGTGTTAATGTCCATTAGACGATATCCTTTCTTATGGTCAGGTATACCTAGATACATGCAAAGTTTTGCTCTGGCATCAAGTTTGTCCCGATATTGTTCCGGAATATGCACGTATGCGTTGCACCCAAACACTTTGATGTACTCCATAGATGGGGTTTTATTGTACCACAGCTCATGTGGTGTACGTCCATCGGTTTTGGTACTAGGTGTCATGTTGATAAGCGTAGTGACGTGACTGACACATTCAGCCCATAATTGCTTTGGCAGTTTACCATCAAGCAAAAGTGCTCGGACTCGCTCTAGGATTGTCCTCATTCGACGCTCAGCAACCCCGTTTTGCTGGGGAGTGTATGCATTGGTAAATTGTGCATGTGTCCCGTACTTTTGGAAGATGATGCGACCAAGTTTTTCGTACTCCTTAGCATTATCTGCTTGTACTACTTGAATGTCAGGGTCAGTGACCGTTGATGCACATTGGAGTTCACAAATGTCAGAACGAAAGATGTTCAGGGCTTTCTTCCTGAAGTTTTCATAGCATTCATACAATTCACTACGATTCTGCATTGGGTAAGTGAACATGTATCGAGAGTAGTCATCGATGAAAACGAGGAAGTATCGACATCCCGTTAAGCTAGGTACTGGTAGGGGACCACAAATATCCGAATGAACTTTTTCTAATGGAAATTGAGCACGTTCAACAGTTCTATTAGAATAGAATGGTGCACGATGTGACTTCGCTAGCGTGCATGCAGTGCAGAAGAACTGCTCTCGTGGATTTACGGAAGTAGTGTCGTCGAGACCACGGATTGCTTGGCTCCTAGAAATGTCATGCAGAATGCGAACGTTAGGATGTCCAAGTCTTTTGTGTAAGAGCAGAATGGAACGTTGCTTACCTGAAGTAGCAATTAGTGCCGCTGCCGTGGCAACTGGTTCAGCTTCAAACTGGTAGAGGTCCGTATTGGCTGCCATCGGAGCCTTGACTTTAAAGCGCTTGTCCGTTTGCATAGCACACTGCTTGCGATCAAAGTTGAAGCGAAAGTCGTGCTTCACCGCAGCTGGGACAGAAAGTAGGTTGAAGTGTAACAGAGGTGCATATAAAACACCATCAAGACCGAGCTTCTGCTTGTTCTTCTTTGAGTCTTCCACTTCCAGCTCGACTCGACCGATTCCTTCAATGGGAATCTGATTCTTCCCGCCAACTGTAATGAACCCGGAACTTTTAGAAATGGTCGAAAACCACTGGGCTTCATGCGTCACATGACGCGTACATCCCGAATCAATCGTCCAGACGGGATCTGTGTCCACGTTGGCTTGCGCGGTGAGGCTTACGGCAGGATTTACGGTAGTAGCCACCGCAATGAGTCCGGTTTCACGGCGTTCTTGGCGGTAGACGTTCCGACTGTTATCGTCATGACCTCCTTCATTACGGCGATCTTGGTGTCGGTCTTGACGTCCCAGAGGTTCATCAAAATTGTTGCTTCTTTTGTCTCTGCCGCTGATTTTCTTTGCATTACCGCGACTGTGATTCCACTGCTTCTTGTTGTTACGATATGGGTGATTTCGACTGATGTTACCACCCTTGAAACCAAAATTTGCTGGAAGCACAGTCCCTTCCTTCACTTGGCCATCTCGAAGGTCGTTCTGCAAGAGTCTGCATTGGCGAATGTTGTGTCTAGGACGCTTGCAGTAATTGCAGTGGTTTCCTGACGAGTTGGTACGAGTTTCTGCCAATGTAGGTGCGGCCACAAGGGCTCGTTCATTCTTGGTCTCGCGTGACTCAGGCGTGCCCTTATTAAGCATGTACCTTTCTTCAGCCTTAATCTCATGAACCTTGCGTTCGACACTGCGTTTTAGCTCTTCATACGGGATGTACTTCCGTTGGCCTTTCCAGACGCGAAGGTCATCTTTCCATGACTTTGGCAGGGAGTGGAACAAATAAATTGACTTCTGCCCTTCAGTCAGAGCTGCTTCGGTGACTTGAGAAGCTGCCTGCATAGCGTTCTCTAGCTGGAGAAAGAATTCATTCAAGTCACAGCCTTCTTCATATCTCATTTCCATGAGAAAGTGAAGAATGTAGTACGGATCGCCATGGTAAACGGCTCCTTCGTACTTCTCACAAATCGCACGAAAAATCTCGTATGAGGTCTTGAGATTCTTCACAAGACGGACGTGCGTATTGTCCATTGTCTTCATCAGGAACGCTTTCGTCCTGGCCTCCCCACGACGGCGTTCTCTTAGAGTAAGTCGTGTTGGGGTCTTTTCCAGTTTGCGTGAAAGCTTGCTCTCGTTTGAGGAGCGGATGTTCGGGAGTTTCTTCCGCTCAGAAGAAGAGTCAGAGTCTTCTTCGGAATCAGACTTCGGTTTGAGATCATCATCGCTTTCGTCGAAGTCAACTGCGTCAGAGTCAATATCTGTTGGCTCTGCGGGCTTGTTCTTTTGCATCGGTTGTTCGTCGATGTCAGACATATCATGCCCACTTTCTTCTTCATCGTCGTCGGACACACCGTCGTAGTCAGGCTTCTTCACGTATCCGAGTAGGTGCTTGCCGTCAAGAGCAGCGCACACACGAGCCTTCCAGACATCGAAGTTTTCGGCACCAACGAGGCGTGGGAAGTCTTCGCTTGAGGCTTGGCTTGGGCTCATAACCTATGATGAGGTGAGGAAGAGCGTGTAGATGAAGATAGAAGAGAAGTAGTTGTTGATAGGAGGCGTCAAAAGACGAAGTGATTCATTTCAAGAAAGAAGTGTTAACTGTGCTATCTGGGAGAGTAACTTGAATGACTGGTCCTCTGAACTGCCATAAATCAACTCTAGCATACACTATAGTATAGTGGAAGCTAGAGATCCCGTACACTATCATCATAGAGAGGATTCAGCATAAACAAGGATCACCTTTTACATCCCATCTGTCAATATGAAGGTGCTAACATTAACACTAACCAATGCAGTTACCGAAAATGCTCTCTCCTCGTTGTCGCTTTCAATTGCGTTTCGTTCCCTCAGGAAACGACGATGTGTGTCCTTAGCGCGCGAGTGATCAACCGTAATCTGTTTGGACGTCGAAAGAGCTTCAGCGTTAACGACAAGGAGGGTGTAGACTATCAGCAATATAACGCAGCCTAGACGCATGGCGGTTAAGTCGACTACAGTATCAGTTTCAGTATTGCCCTCGATTGCGGGGGGCCGAATCGTAAAGTGAACGCTCAGAAATAATCGATTGTTTACGACAGATTTCCAATTTGGACTCCATAGAGTCCAGACCCATCCGAATTGACCTTCCTGTCTGTCTTTTTTATTCTTGTAGATCATTTCTATTATCACCCTAACAAAGTGACTGTATTCAAATACCTATGGTATGACCAAATTCCCCCTGCCGAATGAACAAGTCTCGTTCTTTTCTACAAACGCATACTCTCCGGGGTTAGAATCCCTCATCCGACGGTATACTGATGTCGTGATCGTTGATATCCGGCATCGCGCACACTACTGTAGTAATAGCCCACGAGTTTGCAAAAACCACGAAACTGATTCAGTTAATGGTCAGTTGACCTGACTATTTGCCTTATTACCTCTGAATCATGCGACAAACTTACAATCCTGGTCTGGATCACTGTAGTAAACCTCTGTTATTGGTTCCCGTTCCCCAAAATAGTGATGCCCACCAGTGATAGGGTTTCAAAGCCAAGTCAAAACACCAGCTATATATCATAGCCTATGATACCTCTGATCCTCCGTGAGAATTTCTCCCTACCGCATCGCCCCTGTCCTAACTTAGGACTCCTAAGCGAAGTGCAATCAATGTACAGCAGGACTCACCATCTTTAAAATTAGTTGCTAGCTTACGAGAATAGCATTTTGATAATAAATCGTCGTATGAACAGGTGGCGTATCCGTCACTACTATTAACAGTAGTCCCTAGAGCTCCGTCTAGTTTGCCCAATAGCTCAGTGATTTGTGCGACTCTGTATCATCTATAAATTGTCGCGAAGCTCCTAGAAGAGCACCATTTGCGAAGTCCACAAAAAGTGGCTTTGTTCCAGATTTCAGACACCAACGAAAACAAGGCGCTTGTGGGTGTAACCAACAACAATTCGAGTGTAGTGTATTATCTTTTTGCTCTGCTAGTGATGCGAAGTCTACCTGTTTGGGTTTCAGCCCAGAATTGTAGACGCTTCTTGCTCTTCTTGGTATGTATGCTGTCGTACACTTCACCGCCCTACTTGCTTTGTCAATCACTAGCCCTTCCCACTGAACTCCTCCGATGCTGATAGGCAGCAACACAAATTCGCGTGCAGCTACAGGTCTTACAATCGCTTTCACCGTACTTGTAGATAAATCAACAGTCTGCTTTGTCTTGGGATCAGTGCTCGGAAAAAATAATATAAATATAATAATTGTCGTATTATATTGACGGAATAACTTATTATTGCAAAATCGAAATTACCGTAAAATACGAAATTGTGTCCGTAATAAGTATATTGGTATTTGCCCAGGTGTAAATGCACCCGAACCGGTCGGTCTTCTGCATGGGTTGTTGCTTCCAGTCATGTTTGCTTCCTCATTCCACGCAGTCACTGTTTAGGCTAGCTGAGCTAATGGAAATTGCACCGGATTCTTAGACAGACTTGTATTCCAGAGAGAAAAAGGAAAGTGAAAGTTGGATTAGTTCGTTAAGCTCTCACCAGCTCTTAAAGTCATATCCTAGCTGACACGCAGTAACCCGCAGCACTTAGCTTCTCGAAGCTTCTTCTCAACTTAGTCTTACTCCTGGAATGGGTCTCAATTTTGACCTTCAACTTCGTCTCCGATGCGCATTCCAACATGACATGAGCTACTCTCTCCTCGTTTTTTCGGTACAGTTTGAACTGTAACAGAGACCGAAAATGAGCTCTAATACAAATGCAAGATGTTTGAGATTATGACTGTGGGGATTCACTTCGCTTCTCGACTACGAAGACACCGATGGACAGAGCTCCAAGTAGCTTAAGGCTTGCCATGATAGCGCAGGCACAAGCTGCGTTGTTTTATCTGATACCTTTTATAATAATAAAGCAACAATTTACTATGTATGATACGGATCAAAGATAACAAACAGAACCCAAATCCACTGGTGAACTATTGCTGTTGCCAGCTCATTTTCGATTGGCAGAGAACCCAAGCCAGGACAACAGCCCTAGTGACAGCCATCAGCTTCTTGACGGGTGTGGGCATGGATTGCTAGGGTCGTTCCCAGCTACCAATCTTTTTATTTATTGCGATATTTACTATTGGAACTCGTGTTATTGCAATAGCTTATTACGCGTTTTCTAAAAACCAGTACAATTTTTTATTTTATTTTCCGAGCACTGCTTGGGATCTTTAGGCAGGGGTATCATCATTATTGACTTATTCTTGTACTGCCCCAAGAACACACCTGCATCTCTCATGGCTTTATAGTTCAACCAGGCGGAATCTTGAAAGCAGTACACGTCCGAGTAGCACAGATCGAAATCAAACCCAATCATAGATTTAGACGGCTAATCTCAAGTAGTTCAAGAAGCATGATATGAGTCCATAGGGGGTCAACAATATGTTGCTTTTCCTCACACCTCAACCATGCGCAACAGAGCACCGCATTCCAACAGACATCTTGTAAGCTCCACAGCCATTTCATGGCTTCCGGCTGGTCTCGAGTAAATTGCTCAACTTTCTCTATAGAGACATAGGAACAACTGACTTTTTCGCGCCGGACGGTGATCGTAGATCCATTGTCTTTGAAGGCGTAGCTATAAGCAACTGTAGTATCCATCGAGCTATCGTACTGCGTCTTAATAGAAGCAGCAACCCATCGTGTTATTCTGATAGCAATATTTATCTCCTCGGAGTACGATACGTTACACAGCATTCCAAGCATCTCCACTTTAGATCGATATTCTTCTTTTCTTCTCCCTTGGTAGTCAGAAGCACCTTTAGGTTTGCCTTCATTGTGAAGTATCCTTTTGTGCACGCTTGCGATCAACAGGCAAGTCTGTCTAATGAAAGCCTAAGATGTCGGTCATGGTGACGCGATGCGCCGAGTTACTGCGAACGTAGTCGTAAATCGGCGATGTACCTGCCTCTGCTTCGACCAACAACTGGATCCCTGGAATCAACGGCGAATCCGCGGGAACCTGTCGAATACCTGGATGAAACCTGTAGATATCATTGGAGAATCGATGATTGTGAAAGAAGAATTCGTGCTTGATTGAAATGCACCATGTTTCGTCGCACGCATTAGCAACCTGTGCCAGCTTCTGGAAAGGACATTCTGAGCGGAGAACCTTGCGAAAGGTCCACTTGCCAGTCGACCTGTCGCGCTCTGCCCAGCCATGCGTACAGATAAAGACGCGCTGGTATGGATCCATTTCCAATGGAACCAAGGGAATTGTCGTATCGGGTACACCAAGAGATGCACTTGACGACGCAGTTTATTGTTCCGACGAGCAACGTTGATCACTTCCTTGATCACAAGCTGCTGACTGGTAGCCTCCATGTACTCGTTCAAACAAACACCGAAGGTGGTCCATTTGTCGTGCTGACCTGTGAACACAGGGACCTCGTGCAACTTTTCTTCTTCCATATCCGATACGGATCGTTTCGGATCTTGACACATGGCACCCTCTCTTGCCCGCAGAGCGTCAGGAGGGACGTTGACTCCTGAGTATTTCTGGTGCTCTTCGTCAGCATCCTCCTCATCGCCATTTTCTCCTTTATGACAGCGTCGTCATCATCTTTGCTGTTCCCATCCGATTCGGCAGAGCTACCATCTACCTCCACAGTCTTGTTCAGTGTCAGCGTGAGGTGTGAGCCGCTGCGCTGCTAGGTTCGTGCGTGCTTGGGCTTTCTGAGATCGTGTGCGGCCCTTGGTCAGATTGATCATTCCCCTTGCTGCGCTCTTCGTCGCGACGAGCTTCTTCTTCCATCTGTGTTTTGATGGAGGCTGTTTGGCGCATTCCCCCATGGTTGGTTCTTCCCCGTTATCAGCGTGTCGTTTGCGAGGTCGCCGTCGCCAGTGTAGTGACGCGTGGTACGTCTCCAAATTGGTGGATGAAGCAAACGAAAACTGACCGTAATGAAACGACAAAAGTTATACCTGTAAAAAGCCTGTCATTAAACCTGGATAATACCTGATGGGTAAAACCTGGACGCGAACGGTGCCGTACAATGAAAGTAAGCAGCTACATAAACTCCTAAACCACGTGCAAATCTATTAATGCCGTTTACAGCTGTGTATTGCTTGAACTCAATGAGTTACACCACTTTAACTAAAGCGAAAGTGAACATTTTTGGGCCAATGACGAGTACAATTATGCTGCGTGTTGCTTGGGAAGCGCTGGATATTTAATATCGAAAATACTTGTACTAATTGGAAGTATCAAAGTTGTGGTCCAAATCAGTTAGCCACAGTTCTCTTCCCTCATAATCCTGTTTTCAATTTGATCTACCCCCATCTATCACAAACTGTTCCAACTCTTTTACTGTCAAGTTAGAACAAGGTGGAAACTGCTCTAAAACAACGTACGCGGTTAGTGTCACAGTCTTTAATCGTCGTCCTTAAGGGTACATGTAGTTGAGTCAGCTACTACACCTTTGCCTCTTTAAAGTTGCGACATATCATTATTACAGTGTAATATGCGGTAACTGACATCTGACGGATTTGTGCGTTCTGCAATATCTCAGCAGTAGCCGTTTAATTGTAGAAGAAATCCGAGTTTGTATATATGGAAGAGAAGACCACGAGCGTCAGAGTTGAGAATCGTTCTAGAACTTGCGCGACGTCGCAATGTACTCGGCAGATTTTCATTGATGAGCAATTACCCTGTCCTTGGCATATAGCGCTCTATGCGAGCAAGTCGGCCGCATCTTCGGTGTATCTGGCCGCACTGAACGTCGTTAATACAAGCTCTTCAAGTCGACTGGCTACGTCATGCCTGACAATTATGTAAGCAGTAGGATACCGGACCCATGTTGCTAACATTTGTAGGTACATATGTGAATCAACACCCCTGCTTTTACGCGAAGAGCTGAAGGTGGTAGCTGGGGACCCGGGTTGGAGAAGGGAAAAATATTTTAGCCCCCAGCATCCGACGACTGCTGAAATTTGGTTTCACGAGTGCAGCGAGAAATTTATCTTTTTTATTTTACTTTGTTCTTAAATCAACAATTTAGTCGCTTAAATGATCAATATCCTCTGTGTTCACAGCGGGCACTCTTGGCGCCTAAAATCGGCTAATATCCCGTGTGCAATTAGGTTGTAGTTTGGCAGCCCCATTGCAGCTCGAAGCTCCTGAATATTGATCGTCAGTTGCATCTCACTAGAACAATTAAGTCGTATAGTTAGTGTACGATAAGTACTGATGTTGTGATATTCATCTATAGTCGTTCTTCGCATCGCGTCAAGGTGGTGCATTCGGCGGAAGGTGGCATTGTCAAGCAACGTAACTTGAGCACCTTTGGTCTGGCGTGCCTGGATAATAGCTCCATGTGTACGAGTTATGTCGCCAACTTGTACGCTAGTGTCGCTCTGTCAGATAGGAATTTATGGCAGCTACAGTCCCATCGATCCGAGCTGGTGTTGCGATGAATTACTTTCTTCGAAGCGATCATGTTTTCAGTTGCACAACGAACGGACCATCGGAGGTTTCCCGCTTGCTGTAGTTGGTTTTGTAATTTGCCAACATAGCGTGATAATTGGCACTTGTAAGATGCCAACTTTGCGCGATGGGTTGGTTTCATGTAGCGTTTCGTATCGGGACGAGTTAGCTTCGTAGTATAGATCTCTAGCGCGTAAATCCGTGTGACCAAACTCGCCTACTTTTACGAAATCTAGAGTTCGTGTTCTCCATGACGTGTTTTTATATGCAACGGATGATCCGAATGCCGAGTTAACCAGGGATATTCCACGAATATCATTTTTACACGGACAAGGTTGCACGTTATAAAATGAAGTACAAATCGGAGATCTGGCGTTTAATTATAACCTGCACTCCGCATATATATTGCACATCATTCTTATGATGTCACCAAATCGATCGATTAGCAAATTAATTGACCATCTTGCGTGGTTTCAAAATAAATAGAAGCAGTGTAACAACTACCCTATTTTTAAGTCAACTAAGACCAGGGACTTCTGAGCGGTCATACGCGAGGAGTTTGGATACTCCTGGTAGTACGATTCCTCTAAGCTAGGTGCTCGTGTGAACTTGCCACACTTAGTAGAACTTGTAGTCAATCCACGCGTACGCGAGCAGATTGGACTACCTGAATCTTCTGTGGCTGAAACGAGCGAGACAACATGAATCGAGAAGAATTACCTCATCTGGCCGATTCTCAAATTGAGTCGGTCTGAAAGTTGGCGGGCGTCATTGGAGAAGATGTCTTCCGAATCTTGGCGGCTGCTACGCCTGCCGAGCAACTCGTACCCATCGAATCGCTCGATACATATCCATTAATCATGCACAGAGAAACTGCCCCTAAACTACAGTTCCAAAGAACTGCAAATAAATTTACAGCTATGCCCAATTTTGCTACGATTCTTAAAGCTTCCAGCTATTACTACAGGGTTTATATGTTATAACCTGTTGATTTGCTAGTATCAGGGGTAGTTGAATATAGAAAAGAAACACAAAACCTGAGCTGGAAATCGGATAAAATATCAGCACGCTGGAAAAAAGCGTGGTAATCGTGTTGAAGAGGACACTTTCGTTTGCGACAACTAGCTATAGAGTTGGATTCACTCGGAGCAGTGACAATCACCAACGCGCCAGTGCATCGGCTAGCATGTTGAGCTTGCTCGGCTTGTATCCAACGCGGAAGTTGTATTCTGTAAAGAATGACAGCCACATCGCCATTCGTTGCGACAGGTGCGGCGAGTTTGTGACAGTCTGCAAAAGACACGCGATCGGTGTAGGTCACAAAGGACCTTGGTCCCAAGAGGTGCGCTCAGAACTTAACAAGAGCGTTCTTCATTGCAAGTAGCTCCTTGTCGTGAGCGGGATAATCCCGTTCGGCAGCCTTGAGCTGCCTGGACTGGAAGGAGATGACGTGTTCGCGTCCTCTGCAACAGCGCACAGCCGATTGTATAGCGTCACAACAGATGGCGCTAACAGATTTCGTCTCGCCCGGCAGAGCCAGAACTGACACATGTGGTAAGCTCGCCTTGATGCTGTGAGAGCATTCTGGTGCTGGTGCTCTCAGTCCTAGTCGGCATCCTTCTTCAGGAAATCCAACAAGGTTCGAGCAAGTTCATCGTATGAAGTTGACTAAGCCCAACCACTTTCTGGGTGCTTTTGTGACCTTGAAGCCGGCCAAGCCGCAACGGCTCCGACCTTCTCCGGATCGGCGCGTACGCCTACCCTGCTGACAAAACAGCTGAGGTCCTTTATCTCCTCATGCGCTTGTCGATGTTGGCATAGCGCTTGTTGGCTCTCATGACCTCAAGCACTCGACGGAGGTGCTTCAGATGCACCTCCATAGCCGTCTGTCCTCCTTCGGCACGGCTATGGACGAATATATCGTCAACGTACGTCTGTGTGAACGTACGCAATGGTCTGAACAGTTGGGTGACCAACCAATTGAACGTCGCTGCGGCGTTCGATAGCCCTTATGGCATCTCAAGCCACTCCTAAAGCATACCTCTCGGGACGCTCACTGCGGTGAGAGGAATGTCACTCTCTCGCATCAGGATCTGGTAGTACCTGTTTATCAGATCCAAGGCGCTATACAGTGTACAGCTTGACATGTTGTTCAGCAACACGTCCTTGCGAGGGATCGGCGTCTGTGCCGGTACCGTCACATTGTTCAGCTTGTTGTAAGCGTGAACCAGACGCCACTTCCCGTTCGGTTTACGAACGCAGAAGGTTGGCGTCGAGTGCGGGGACTTCGACTCCCGCGCCATGCCCGACTTCGCCTTCTCGGCGAAGAAGACATCTATGACCTCGCACTGTTCGCGAGGTAGAGGCCACTGCCACGTGACACAATACTTTGTGCCAGTCACGAGGTCAATCTCGTGCCGTACTCCCCGATCCGGCGGGAGTTGGGATGGTGGTGTGGCGAAGTGGTTCTGCGAAATCGCAAGATCGCAGGAGTCCTCTTGCGCACTGCGCCCGAACTGCCGACTAACGGAGGGAGTACTCCGATCTTCCGTGAAGTTACTTGATCTCACCTTGTGTACCCGTCGGTGGGACTAGATCGCTCCTCGGGTGATCTCGATAGACGCTTATTGTTGATCTTGCTGTCTGACCGGACAGCGGGAGAGGTGGCAGCAGCGGGGATACTTCTACTCTCTGCGCCGTGTAGTTATCGAGCTTCGATCTTAGGTGTCTTAGGTTGATCTTGCTCTAAGACAGTGTCGATCTAGGCCTGGGGGTGTCTTGTGGTCGG
Source organism: Phytophthora palmivora (assembly GCA_008079305.1). Lineage (NCBI taxonomy): Eukaryota > Oomycota > Peronosporomycetes > Peronosporales > Peronosporaceae > Phytophthora > Phytophthora palmivora. Next base: position 93,757 of record VOQZ01001035.1, on the reverse strand, counting down.
TGTGTGACCTTTATCCAATAATTCCAATACGTGCTTGCCGCTTCCTATAGCGGGGTCTTGAGATTTGAGGGTTGACGACGTCCGGCCAAGCAATATGGGTGCAGAAACTCTACTTGGTGTCGATCTTGGTCTTGCCTAGCGTCGGGGGGGGGCAATCTTGTATAGCCCTACCCGGAATAGCGTAGATGAAGGAAGACTTGTGTAGTAGAAGGTAAAAGCAACTCTGAATTAATGGTTAACAACCTATGCTTCCCATCTGTGGCTATCCATACTGCACTGGCTCCATAATACCCATAATAAAGCTAAGATCGATATTACCTGCTGAGATCGATATCGCGTGGGTATAATCGTCTTGGGCAGGGATGATGGCACACGCATTCACTTAGTCATTATAGTGAGTGCCACTATATCGAGGATCACCATAAGGAGGGATTGCTCTTGATCTCGATTGACGGGACGAGATCGAAGTCGGAAAACTTCTTATCTGCTTCACCACAATATCATCTTTCTTTAAGAAGTTCTAAAGCAGTGCAAAGTGTGGTGTTGCAGAACGCACAAATCCATCAGATGTGGGTAAATTGAACGCAACCACAACAAACGCCGAGTTAAGTCAGCGTTTGTTGGCCTGCGCTGGGTTGCCCCCGAGCGGTTGGCCCTTCCGGGACAGCTGGTGTCTCGCTTCCGCCGAGTATCAACCAACCAAGCCAGCCAATAATACGTTATCCCGTGCCCTCCACCAAAGGATGGACGATGGCACGTTAGCACTTTTACGGGTCGCTGAGGCAAAGGCTACTCGGCTGAAAGAGTAACGGTACCCGGTCTGTACGGTATTCCGACCTGCCGAGCTGGGCGGGGCTTGTTCTTCGCTCTTGGCGAGACACGCCCTTCCCCTGGCCAACCTAATCTCTTGGCGCTACCAATCAGAACTCTACAAGCTATACCTCTCGAGTTCAGACGGCGGACATAATCCGGCCCGCGCAGGAAGAGTGTACACGTGTTCTGGACCTAGAAAATTCTGCTCTGTTTAATACTACGGGATTAAGACCCTTTTCTGATTCCTAATTGGTTCCTAAACACATATCTAGCGAAATAGACTCGTTATAGATCTTGCCGACCTTTCATCGCAATCCCTGTAACACTCCATGTCTCCCTTCAAGAGCCGTTGGCCTCCGCGCTTGGTCGCATGTTCTTCCTGTAGCTCTGGAGATATTATAGCCCAGTTCTCGGACTCTGCTTGTGCCTTTAAGACACCGTCAGTTGAGTCCGTACCATAGGTAACCACTCCTAAGCTGCTTCTTAGCTGAGTTCAGATCCTCGTACCGTAGGGCACAGCTGCTTAGGCTCAAACTGGTGTTCACTACATCACAGAAGCTTGGTCTTGAACGAGCTTAACTAAAGTTTGGGATTGACGCGTAGCATTAAATGGCAAACAAACAAGTTTGATCTGGTCGTACGATAGACATGGAAAATGAGAGTCACATCCGTCCATGATAAGAATGAGAGTTCTACGAATTGGTGTAGACACAGCAGCGTCAATAACTGAAGCCAACTCGAGAGTAGCACCTTGTTCATGAAGCCTGAGTCTGTCGTAGTAATAGCAGCACCCGGTACATTCAAGTCAAGTAAATTCCCCATCGAAACCGTTTCGCCGAGCTCCAGATGTTGCGTGAGCCCCAAATGGCGACGGATTGTTTCGTCCGGCGATGGGACTGGAACCCAGTCTCATTGACGTGATGATGCGACTGCCGTCAAACCGTTCTTCGATGATCAACTTGGCCATAGTCCCGAAAATCTTGGTCACGTCAGCCGCGTCGACACAATTACGAACATTGACACGACCGGGTACTTAGCTGTTGATGGCGATCCATGAACCGCTTGTAACGGCCGTCACCAACTCCCCGGTCGAACATCATCTCTGTCATTGCACTGGCCTTGCAAATTACCTCCTGGTGCTGGACGGGGTGACCGACTTGCTGGCGCCCGACGACCCACAGGCTCGAGTTTTCCTCTGCTTCGGCTGGTAGAAGCGGCAATAAACCCTGCCGCATATAGCCCTCATCTTAACCATTTGCCCTAGCAGCCGCGTGCTGTACGTTATGTGTATCTCTAGAGATACTTCCTTGGCCGGATCGCCAGCAATAACTTTGTATACCGCCCTATCCAGCTCTTCTGATAGCGTATTGTGTGCATTGACACATAGAAATGACTGGCTCAACCGATGTGAAAAGATCTAACAACTCTGTAGGTAAATAACTATTTGATATTATATCCCATTATCGATTGCCACTTCAATACTTGACTTGTGATTCGCTCGATCCAAAGGAAGTGACTACGGTCACCAACGAAATTGCATAGCCAGGGCATGGTAATATTTGTAGAAACGGGGCAGAGGTATACATTCCCTGGGATAAATTACAGCAATCTCTACATTTCATATTTCAGAAAATCAGCGATTTGCGCGCCCAATGTGAGCCTCTCATTCCAGAATCTCCCTCTCCCAGCTTAAAGCGTCGTCCATTCGTGAAGCTGGTTCTTCGTCTCCTTACGACACTGAAGCTGAATCCTGTCTAGCTGATGAGCGATACTTCGAGCACCCCTGGGGGTAGCATCAGGGGATACGAGAGACTCTGTACGTGGTCGTTCAAGTACTAGTGGGTCTGCCTAAGGAGTGGATTCACCCGATTGTAGTGGGGAGGATATGCCTGTTATTGCCTCCCATTTCGAGACTTGGCTCGACAACTGGGAAGTTTTATGGTTGTAAATAGCTCCATGATGGAACAAAAGGACGTAGAACTAGCCCATAGAGGGATTGAAGCTCCGAAACAGGAGGGTACAAACAGTTGTGGACCTCTGACGTTGTTGTACTTCGAGTGCATGGCGCGAGACATACCAGTTCCTAATGTGTCATCGGAAACCATTTCGTACCTGCGCTTCCGATTCATGTTCTTAGCTAGTAAAGGAAGCTTCAGTCAGAATTACGATGCTGTAAGTGAAGTAGATGCTTTCTGTTACGTGGACACAATGCATTGTTCTTTGCATTCCAACCGTCCTATTAATTTGCTTCATCTCAATCGCTCTTAACTCATTGTATGTTAGCCATCTCGAATGGAATGGAGCTCGCTAGAGTAGGTATGGAGATTTTCCATACCTACTCTGGGAGCTCCATGCACATCACATTCTACGCGATGATTTCACTCAAGTCCTCACCACCCTCAGTCAACATTCGTGTAACAGCACTATAATCTCTAAAAACGATCGCAATTGTCGAGATATTAGGTCATACTTAGTAAGATATAATACATACGTAGCACAGAAAACTCTATTTGGTTGGTGGCTCGTTGGTGATAATCCCAAAGAGGGACCCAAAAGGACCAACGAGTTTGAAAAATGGTTGGTGAGAAATGGCCCTTTTCTACGTTTTCGTTGGTGACTCTAACAAGGTGCCGATCCAAATGCTACTAATCTGGTACTATTAATAAACTGACCAAAGCCCTTACTACAATTTTGTCGTTGGTAGTAAAATTGTCATTTTGTATGCTAGCCATACCAAGGGAGCTAGAAATCCGTAGTGTTAACACATGGGTCCTGTAGCAGTTTATTACAGCAACATATCTAAACAGCAACTCCTATCTCCTCCTACATACCGAGATACGACCGGTGATGTTCTTCAAAAATGGGGCCCTAATTATTTGGCGTCACTGTATACCCGGGAGTAATATATGGTGACAGGCTGCATCGATTTTGCAGTTTGCTCTTCCGCTGTCACAGGGGTACGGACCATTGGCAGTTCAGGAAGATTGATGTTTGTATGCAAAAATCTGATTTCATCTCATTTTTCGAGCTGCTTCTGCTACTTTTAGCCATCTTCCGTGTGTTAAGATGTACACCTTTGCCAGCTCTGAATGGTAGTAAAACAATGCAAAATGGAATTTATTGTAAATTTCTATCTTGCATTTCTAAATCAGAAATCTCTGATATTACTACAAATCAGTGGCTAAAATTTTGTCGTTGGTAGTAAAATTGTCATTTTGTATGAAAGTGGCCGGAGTACAACTCCACTACTCAAGCTCCGTACTGCATTGGTTCACCAGGCTTGGCAGCTGCAACCGAATGCGCACAGTGTAGCGCCATCTTGCCGACGAGGCGAACGTCCATGCAGCTCATCGAGCTCGATGCAGCTCTCTCCAGGAGCTACATTCGCTGCTTTTGCATTTGACCAACAGGAGCATTGTGCATCTCACACTGCACAGCGCCAGGTAGCGCTTGATCTTTGCCTTAAGAACACTGAAACACCCTGGACATAACATAGCACGCATAGTTAATGGATATGACAAATATGACTAAGGTGATTATGACTAAGATAGACTCACCTTCAATAGGATTGCACATTGGTGAATACGGTCCAAGTCGCAGCAGAACGAGATCGTTGAGAGGGCATACGAGCTCCTCTGTTCTACTGTGGGCAGGGGCGTTGTCTAAAACGACGACAATAGGCTTGTCCAGGAAGTGTTACTGATCATGCCACGTATACGTGGCATGATCAGTAACACAATCGTAGATTGTGTCCACGAATACAGCATTTTGCTCCATCTTAATGCTTCCGCGATAGGCCTTGAAACAAACCAGCCCAACCTCAGTTGAAACAGCGCACTGAATTTGTAGGTTCATTCCTTTTGATGGTGGTAGCCTCACTACAGCTCGCTTGCCTTTGGGGGCTCGACCTTGAGACCGCTTACAGTATAGGTTGAAGTTTGTTTCATCAAAGTAGACAATAAAAGCACCTTGGGCAATGTGATCCAGGAGTTGTACAGAAAACTGTCGACGTTTTGCAATGTTTTCATCATTGTTGCATGTTGTTGGCTCGACGCGAACCTACATTGACAAGATCACACAGATGGTAGAATAAGTCTTTGTCAGTATGACAGTGTTACTTTGTCATAGCCACCAAACTTAGTCGCAATGATAAAGCTTAGTCACTGACCTGCTTCACTGAGTACAATCTGCCAGTTAGCGTTTGACTGATGAGCGATGTAACGGGGTTACATGAAGGGGTACCCTAGAAAGGGTACCGCCTTTAGAAGTAGATATACTTCTGTGGGTATTTGTTTTAATACTCTGTTGTGGGTGGTGTGGACCACACTATGGTGTGGACCACACTACTGTCACGTAGGTCTAGGTGGCTGAGGGCCAACCAATCGTATTTGACCTACCTTTTATATGCATAATTAGGATAAAGTATAGTTAATTAGGAGTTTGTATTACAGGCCAAATGAACCTAATTAACTATAAATAAGTCTAAAACTTACGCTAAACTGGCTATTAAGTCCCCTAAGACCAGGGACTAGTGAACTGCCGTTCACTTAGAGTTTGTATACTCTTAATAGCACGCTTCCTCAAGCAAGGTGCTCGTGTGACCCCGTCACACTTGGTAGCACTTGTAGTCAATCCACGCCTACGCGGGTAGATTGACTACCTGAATCCTCTGTGGCTCCTACAAGGTAAGCCAGGATGGATAGAGGGGAGTTCCCTCATTTGACCGACTCTCAGTTTGAGTCGGTCCGGAAGATGGTGGGCATCTTTGGAGGAGATACCCTCCGAAGCTTGGCGGCTGCTACGCCGGCTGAGCAGGTCGAACGCATCAAGGCGTTCGACACGTACGAGAGAGGGCTTATCGCCCACGTACAGGGGCTGCAGACCCCGTGGCTGAGATGAAGCCAGCCCAACCTAAGCCGTTGAGGCTTAAGGTTAACCCTTATGAGGGGAAGGAGGGAGAGAACCTCCACTTCTGGGTCCGAGAGGTCAAGCTCGCGCTGGACGCGGCTCTAATCTCGACCGAGCGACTTCGGGTCGCTTTCGCCCTGTCCAACCTAGGAGGTCGGGCGAAGACCTGGGCGTACACGCGCGAGGCGACAACGCCGGGTTGCTTCACAACCTGGGCTCAGCTGTGTCAATAGCTTAGAGCCGCCTTCCTTCCGGCGAACTATGAGTATCGCAAGCGCTCGCGCTTCCTTGCCTGTAAACAAGGAAAGCGTGACCTGCGTGAGTACATCAAAAAGATGCAAGTACTCGCTGCATCTCTGGTGGGGAACCCCCTACCTGAACACTTCAAGGTGACAGTGTTCATGGATGGACTGAAGGAAAGGAAGTTCCCTTCCAAATCTAGGGGCTTGAGGGGCCCGTGGCAGAAGCCGCGACCCAAGTGCCAGGGGAACTGGGGTCACCAGTAGGGGCGGGGCGCCCTACTGGGGAAGCGCTAAGTCCCCATGGTAGGAGTGCGGACGGCGCGCGCCATGGAGGCTTAGCCCCTGAGAGCCTGGGTGCTCTCGAGACGAGAAAGAGCAGCGGCGGACTGCTCGTGGTACACGCGAGTGTACGGGATACGGAGATCCCTTTAGAGTCCTGATTGACTCTGGGGCGTCGACGAACTTTGCTCGACGCCAGACGGTCGCGCGGAATGGCGACAAGTATGCCGATGCTTTGCGAGAAAGCAAAGGCAGGGGCCAGGTCTCGGTGAGACTGGCCGATGGTACGGTGGTTAGGTCCGTATGGATCTGGCTGTAAAGTTTGAAGACTTTGACAGCACGGAGTCGTTCCTTGTCCTAGACATGGACAAGTACGACTTGATCCTGGGCATGCCGTGGCTCGAAAAGCACGAGCCCTGGATCGATTGGCGCGGCAAAGCCATTGGGGCTAGCCGGCCCGCAGGCTCCGACAAATGCTTAGTGAGTAATGTTCCCACCTCCGTTAGGGACTGGAGCGCCAGAGATGGTCACCAAGGCGCTTATGCGCCCGAAGAAGTACTGGGAGTCACAGACTCCAGTGAAGATGTTGCGGTGAGCCTCGCAACCGGTTGTGAGACCAAGGCTCATTGCCAAGCGTGAGGGATTGCCACGACGGCAAGTCCCAACGCTGAGAGTCGTCGCGCCGTATGGGCTTCGACTGTGGCAGTGCCGGACGGCACTGACCAGGCGGGTAACATAGGTCCGCAAGCATCAGAGGCTGCTGAGGAGAGCGCTAAAGGCGTCTCCTGTGTGGGTAACATAGGTCCACAAGTGGGTAACATAGGTCCACAGGAGGGTAACGTAGTTCCGCAAGCGGGTAACATAGGTCCGCAAGCAGCTGAGGCTGCTGGGGAGGACGCTGAGGGCGCCCCCGGTGTGGGTAACATAGTTCCACACGAGGTCGAAGAGACCGAGAAGAAGATCGAGAGCGCAGCATGCATCTCTAGCGTGGGTAACAGGGTTCCACGCGGGGTGAAGAAGACCAGTACGAGTGCGGAGGTGTCGCTGAACACCTCCCGTGTGGATAACCAAGTACCACACTCGGAGTCTGAGACTCCACCGGCACGGCCGGTCAAAGAGCAATGCCATGTCTTCGACGGCGTGTCCGGTCGTCAAGTGAGGGCAGGCGCCGTCTATCTGGAGGCATTGTCAGAGATGTCAGCACTGCTGAACCTCGAGGAATTGTCCATGAAGGACTTCCTGGCCGAGTTGAAGGCCGGAGAGATTGCGGAGATGGTGCTCCTGAAGCCGGAGACCTCTCCTGAAGATTTGAACTCTTCCTCCGTAATGGACGAGGATGTCCTGGAGGGGTTCACGAAGCAGCGTGCAACGCGCTTGGGTTCTGAGATTCTCAAGAACCCGGAGGATCCAGTGTATCCTCTCGTGAAGGAATACTCGGATGTGGTGTCGAAGCACCCACCATCCCAACTCCCGCCGGATCGGGGAGTTCGGCACGAGATTGATCTCGTGCCAGGCACAAAGTACTATGTCACGAGGCAGTGGCCTCTACCTCGCGATCAGTGCGAGGTCATAGATGCCTTCTTCGCCGAGAAGGCGAAGTCGGGCATGGTGCGGGAGTCGAAGTCCCCGCACTCGACGCCGACCTTCTGCGTTCGTAACCGAACGGGAAGTGGCGTCTGGTTCACGCTTACAACAAGCTGAACAATGCGACGGTACCGGCATAGACGCCGATCCCTCGCAAGGATGTGCTGCTAAACAACATGTCGGGCTGTACGCTGTACAGTGCCCTGGATCTGGTTGAAAGGTATTACCAGATCCTGATGCGGGAGAGTGACATTCCTCTCACCGCAGTGAGCACCCCAAGTGAGATGCTCTGGAAGTGGCTAGTGATGCCACAAGGGCTATCGAATTCCCCCAGCGACGTTCAATCCCTTGGTCACTCAACTGTTTAGATCATTGCGTACGTTCCCACAGATGTACTTTGACGATATATTCATCCATAGCCGTGCCGAAGGAGGCCAGACGGCTATAGAGATGCACCTAAAGCACCTCCGTCGAGTATTTGAGGTCCTGAGAGCTAACAGGCTCTGTGTCAACATCGACAAGTGCGTATTTGCGGCTTAGGATATAAAAGTTCTCGGCTGCTTTGTCAGCAGGGTTGACGTACGCGCCGATCCAGGGAAGGTCAAGGCCATAGCGGCTTGGCCGACCCCGAGGTCGCAGAAGGACCTCCGGAAGTGGTTGGGCTTAGCCAACTATCTTCATAAGTACAGCGCAGGGTACGCTGAACTAGCTCGACCCTTGTCGGATCTCTTAAAGAAAGATGCCGACTGGGTATGGGAGCGACAGCACCAGGACGCTTTCGACAGCATCAAGGCGAGCTTACAGCAAGCGCCAGTCCTGGCCTTGCCAGACGAAAACAAGTCATTTAGCGTCGTTTGTGACGCTTCTGACTATGCAATAGGCTGTGCGCTGTTGCAGAAGGACGAAGAAGGACACGAACGTGTCATCTCCTTCCAGTCCAGGCAGCTCAAGGCTGCCGAACGGAACTATCCCGTTCATGACAAGGAGCTACTTGCAATGAAGTACGCTCTTGTCAAGTTTAGAGTTCATCTCTTGGGCACGAGGCTCTTTGTGATCTACACCGATCACGCGTCCTTGCGGACTGCCACCAACTCGCCGCATCTGTCGCAGCGGATGGCGAGGTGGCTGTCATTCTTCGCGGAATACAACTTCCGCGTCAAATACAAACCGGGCAAGCTTAATGTGCTTGCCGATGCATTGTCGCGTGACCCGACTATGAGCTAGCTCATGTCAGTCGGTTCACGACTGATCTATACGATCGAATACGCTTAGCGTATCAGGAGGACGAGAACTACACACCACTGGTGCGGTTTCTGCCCGACGGCATGGACCCCAAAGTCAATAATCTCTCGCCTCGACAGCTGGAACAGCTCCATCGATATGAGCTGGCCAATGGGATACTCAATTATCGAGTAGACCCAGGAGATCATCCTCGGGTTGTCGTTCCAAACGACGAGGATCTGAAGTATGACCTACTTCTAGAGGCGCATGATGCGCCGATAAGTGGCCATCTTGGCCGGGAGAAGACCTACCAAATGGTCTCTCAGACATTTTGGTGGCCCCGCATGTATAAGTGGGTGGCACACTATGTCAAGACATGTGAAACATGTCAGAGGGTGAAGCCTTCGGGCCACGCCTCGGCTCCACTGCAGAGCCTACCAGTACCAGCGGATTGCTGGAAGTCGATGAGTCTCGACTTCGTCTTCGGCCTGCCGGCCGATGACAGGGGCAACACCGGCATATTGGTGTTTGTCTGCCGTTTGAGCAAGATGATACATCTTGCTCCGGTACGTGACAAGGTCACCGGGAAACAAGCTGCACAGCTGTTCCTAGATAGCGTGTTTCGCTATCATGGTCTACCAGAGACCATAGTCGCGGACAGAGACCCGCGTTTCACGGGTGCGTTCTGGGACACCCTGTTCCAGTTGTTGGGAACTAAGTTGACGATGTCAACTGCGGACCATCCGCAGACGGATGGTCAGACGGAGCGCGTCAACCGCGTGCTCGAAGATACTCTGCGCAGTATCTGTGCGGAAGCACCTCGGCCCTGGTCGGATCAGCTTCCTATGGTTGAGTTTGCACTCAACAATACGGTACACGCATCAACGGGTGTTTACCCCGTTCTACTTAAATGGGTTACGACACCCCCAGGTGCCGCTAACCTTGCGGGGAGGCACTGTGGCCTCCATCGTAAGTGGGGGAGAGACTCGGAAAGCTTTTTCCTCCCGGGTCTCAGAAATTGAGCCCGAGTCTTTAAAAAGACAGTTGCCGTCGTTTATAGACGACAGACTGACGCTAACCAGCCGGGTTAGAGATGCAATGGCATTAGCCCAAGACAGACAAAAGGAGTACTCAGATAAACATGCAAGAGGAAACTTAAGTGTGTTTAAAAAGGATGAATTTGTCTTGTTAGACACTAAGAACCTACCGCTAAAGGTGGTTAGCTTTGTAGAGGGCAACAAACTGAAGCACCGCTTCATCGGACCTTTTGCGGTCCTGGCCAGACATGGCGCGGCGTATACCATTGACCTCCCAAAGTCAATGGCGACGCACCCGACGTTCTACGTGGAGCGTCTTAAGCGGTATCACGATCCGCTGGGTCTTCCTTCTCGGACGGAGGAAGACCAAGGTGAGAACTCACCTCCTCGAAACGAGGCTGAGCTCTCTGGACAACCGGAGCTGCCGGTGTCGAATCCTGCGAGTAAAACGCAGGCTGGTACCCACGCGAGTCATACGAAGGGTATGACGGTACCGAATGGGAAGAGCTTGGGTAAGAGCTATACCCATAAGTCGAGGGGTACGAATACCCCTGCGGCTCATAAGAGGGCATCCGACAATGCACCTCATGACTTAGAACGTCTAAGCCTCGACGGAGCTCCTTCAAGGCAGCAGCCGGAGCTCGGCGGTCAACGCGCCCATGGAGCTCATGAGTCTCACGACCAAGAGCGTCCAAGTCCTGACGAAGGACCTCAAGGGTCCCCGGCTTGCCAGCCTGAGCGGCGGCCTGACCACCAGGTCCAAGCCCAAGGGCTATCTCGATCGCATAGACGCGATCTCGAAGCTGACGGACCTCGTCGCTTAACAGGGACCCCACAGAGTCCCGACCCGAAGTTGAGGGTCCAGAAGGATACGGCTGAGAAGGAGCCTCGTACTCGAACGCGTGCGAGAGCTCCTCCTGCCCTCCTTGATCGGAACGGCGAGCTCCACTACCATGTGGAGCGGGTCGTCCAAGAGCGGCGGCGCTCTGGGAAGCGCCAGCTGCTAGTGAAGTGGCGGGGTTACCCCTCGTCACAGAACTCGTGGGAGCCGGAAGACCGGCTTCGGGTTGACTTCCCGAAGGCTGTTGAGATTTGGGATCTGCAACAGCCGGGGCGTAAGTAGTCCGCGGCTTCTTAGCCGCCTTACGGTGTACGGTCCCTGGGTTGACGGAACCGTACCCGCGCTCGTCTTGTGCGCTGGACTTAGACTGCTGTCTAAGTCCCTCCATGACGGAGTGGAGTTGCCGTTTAGCGATTAAGTGGGCAAACTCAATGCGACGATCGCGCTGGTCCAAGACATAGGACAGCAGACGATCTTCCCGGAGTTCTTTCAACTCCTGAACTGTGAAGTTCTTTAGAGAAACCCATCTCCAGAACAGGTCTTCTGCCTGGGTCTGGGTTACGGTGTTCTCGGGCTGTACCCAAGGGTACCCCCACACGGGGAAGAGCCCACCACGGTCTTTAGGTTTCTTCCGAAGACTCGTAAATTCCTTGAGAGGAATTCGGTGTGGTGCAAGCAGCACACACCTAGCGGCCTCGATGTCGTTGACAAAGAGCGGTTCGTCCTGAGCCAAGGCACGCTCATAGGCGCCACGCGAAGTGCGCCCATGGTTAAGACCACGAGGGGCCTTGAGGTGCTCCAGAAACATGGGAGACCCAAACCCCGCATCCGGTGGGTAGTATCCGCGAGGATACACCGGCGTGGGAGGCACAGGAGTGCCTTGCAGCTGAGCAGTTTGATAACGCTCCTGCTGCTCATCGAGATCATTGGAGATCTCTTGGGGCTCGGAGACAGCCCCCTCCTCTTCCTCCTCGTCTGAGGAGTCGAACAGGGATCGGAATCCCTTAGCGATTGAAGGCTCTGACGTAGGAGAGCCAGGGGCCGCGCGCTTCTTAGCAGCAGCAGCACCCTCACCAGCCCGTTTTGGAGTAGCTGCTTTCGCAGCTTGGGCCCGAGCCTTACCTTCGGTTAAGGTAAGGTTCTTGGCAGGCAAGCTCATCGAAGCTGCCTTTGCCTCGGATGATTCAGCATCATCAACAGGAGCGTCCTGTGAAGGAGCATCCTGAGAAGAAGATGGATCCTTGGTGGATCCAGGAGAGTCCCCATCCGACTCTGATCCCGTGATCATAGGGATATCGAATACAGGGGACTCTGCCCCAGGACTGTGGTCCCGATAGGCGAACCGAGGGTTCGGCCTATCGCCCGGGCGACGAGGAGCGCGAGCGACTGCGTCGCGGGTTCCCTCTTTGTTTGGCAGCAGCAGCGGTGCGCTTGCTGCTTGCCTCGGAAGCCGCTTTGCGGACTTCCTTGCGCGGAGCGGCCTTGTCTTTCGACTTGGCCTTGGCAGTCTTCGACCTCGCGGTCTTAGACTTGGAAGCCGCCGAAGCGCCGCGGGTGCTTGCCTTCTTGGGCATCTTGGGAGAGGTTGACGTGTGAACCTCGGGTGTCTTGAGCGCGCGAAAAGGCCGAATGAAAGCCTCAAAGCCACAACGGTGGCTCGTCGATGGGTATCGACAAGGAAAGGAAAGAGAGCGGAGCTCTCTTCTTTACTCCTCATTGGTTGGGGGTATTTCCAACCTAAGTGGGGGAGGATGTTACGGGGTTACATGAAGGGGTACCCTAGAAAGGGTACCGCCTTTAGAAGTAGATATACTTCTGTGGGTATTTGTTTTAATACTCTGTTGTGAGTGGTGTGGACCACACTACTGCCACGTAGGTCTAGGTGGCTGAGGGCCAACCAATCGTATTTGACCTACCTTTTATATGCATAATTAGGATAAAGTATAGTTAATTAGGAGTTTGTATTACAAGCCAAATGAACCTAATTAACTATAAATAAATCAGTCTAAAACTTACGCTAAACTGGCTATTAAGTCCCCTAAGACCAGGGACTAGTGAACTGCCGTTCACTTAGAGTTTGTATACTCTTGATAGCACGCTTCCTCAAGCAAGGTGCTCGTGTGACCCCGTCACAAGCGATGTGCTTATGTTAACACCGAAGTCGAATCGCACCATGTCTTGCATTTGCTTGAGCGTTAGTAGGCAGTTGTCTTTGAGGTAGCTCACGAGAGCTTCCTCATTCTTTGGAGTGCACTTGATGTTGGTCTCTCGTGAGCCACCTCTTTGTTTCACCTCAGGACTACCCCTGTCAACTAAGCGACGAGCGGTGGTTGGGGGGATGCTATTGTGGTGAGCAACGAGCATCCAATCCCCTCCTTAACTATGAGAGTCTAAAACACGGGAGCGAGCAGCGAGTGTGCGCTTCGGTTCCTTCGGCATTCCGTGCGAAAATAGCTAAAAGGTAGTTTTCAGGTTCAAGAGTTCATTCTCCACCTACTAATCCATTTTGAGTATTGTTGTAATGTAATATGATTTTTGTAATAAAGTACTACTACTTCAGTTACTTCACACCATTTTGAACTGACATCACACCACTTTGAACCGGCAAAGGTGTAGATGATTCCTCGAACTTGACTTCGATTTAGTGCAAATACATACCTTGTTGTACAGACGCGCTGTCAATATCATCTCCGAAATATCTTACATGAAGTACTAAGTAAATCGTAAACGTCCTAGATTCGGATCACGGTCTGAAACTCCACCAAAAGCCACAACAACTGTTGACGAGACTAGCAAGTTGGCCTTAGCAAACGCTTCTGGCACTATTGAATATTTTTTGTCGAGAACAAATCTTGCTCTATAAATGTGTTTATGATCTCTAGTTGGCAATAGCAACTCCTAGACGATGTTCCCCGCCACAACTGAAGCAAACATAAGCGCGCCGAACCACTTGTTAGACGCGAACCGAGACTGAAGGTTAATTGGGTCGTTAAGCTTAGCAGTGTTTACTTGCCACGCCAATTGTGCTGCTCCTCCAGTAAGACCCACGAAGAACGGCCAATCCAGGCCGGCCATGTATCCTGCTGTACCAAACCCCGCGATAGCTGCCGCAGAAAAGAAATTTAGTACTGGTTTCGTATTGTCTCCAAATAGCAACGCAGTAGAGCGCACACCGATCTTAATGTCATCTTTCTTGTCTTGGTGGGCATACAATGTATCGTACACCAAAGTCCACGCCACACCACCTGCATACAGTGGTAGCACCACCGGCCACTCACACGACCCATGCACCGCAGCCCAGCCAAGCAACGCTCCAAAGTTGAAAGTAAGTCCTAAGAACGCTTGTGGCCAGTATGTAAATCTCTTCATTGTCGGATACGCTCCCACAAGAGCAAGTGAAGACGCACCCATCGCGATACTGTACCAGTTCAGCTGCATCAACACAGCCAGACCTGCCGATAATTGTGCTGCGAGGAATCCCCACGCTTGTGGGTATGTGAGTTTACCAGCAGCTAGTGGGCGTTTGTTGGTACGTTCCACCTGCTTGTCGAAGTCCTTGTCCCACATGTCATTGATGGTACAACCAGCACTGCGCATGATGAAGGCTCCAGTGCCAAACAGTGCCAAGAGCTTCAAATCAGGTAATTGCCCGGTTGGAGCGGCCATAGAAATACTCCAAAAGCAAGGCCAGAGCAACATGAACGTTCCAGCAGGTCGGTTGATACGGGAAAGTTGTATATATGGTAACAACCACTCAGGGCTGTGGCGCTCGGCCCACGTGTCCTTCTCAATGAGGAACACATCCGCATTAGATTGTAAAGGTTTTGGTTTCTCTAAGTCATTCCCGTGCTTGATGGTGGGCGACTCGGGCAACGCGGAAGAGCTGAACCACGACGTCCGGATTCCAACAAACTGAGTGGACGCGAATGGTACACGACAGTGGAGAGCGACGGATGGAGCGGTGGCTAAGCGAGCAATACCAGAGGGAGTTGTAGACGGAAAAGAGCCTTGAAGAGCGCGCGTGATGGCGCGGGGGCGCCCCCCAGCGCGCGATAGCAGGAGACGAGCTGCCATGAGGAGAGTGTCCTCAGAAATGAATTATAACGGTAGTAATCGTAAATTTAAGTTTAAAGCTAAAATTTGTGAAACCCATTTCCGATGAAAAAGTGGCTGTGGCCAGCCACTTGCGAAGTAGAGCGATTGTTGTACACTAAAAAAAATGTAGTCCAGTGCGGTTAAAAGCTCTAGGCGCGGGTCTTGGGCATTCGTTTCCGACTTGCACTCTCCAGAACATGCACTGATCAATAAACTCTCAAACCCTGTCTATAGTGCCCTTCCATTATTCCACGTATACTAATCTTAGTTAATCCGAGTAAATACACCTAAATCGAGGTTTGTCATTATCCACTCAATTTCCCTCCCCAAATTCAAATCGACAGAAGTCAACGAAGGCGGAAGGACCTTCAAGCCCCAGCCACATCGACAAGAACAGCCCCTAGAGACCAATAACCTCAGCACCAGTCCCCTCTCAACTACTGTAACTGATTGCAATGCTGGACACCAACAGTAGCGGATTGAGGCCTCTTCGCCATGACGCAGAGACATTCCGAGTAGCAGAAGAGCTCATCATGCTCAGCAGTCGCGCGGCGTTGACCTCCTCCATTGACATGAAGCCTAGCGGTTCACCCTCCAACATTTCAGGCTTCTTTGAGCATGTAAGAGAGACTTTTGCTGAAATGTGAGAGATCTGGAGGTCATTGTTGCAATGTTGTTTTGGCTAGGAGACAAAAGTAGAGAAAAGAGAGCCTAAAGTGAAAGTGAAGACGCAAAGGTGAAGAGTTCCTATATATTCTTGTTGTGCTTGATATGAAAACTGACGATTGCGGTTGAATTTCTTTTGTAGAAACCGTCAGAGGAAGCAGGTGCTGAGTTGTTGTTTCAGTATAAGAGTGTTGGTCTTGATACTAATTGGTTTCTGAACTGTAGTTAAAGGTGAAGATGCGTCCATCTCGTGGAGCTGCTCATAAGAACGCTGATCGAGAAGTCAAGATGGAGAGTGCAGAAGCATCACCCGCACAGACAGCAGTAAGGCATCCTACAGATTGATTATTGTTCCTTTCTCACCTGTTTAACTTCTGTTTGTCATTCATCTATGTAGCAGGGCATTATTAACTCGCGCTGTGATCTCTCCCACTCGGAGCTCCTAAAGGAGCACCGCACTCACTTCCGTCGTGTCCGTCGGAGGTCCGTGGAGCAGTATTGTGATCGCTTATTTTTTCTGGTAAAAATCATTTACACACTTGTTTTTGCTGATCTGGTTGTAGGTGGAACATCCAACAGCGCACGAAGAAGCAAGAGTACCTTGCTCGTTTCCATGTGCAAGGCATCCCGCTTGTACAACACCTAGAGTCGCTCACTCATTGGCGGTAGTCTAGCAGTTGGCGTGTGCTCCGGAGTTCAAAACTCCATGAGATGCAATGCTAAATACTACGACTGAGCGCGATTTAAAGTAATTTACTAAACCAGCTTTGCTCAACAAGCACCCTTTACTGCGGAACGTGGTACAGACGATTGTATGAATGGTAGTGTTGTGACCACTGAAGTGATTGAACTAAAAGTATGCGTTATACCGAAATCGCAGTGAAGGTGTTACCGAAGTAGCGTTTTCGTATATGCGTGAACAGTACTGAGCACTAGTACAAGCATTGCACATGAACTGTGAACTAGTACCGTATCGATTATGTCCTAAGCAAACGGCTACATGCGGAGCAGGTAAGAATTATAACTAAAATACTAACGTTTAGGTTAAAAATATGTTAAATGACTTGAATCGAACACATTTCACTCCGCAAGCTCGCTTGGTTGCCTTTGTAATTTGTACATGTAAAAAGCGAAATGTAGTCAAGTTATCATGGCATGCTACGCTATTAGCAGATTATCGTGTTCGCTGTGGACAAATGGTTGCATAGTGAGTGATACGGTATTCCTGGCGTGTTCGTGAACTACACTTTAGGTTCATACAAATCTTAACTAAAAGGACATTCCGACCTTGAAGCCCACAATAATTGTGGGCTTCGTGATAATTGTCATGAATGTATGAGCCATGCGAAAGTCGTAATAGCATCACAATGGTTGAGTCATAGGCTGAATATGAGCAAGAATACACAAATCGTCAGTGGTCATGGCGACTGCCTCCCAACAGCAAGTTGATCAAACCACTGCAACGGTTCAAGATTAAGTTGTGCAAACAGAATAGCTGAAAAGCTTGTGTGGAAGAACAATGTGTGCCTCGGACACTACCATAATATCATACTAAATGCTACTAGAACATGATAAAAGTGTATCATATTACACTTTTATCATGTTCTAGTAGCATTTTTAGACCTTTGCGAGGGCAAAGTTAGAAGCGAGCATTGTCGTACATGTACAGTAACACTCGAATTATGTAGCACCTGATAATAAATACCCGTTAATACTAATAGAAAAAGCGGTATTTAGCCAGTCTAAATAATAGCAGTTTTTAAGTTCCTGCATAAAGTTATGTTATGTATAGCCATCACAAAATGTTGAATCACGGTATTGTGGCTGCAGACATCCTGCATGTCTACCGCGTACCGTTTCTGCTCCTTACAAACTCCCATACAAATTTAAACTTCAGCCAGCCGCTTGCTTTTTCTCTTTGTTCTCTTCCCCCTCAAACCAGGAGAAACCAGAAAGGAAACCAGACGAGCTCTCGGCGGCAATTTCACCTACAGCGACAGGAGCGCGGCAACACGAGGCACAGCGCGCACCTCAAGACCCAGGCTCAACAGGTGAAGGACAAGACGGCGCTCGAGATCGCGGCCAACGAGGCGTTCTTCGGTCAAACCGGAGGCGGCGCTGACGAGCCGTGGGTACTAGGATTGCCATCCACTAACAGCAGCAGCACCACGTGGGGTGCATCAGACGCTAATTGGTTCGGCAACAACTCCACACAGTTAACAACAGCAGCAGCAACAACAGCAACGGGAGATTTTTTCACTCGGAACGGCAACCACAACCTCCGTATTGACAAAAGTGGTGGCAACAGTGTGCGTAAAGCGAAAGGGAGCGACTCGTTGCTTCTGGCAGACGCCCCTTCAATGGGCAATTACGACCGCGACGCCCACTTGCGTTTGCAGCTGCCACATCGGATAACAGGTCAACAGGTTGCAGCAACTTCAACAGGGACGGCGACAACGCTGCCATACAGGATGAAGGGTTCTAATACGAGCGGCAACTACTCAAATACAGGTCCGTACTTCCACCACCTTTTGGACCGCAACAGCAGCAACAGTTCCACGAACTCGTTGCTTTTCAACCCAAACAGCAATTTTGCCGATAGTGTGCCAGTATCAACCAACAGTTCCAGCAAACGACCCCGTTCAAGCAACAGCAGCAACTTTACGGCACCTTTTGGGCTTCCGTCTCCATTTGAAGCGGAGCACCCATTGCCAGATTTTAACACCAATTGGGGCTTTAACGGTCGCAACGTGCCAAGATCCGGCAGTTCTATCGTCAGTGCTCCAATTTCCACTAGCAACACTATGACAATCAGCAGTCATAGTACCAGCAACATCACGACCACATCAAGTTTATCAGGCATTGGATCCGGATTATCATCACCAAATGGAATGTTTACAAGTGTGGATTCATTTTTACCTGATTATGATTCAACACTGTACGCACTGTGGAACGCTCCCAGTGGTGTGGGCTACGAGACTGAAAACGATGCATCACAGGGTCAAAATCAACAGGTTCCTCCGCCGCCGTTGTATATGACATCAGATGACGAACTCAAGATGGATTATCCGCAACTACCAGAGTTTAATCAGGATTTGGATTCGTATCTGAATGATACTATGGAGTCTGGTGGACCATCACCAACGACACCCCTTGGTACATCGGCAGCTCATAGTATGATGAAAATGGAACATTTGGTGACAATGGACAGGAGAGCAAATACTGGTGTTGCTAGTGGAACAAATTTGACATCAGGAAATAGGGAGCCACAATTGGAAAGGTTACTAGCTCCTGCAAGTGCTACTGCAACAGCAGAGTATCTTGTGAAACGAGGTCGTGACATGGTAGGGTTGGATACGACTGGACAGGCGACAAAGAGATCTCGTGGAGCTTACGACGGTGCGTACTCAGCAGAAACAACCAGTAGTAGTACAATGACTGGATCGACTCCGAGTGCCAGCTCTAGCTACAGGAGTGTGTCAAAGAACCCCACGATAGAGCCGAAGCGGGCTGTGATGCCGTCATTGGGTTCTTATCAGTGTGGTCAATCGCTGCTAAAGGTAGCTCACACTGCCACGAGCCAGGTAGTCTCAACCGGAACGACCACAGTCACGTCGACATCAATAGTGTCTGATGCCGGTAGCACGAAGGCTGCAAAGCGTCCACGCAGCCGGCAATGTGAGTTTCCAGGTTGCCAGAACAGAGCGCGATCACATCAAAAGTGCAAAAAACATGGCGGCGCGCACCAGTGTGTATTTGAAGGATGCACGAAGAACAGTCAGAGCCGTGGACTGTGCATTGCACACGGCGGCGGTTCTCGCTGTAAGAGAGAAGGCTGTGTGCGTGCAGCTCAGTCAAAGGGTCTGTGCAAATCCCATGGCGGTGGCGAGTTCTGTGCCGTGGTGGGGTGCAATAAGAAGGCCCACCTGAAGCATTTGTGTCGTACCCATGGTGGCGGTGTCCGTTGTAAGTTTGAAAAGTGTTCTAAATGGGCACAACGCAAAGGATGGTGCATGGCCCACGCCAAGGAATTTGCGGCGACTTGAGGAAAGGAGCACACAAGCTTATCATTTGAAGGGAGACACTTACCAACGAACTTGTTACAGATTCTGTGCCGGGTGCTGTTGCACTTGAAATAAGGCTCTCTTCGCTTAATTTCTTATTGGAGGAGGACGATTGATCTATTATGGACAGGATATTACAGAGGAACCTGAAAGTCTTGACTTCCAGTCTCTACTATAATATAGCGGATTTTGAAGAATTGGGTGCTCACTTGGTCGATGCATGAGAGCGCACATTAGTGATGCTATCCGTTGGGTTCTGACAACATCAGTTGATCTTCCTTTGAAAATATCACTTGTATGTTTCTTTTGCTGATACTTCTTACCTATTGAGGTTCTTACACGTATGCGCATTGTGCATATTCCCAGTACTACTCAACCTACACAACGCCCACACACCGAACAGCTAAAGGAAAACACGCCAAAAATACGAGCGCATCAGATACTACAGCTTGCAGCTGAGGAATGTTGCGCTCTGACCTTCCCCTTGCGCTTCTGTTCCTTTTCCCGATTTTCTTGGGGACTCGTGGTCAAGTGGTCCCTCGTATTGGATCACTGCAGTGGCAGGTCCTATGAACTACTTCGTACGTTATAAGTAATTCAAAACGGCCTGTTGTGCTGGCCCCACTGACGGAGAAGCCATCCCTGAACTTGCAGCTGAAGAAGGTGCTGGACTGTTACCAGGGCTTGGGAGGCTCTCGTCGTCGTGGTCAGGATCATCATCGGTGCTAGTTGGTGAAAGGGGGGTGGGGTCAAACAGGTTGTACAGCTCTGACCATGGCAGTTCCTCAGTTGAAACTACTCGGCGAGCAGGTTGCTCTTCCTGGAAGAGTGAATGGCTCTGTAGACCTCCTGAGGTTTGTAAATGATTCACATGTAGCTGTTGCTGCTGTTGCCGTTGCTGCTGCTGTTGGCTGATCATCATTTGCTCAGCAAGTTGCTGAATGAGTTGCTGCTGGTGCTGTAATAGCTCCTGCTGTTCGCGTTGGTGTCGCTGGAGCTGCTGGTTTTGCTGATCAATCAGTAACTGTTGCTGTTGACGGCTTAGTTGCTGCTGCTGTTGCTGCTGAGGCATCTGATTCTGCAGCATTCCACCACTGCACATCAAGTTGTCAAGACCTCGGTAATCAAACCCAGACGACGCACTGTCCACAAGGACAGAAGACGACGGTGGACAAACCGCCATCGGCGAGGATACCGATCCAAAAATGTTCTCCATCTTGAACGGCGGTATGTCTGTCATTGGCGATGTAATGTCCATAAAACCCGTGGATGCTGGAAGTGCGGTTACACCCATCGCAGAGGAAACGCTCGGCCGACGTCCATTCGTCATATCCTCCTTTGACGGAGAAAAAATCGGGGAGTCAGTAGGACAGCTGGACACAACCGTCGACGCCGGTGAAGCTGGAGGTGCATGTACTGAAGGTGAGGCAGCCTCAGTACGTGTAGTCCGTTTTCGTTTGAGATTCCGGTCATCAATGATCTCCTGGTTCTCGAATGCCTCGGCCTCGGGTTTAATAGCAGCGTGGCCAGCTCGCCGGCTTGAGTAGATTGAGAAGCCGTCCGAGCGCAGTCGCTCGAGACAGTACATGTATGAGCCCATGGGCTTCATGAACAGCACCTCCAGTACGTGCTGAGCATCACTGCCAGAAAGTCCCTGACCACGTGGAGCAGTCCAACCATAATGCCATGCTTTACACTCAGCGTTGAACTCAAAAATTGCTGACTGAGAAGCGGTCTCCATGGCAGCACCACGCAAAATTCCCGGGAATAGCGGATTCATCGGATTTTGTTTGTCGCGTACCCAAGCCAACACATCCGTCTTCTCAATAGTCTGTCCAGGAAAAACTTCCGGGCCCGACACGGTCTGATCAAAAGTGCCCTCAAGATTTAGGAAACGCGCGAAAGCTAACACCGCCGGTCGTGTCGTTTGAATTGGGCAAATTTTCACACCTCCTGACTCGGTCACACGACTCACAGCTACGTGTACTCGAATCGAATCTCCACAGAACCCCGAACTCACATGACGGCCATTACGGCAGCACGGAAAGCATCGTAAATTCTTCTGTCCTCCTTTTTTATTGTTGCGTTGGTACCGTGGCCGAAAGAGCTGAAAATTCTTGGTAGGTGCAACAAAAGATGCACGCACGTTCAGTCCGTGTGGATTCTCGCACGAATCATTGCAACACGGGCCAGGAACACTCTGATACACCAAATTAGCATCTTCTTCAGGGTCATCACCTCTCATAGGTTTCGTATTGCCGTCCGACTCGATCCAAGTGCCGAAACCTGCTTCAATCTGATACGTGGGGGGTTCCAACAACAGCGAATCACGTGCTGCCAACAACTTGTAAAAGTCCACACCACTTTCCACTGTTGACGGATAAATCTGTCGCATTGCTTGAAGTCCCGAGTACTTGACCTAGAAGAAAAACAAAGTTAGACAATAATGCCTAAATAAAGCCGTCTTCCATTAGGCACGTACGATCGACGTGTATGTGAATTCTCCAGGTGGCGGGCGCACCACACACGTGGACACGTGGCCCACAGTGTGTGTCGTCTTGAGAATCATGCGCAGAAGTCGCTCAAACTCCTCAACGTGACGTGGGTCCACACACATTCGCGTGACCATGACAGCCTAAATAAGACGCATAAAGAGGCTTCAATCAGATCTGACAGTTAATATTGCATAATAGAGAGGGAAAAGCACGCACCTCCTCGTCGTCTTTGATATTCGAAGACTGGAGCACCTCCTTGAGCATCCGGAAAGACAGGAAACTGCGCGTGAGCTCCGCACTCGTGGCTTCTTGGTCTCCCATTGCACTGAGCTGGCTGAGGGTGGAAGATCACAGCGGATTTAGCTCTTGTTCTCTTGCCTTTGGCCTGCCTGTTGTCTGTGCGCGCTTCGTTCTTTGTGTGTGGGGTGAGTGGTGCGAGGTCTCACGTGTGATATATAATAGAAGAAAGGTCATAATCCTGTGATATTGGATATAATTGCATTGTTGTAATTAGCAGTGTGGGAGAATTTATAACTCAAACAAAAATAGTAACTGATGACCTGTTTCATCTAATTTATTGCTTAACACATGTGAAATGCTTTTATAGAAGATGTCGGTTTTCTGCAACGGTCGAGAAGAGCTTTTAACCAATCAGACGGGTGATCGCTTAACTGCTTTTGGCTCGGATTTCAAACAGAGGCGCGGCGTTAAGTACGACGACGTTGGTAAGTACTGTACCGCAATACCAAAAACTACAAAAACGTGATTTCGATTACGGAATCAACACTTTTGGTCACTCCATCACTCCTCTACCAGGTTGACATGGTCTGCAAGTAACATCGCACTGGTCGAATCGATAAAAGCATCTGATGTTGTCCCAGCTATCAAGTTGTCGCTCTTTTGATGCTCGTGGAGTGCTGTGCGCATCGCAGTGCACAATTCCAGAGTTGGCAGTGGGGAGGTTGAGGGTGTCGTGTCTGGGACTTTGGAATAAGTCTTGAGAGAGGCTGCTGATCTGGCAAGTGGGGAACGAGGTAAACCTGATTTAGTCCTATATGCAGTACCAGCAGTTGATACACAGCATCACCATTTTACCTTGAAATTTTCTTCGAGGTTGACTTCTTCCGGAAGTTGGTTGGTTTATTACGAGCATTTGAACCGTCGTCTCGAACGGGAGATAACAAGAGTGTATCTGGACAGTCGATTGGCGAACTCTCTCGAAGATTCAACAGCTGGGAAATGGAGTACTCGCGCTTGCTAGTGGTGATATTTGCTATATCTTCAGCTTCTTCCATCTCCAGTGTAACTTTTACATGCGCGCCACCCTTGTCGGCCGTAGCAGTATCAGATTCGCAACACCCCTCCAGGCAACCAGACCAGGTATCATTGAGTGTTGCAGTAAAGTGGCCTTCAATCTCTCCTGTGAGGCTACCACCAGGAATGATACACGAATCGATTTGTTTGAGCGGATCAGTTGAAACGCCGTCGTTCAGCTGAATTTGGATATGTCCCTTGTCCTCAACATGGCGCTTTCCTGCTAAAAGGTCTGCCAGTGACCCCAGCTCCACACGTTCATATCTAATGCGATCATGTTTTACGTCCTCTATCGTTTCCTGGTCCAGCTCACAAATTAATTCTTCATCGTCGTCATTCTCCTTTATCTGTTCATCTCTGTTGACAGAGACAGTCATTAGATTCGACTCAGCCACAACAAGGCCATCGTTATCCTCATCATCTCCATTTTGCGATCTCCACACATCGTTAATAACCCCGCCAATCCTTTCTCGCTCATCGACAATAGTACTCTTGTCTTCATTCGTACCCGCATCTTCATCTTCAGTCTTTAGAGCTGCATAAAACTCATGATAGCACGTTTTGCAGTAGAAACACCCGTCGTTCTCGTCCAACACCATCTCCCGTTGATCTCCTCCACACGTCGTACACACCTGCTGAAGCATCTTCTCACGTTGCAGCTCGTCCAACAGTCTCTCCGCTTTGTTTCTCAACGCCTCTGCACGTCTCACCCCTTGATACAAAGCTTTGTATCCACCAAGAACCTCCCGAAGCGAGCATTGTTCCACAATCTGCAGTGCGTAGTCCAAATTCGCCTTGGCGTCTTGCAACAGCTGAAAACCCTTCGATCGGTCCTTCGACTGCGTCGCAATGCGCACACAGGCCTCACCAATATTCCCAGACAAGACGAACATACCAGCAAAATCTTGCAAAGTGTATGCACTACTCAGCGCCGCCTTCCACGTCTCCATCGCGTACTCATAAAGTCGTTCATCAGCGAGGGCGCGTCCTTGACGGATAGCGTTACGAACATCTTCCATTGGTCAAAACGTCAAGTGTTCTTGTAGAGTTTGGCAGCTATGTTCTTTTAAAGGGAAATTATAACTTACATACTAGAACGAGCTGATTGGTCAATTGAGCAACAATATTATCAGGAAAAGGGACATCCCAGATTCTTTCGTTTCATATTGGTAAAACTTACAGAATATCAGTTTAGAATGTAGGTTTCAACTAAATCCATCCTTGAAGACTGGTACACAGCCGTAAGCGGTAGTGTGTGGTCATCTTGGTGTATATCAAGCGGTTCATCTGCTGTAGCACCATCTGGATCGGCCGCACGAGCGCCTAAATGCTGCAGTTGGTCTTGAACTCGGCCACGAAATGGCACCCGACCGCCCAGTGTGGATAAATGTGACGTGGTCACACGAGCACCTTGCTTGAGGAAACGTGCTATTAAGAGTATACAAACTCTAAGTGAACGGCAGTTCACTATGAGGGGTCTTAATAGCCAGATTTTAGACTGATTTATTTATAGTTAATTCGGTCATTTGGCCTGTAATACAAACTCCTAATTAACTATAATTTATCCTAATTATGCATATAAAAGGTAGGTCAAATACGATTGGTTGGCCCTCAGCCACCTAGACCTACGTGGCAGTAGTGTGGTCCACACCACCCACGAGTGAGTATCTAAAACGAATACTCCCAGAAGTATATCTACTTCTAGAGGCAGAAACGATAACCTCTCTGCACCGAAGATTATTATGAGCCGACCATCTAACTATCCGAGCCACCTTAAGCGGTGTCAATATTACCAAGAGGCAGTCAGGTGCGGCGATGTAAAACCTCCACAAGTCCAGCAGACACTACCTAGAGGCTTTGTCCAAAGTACCAGGTCGGAGCACTCGGTCCAGGATGTTTCTTCGACCAGTTCCGTCAAAAGACAGTGATATATACGAGAATATTTCGACAATGTATTCACTGATGAAGAGCTCGAAGATTTTCATCGTCTGTTTATCCAGTTTCAAGCCGACAACTACTGACCTGATCGTTTTATCGAGAAAAAATCCACCCGTGGTCTATTCATTTTTCTGAACAAGTCCTGCGTGAGTGCTCTTCTATAACGGAAGGGCATGGGCTTCATTCTAGACAAATATAGCACTGTGGAAGAAGAAAGACAACTTCAAGCACTGAGCAATAGATTGGCGTACAGTGGTGGAAGGTTAAACTTCCTATCTGATGTTTGGAAAAACATCGCAAAGGTACACTTATTAGGGTGTATGCTTGTTCTAGTTGGTACCATCGTAATTTACGGATTGTTTACTACTGGGTCGAGACACGATGGTATAGCCATTGCACAACAAATGGAGAAGGTAAACAAAGTGATTGAGGCGAAAGGTTGGCGTATCGGCGCTGTTGTGACCGGCAATGCGGGTCAATGTGGTCGAGCGCGGTAGATTCTAGCTCTTCGTCATACTTGCATCGCGTATGTTCGTTGCTTTGCGCACGACATCAACAACTTGGTCAAGGCGGTTTTAAACTCGGCATTTCGTAAACTGACAAAAAGTCCCCTCGTGCAACGGTCACATTGAATATGTCGTCATCGAAGTGGTTAGTTCGAGCACACGCTATCATAACTGCAACCTTCGGGAAGTCATTGGGCTTTATTAATCTATGCGAAACCCGTTGGAATATTATACAAGGTTGCTTCGCGTCGCTTTTGAGAGTTCGCAACGCGTTGCTACACGTTGCCATTAAATGCGATGATGACGGCGAATTTCCGGAGGCTCTCCGAGATTTTAGCGATCCGAACTTTGTTGTTGCTGCTGTAGGCACTATCCGACCATTGTCTCCTACAAATTACAGCGTGACTTGCAGATGTGGTGATATCGTACCGAGATATTTATTGTAGATTTTTTGGCGACTTCGATAATTTAGAGCTTACAGCACTCGTGGATAAAAGATGGTATTAATGCGATCAGCCACTAATGCTGTTAGCACTGTTCCTGCATCCACTGCATGTTCATGTTGCTGTAGCTATCAATAAGGAAGCTGGAAAGTTACGATTTCTAAAGAGATTATGTGGATATGGGATCTACTATTACCGTCGATATTTTTGAAAGCAAGGAAGTTGAATGATTAGCTGCTGACTTTCATGCCTGGAATCGCGGGATTTTCGTCGACAGCTCGCTTGTACAGTTCAACGGAAATGCTGTGCAGTTCTGGAGCTTTGCAGGTGCTATTCGACACGACTCAAAGTTGCCAAATCTGGCATCAGTCATTCTTTCAATAGCCGTGAACACTGCAACCTATGAAAGATACTTTAGCGAACTTGCTGCCATTTACACAGCACGGAAGAACAGAATGGACCCTGACAAGACACGCAAATTCTCGCTAATTCGCCAATCTATTAGGCTTCTTGATGAAACTGCAGGCGGCACGAAAGACAATGTCGAAATTAGACGCATCGTTGTTGCCGGTGAAAGAAAGCGTGTTGGTAACTGCGACGCGGTTCCTGTTATCACGATGACAGAACTTGAAGAACGTCACGTTATCGAGCACCAGGGAATTCCTAACTGAGATACAGCAGAGTATTGGTACGAAATTTTTGATGTTGTAGGAGTAGATGAAGATCAATGTGGAAGTGGATTAAGAGCTGAATGTGTCGGCGAATCAGAAGGTAAAGAAGCTGAAATCCTTCGCGACAAAGGGCTCGAGCAATGCGTATTCAATGGCTTTGATGAGGTGATTCAAGAGCCTGATACATCGGTATTTCCTCAGACTAACGTGAAGACATATCCGCAGGAGACAAAACTGACAGGTTTACGAGGACAAAAGTTCAGCTTAATGACAATTTTTTCTCTGAAAGCACGTTTGGGCTGGCTCCTTACCTGACAACCTTTGAAACGTAGCTATGTAGCTTCTGTTTTGCTAAGTAACAATTAATAAATAGTTAGAACCACGTGACTTCGTGCACTGCTTTACTTTTTGCAGTGTGATGGACTTTGAGTAAGTAGTACCAGCGAAACTTTTGCGCGACGTCGCCTAGTCCATGTAGGATGATGGCGAGTGTCTAGTGTAGCTTGTAGAGAGCGGTTGGGAGCGGGACGAACAGCGTTAGATGCGTTGGTGTTTTAAGAAGGCATGGATGCTGTGGGTGGACATGGAAGACCATCAACTTCGCTGGGGGCGTCCCATGTCGACACACACCTGGTCGACCCGACGTGTTGCGCTTGGCCTCCAGTATGAGATTGAATATGATAGATTCGGTTTGTACGTATATGTCTGGATATAGATGGCAATCCATCCACAGCTCCCGGGTCGATAAAACCGCGATAGAGCCTTAAATACGATCGGCTTTATATCCAGTATAGCTGAAAAGCCGAAATAAAGCCGCGGCTTAAACCTACACTGGACCGCTGCTGTGGCGGAGTTACATAAAAGAGTGCCATCACTCTTTTGAGAATGGGTACATAAGTCATTCATTCGTACTAGTGACTAGTGTCGAGTCACGTGGCTGGGAGCCACTCATTTCCATACTATATAGTATTCAGTATAGGTAATTTTAACTTTGTATTGCAGACCAAACTTATACTTTTCTATAAATATATTCAGTCTTAAATCTACTCTAAACTAGCTATATATAAAAAGCGCACCTAAGACCAGGACTTGTGAACTGTCGTTCACTAGGAGTTTGAAAACTCCAGACAGTACGCTTCCTCAAGCAAGGTGCTCGTGTGATCCCATCACAGCTGCAGTCCAACAGCCGTTCTTCTCTCTCGGGTTTTACCACTGTCCTGCCTTGTCCAGTTTAACTGTAAGTTGTGACACGAACCGACGCGAACCCCCAAAAAGATCAAGGTGAGAGGTGGGTAGAGGAGAGAAGAGACGAAGACCTGAGGCTTGCGGTGCTCAAAAACACTGGTGGAGAGGATAGAAACGGAAAAATCATTGGTTGATCCGCAAGGTTAGTGTCGACACCTACAGTCATCGGGCCTTGATGATTTAGGTACACAACATTACCCATGTCCCACTACATACCGATGAATATCAAACCTAATCCTTCCCTTAACTTGATTCCCCAAATATGATACTAGGTACAAATGTCAGTTTACTCTAATACAGAGTCAACAGATAGCGTGTTTGACATAGTGCTTGACGTTGGCAGGATGATGACCACGTCACAGGCCCTCGTGTTGGATAAAGCCCCACTACTTCAAGGACGGCTTTGGTTTCTACTATAAATTCCAGCACCGATCAATGATATCTGTAAATAGGTTTAGGTTAAATGGTTACCAAATAACGTGTTTTCTCGGTTCTCCGAGCCCAAAACTTCTATACTAAAATATCGTAGCTAATACTGAAAACGAATAGAGTACGCAAGTTGAATGCGAGTTGTGCTACTGCTTCCGAGTATTTTAGTCCAAAGTGAATCGCGTAAGGTCTTCATTTACAGGAAGAATACTGGCGGATAATTGAATTTCACGACGGCAGTGTTTCTTTCCACGAAATCGCGACGAAAACTGACCGTTCCCGCACTTCCATCCGCAAGGCGAATACTGAAGACAGCGAGCAACATTTATAGCAAAGTCTTAAGGTTGACACTTGATAAATAACAGCTTTAGTTCCACTTTCGCTTGTTATCGGAGCGGAAGTTTCTATAGTGAATCTGCCCCCGGCATTGGTTGTGGTTGTTTACGTTTTACCCAAAAAGCCTGTCCGCGGTATTATATCAAATTCGCTGCTCTTATTGGCACTTGTATTTGATCAAATATGTTTGACCCCTTCTACGCCAGCAAGATGCATTAACTCCTTTACTGACAACTGTCCAGCTGCCGCTCTTTCTACCACAGTTAGGTGCTACCGTGGGCGAACCATGGGTCTAGTAGACAGCACTACTTAGTTCGTCCGATAGATTTCCGAAACGCTTGCGGAGGAGGGACAAGAAGTAAGCGAACCAAGTTTACCCATGCTAGTGCAGTATCTTAGAATGGCTCTCAACCACCACCAACAACAACTTGCGCAGATAGATATTTGTCAGTTTGCAAGCGCGTCTCGAGTAACCTGATCATTGGAGGTATCAACGGCATATAGCGTAAAATCCATCTGGTAGTAGCTTTGTCATTCTATCAAAGCTGAAAAAGCTTGTCGAAGCATTGGATGCGCAAATAACACATTACCACTGAGCTATTCGATCTTGACATCACCCCAGTCTTATTTGCGTATGGATCCCAAAACGTTTTGTAGGAACAGATGAATGTCCAGTAGTCGCTTTATCTTGGCATGTGTGTTGTTCCAGGAGTGGAGACATCTGGATAATAGTTAGCAGAACTGGGATCTATCGTACTTTCCTTTCAAAAATGTAACAATCTTACAACTGAAGTAACGTACGTCGGTGTTTCGCTCATTGCGTGCTTCATTGCGTTTGTGGTTGGTATTGTAGCTCGGATGCTGAGACGCAGTCCACTAAATTTCCGTCAGTACTGTTGTCGATCTCCAGATCATCGTAGATTGTTTAAAATAGATTATAACACTAAGTATATAGTAGTTCCCAATAAAAAAACTTACACTAGAATAAACATAACAATAAGGTGAGATGCAAAGGTGCTCTACACATCCCAGCTATTACCTACTGAAAGAGATGGTGCTGCACCAAGTAGTTCCTGAACTTCACATTTAATTCTACCAAGTCTAAAGTAACTCCTCCAACTACCAAGTTAAACCCCTTCTTCCTATCTGGAAACATGGATCACCACCACTTCTTCAACGTTAACTCTTCCTACTCGTTCCACTCCGATATTAGTGGTGACTATGGCTCCACCATGAGTGACATATCGTCTGGACACACCGATATTATACCAAGCCAATCGTCAAATTCCGACTGGGGTGATGGTCACCAAGATGAAGACGGATTCAATCTCGCTGATTTCATCGAGAGAGTTTCGAGTCAAGAATCTAGTGCTGGTTCGCATTTGAGTAGTTAAGATAGTGTTTTCCGGTTCTAAATTGGTTTTTATTACTAGAGGCACCAGTACTTGTTCTACCATGGAGGTGGTGCCACTCGGAACTACCATTGCAGCTCGTACCGCACTCAGTGTTTAACCAAGCTATATATTTCCAGAATGGGTGTTGTTGTGCGAGGGAGGCACAAATCTGATTGTGTTCCAGAAATGCGTCAAGTTCCAAATGGCCTTCTCCAAAACTTTCGTGAATAGGAACAGCAAACGCTACTGGTGACAGATGAAATTGGAATTTGCGATGTTATGCTGTCGCCAATAGAAATGTGGCAAATTATCCGAGAAAGACGCTAAAGCGACGACAACACCACTGTCCAAGGAGCGACCAAAAAGCAGATTAAGGGTCGGCTGTATCGGACAAGGAGAAACCATTTTTGGAGGGAAATTTTGGGCAAATTGAAATAGAGCCAGTGTGCAATGTCAAGCACAGCCTGAGTCTAAAACTTTTCTAGTGCCACTTAACTTATTACGATGGCGAGGTGTTGCATCGAGTTATTGGTTGGTCCCACCCACAGCTAATGGATCGCCTGAAACAGCGACACTGCTCCATTTTCGTTGATGCAACATTCAGAGGTGTACCAACTCAGTGCTACCAATTGGTTGTTGTGATGATGTACGATCAGATTTCTGCTTTACATCTTCCAGTTTGGTACGTGCTGACATCCGGAAAAACTTCCCAGATTTACGAACACATCTTTCACTACATTTGTGGTACATCCAAGAAGCGGCAAGACCCAGCTCATATTGTCTGTGGTTTTGAGTTTGCGATGATCAAAGTTGTCAAGGACCAGTTTCCAGGTTCTAGAATGGTGGGTTGTCTTTTTAACTTCAAGCAAGTTTTGCGTCGGAAAGTGCTTAAAAATCACCGAAGAAGAGGTGGCTTTGACCATGCGTGAAGGGTGCATCAATGGTCTTACCCTCATTCGCCGGTGCGATATCGTGTTTAAAGGGATACCTAATGTTCGGCGAACGATCAAGCGTGACTGCAGGGATCAAGGCATACTGTATTTAAGAGAGAGTTGGGAGAAGTTTTGGAAATATTTCACGAATACCTGTATCAAGAAATTTGTACCCGAATGGTGGAATGTCGAAGGTCTCAACGAGGACGTTGTCAACCGGACCAACAACCCTCTTGAAAGGTACAACCGCACGCTCAACGATGCTTTCTCCATACCACACCCTGATGTGATACAGTTTATCAGTGTCATCGAAACACAGGGCTGTGACAATGTTCGACTTATTAACGAGATTTCCAACCGCAGAGCTAGAGCTCCGAGTCACGCTTCGCCACAACGAGCGCCAAGGTTTGAATCAGACTATCAACTGGAAGTGGAATCTGAACCGGGCTTGGCTGACTCTGACGATTCGAATTCGGACGACGACTCGGAGATATCCGTATCACCTGAATACTGAAGGTAGTGTAGTATTTCGTTCTACTCTATATTCTACCACAAGCATTAATGACCCATAAAAGAAAAATATACTACTTTTTTGCATTGAAGAATTTACGCTTAGATGTAAATATTTGCGCTTGGTTTTCTGTGTATGTATGTCGCAGCGATTGAGCCGTTTGTGTGAGGCAGTAAGTGGATCATGTTTGTGTATTTATGAGTGTGATAGCGTGTATGGTTGTATTGACGTATGTAAGTCATGTTTATCATCAAATCTGCAAGAGAATATTTTGTGTTTAACCTGGAGCAGGGTCTTGGATAGCTAGCGTCTGAAGAAACTGTTCATGGCACTCGATTTTGGAGTTGAGTGCGCCAGCACGGTGTAGATTAGACAGGCTTCTCATCACGGGTTCCGAGGGACAGCGCCTGATCGCGATAGCTGGCTTCAGTGGTGTCAAGTACGATGCCGTCATCCAAGAACAGCTTCGTGTAGGCGATAAGCTACTGTGCGTCAGACTTCTGCTGCTTCGAGATGGGTGCTCACCACAGTGGCGGTTCTTGAGGGTACCATCCGGACCAAGTCGCACGAAGGTGAGTCACTGCAAATCTGCGCTGCTTCTTATTAGCTTGACTGACATCGCATTGGCTAGTTTCCGGTTTTTGTCGTTTGTGTGTTCCTTGTCTAGGGTCGCTCATCCTAGCTTTCAGCACATCCATGCAAGCATCCTGCCGCTTCACATGTGATTAATGATAGCAGCTTGGTGATCGATGACCTTTTGTTCTGTGCTTCGTGTCAATGAGTACTCGGGTGTCTGGTGCGCGCTTGGTGGCTTGCTGTCTTTACAGGGTAGCTCTGGATTTGCGAGATGTGATGACCATGCAAGTAACTGAACGAGCGAGCATCCGGCTTCAGTGGTACAAGATTCGACGTGTTGATTGCAGGCGATTCAGCGTTCAGGCGTTTCAGCAGCGGGTAGTGGCGGATCATAGTCGAGATGAGCACATCAAGGACGGCTTAGTTAACTTTGTGCTGCGCAACTTGGAGACCGTTGCACGTGCTGAACTGGTGGAGCTGGAAGCTGGAATCGTGCTTCTTGTTTGCGAGTCGAAAGAACGCAAGTCGTGGTTTGCAACGTTTGTGCTGGTGTCGTGGCCACTGGGTATCTTGCTAACCATGTGATCATCTTTGCTGGTGTTGAAGATATAGTTGAAGCCCTTGGTCATTGTGCTAATGTTCCAGGCGCCTCTGACGAAGATCCACGGGGCCGTGAGTTCACCGCTACCATTGGCGTGTTGTGCCCCTCCGCGTCAGAAGGAATGGGATGTCAGCGCGAATATGACTTCAACAGCTGCAGCTATGCGGTCGAGCACGAGGTTCACGTGTGACGTGTGAGTAGACAGTAGGCGTCTTCTCCATACCAGTAGCGGGCGGTGCGCCAAATCCAGTTGTGTCAACGGGGTGGTCGAGGATATCCAGGAGCGGGAGGTCCGGACAAAGCGTGATTGCAGCTTGGTCTTGCATGTCGAGTAGGTTGTCAAAGACGTCCGTTGATGGGGCGGCCTACATCAGCATCGCCAGCGCCATGGCGAGCATCGGACAGGTCTCAAACTCCGTTCCAGGGAACAGTGACAGCTCTTGCTCATCGGATGTCTTCATCTGAATGAAGCGTACGAAGATCACATTGCCGGCATCTATGGAGATGTTGGGCTTGCGGAGAAGGGCGAGATCCGAGGTTCAACCGAATAGGTACCACAGCAGGCAAAGTAGCGCAGCATCTTGGTAGTCAGTTGAGCAGCTCGCGTTAACCTTACAAATACACAAGCATTTTCTCCAAGTCAGCCTTTGAACATGGCGGTACCGTGCTTATGAAGCCACCACCGTCACGCTTCAAGCAAAAATTATCTAACGTCCTCCCCCATTTTGAGCAGACGAGCTTCTAACGCAGCCCAGTGCTGAGGGAACTGGTCAAGGAGCCACAGTTTAGCCTGCCGGTAGTACTGCATCGCAGTGTTTCAGACCACTGTCTTTCCTTTTTTCCCTCATTAAATGCTAGATACATACCAAACTTGTCCATTACGGACACAAAACACTTTCCACTCCCATCACGGTCAGTACACACACGCACATATGCTTCTGTCACACCCTCAGATTTCAAAAACTTCACGAAAGACCCCACTGCAGTTGCCTTCGCATGCTTGGTGTTTCCAGGCACCAATTCTTCTAATCCCATGCTATCGGTCGGATAAACGGCAAATATGGGAGTGATACGCTATTCACTTGCTTTTTGGCTAGACATACACTTATTTTGGTCGGAGGGCTGGCATACAGGACCTGGCTTAATATCTTCATACTATTGGATAAAATTTTGGTAATATCTGTGTTTTGATTGGATTAAACTACTGATGTAAGCTCTTATTGGCTGTTGAGCTCAATACAAACTCATAGTATAGTCGGATAAGTGATGATATACTACCAATCGGGAGCTCTAAAAATCTGAGCAATTTAATCAACATTTGTGCAAAAGCTAAATCTAAAACTAACTTTTGGCTCGTTCTGCACAAATTTAGTTTTACACAAGGTCGGGCAAACAAAGTTTTGCTGCACGTAAATAATGAGTGGCTTCTGTCAACACTTAAATTAGTTTTCAACACTGAAAATTGTTGTATGGTACTGGCGAGGTTAGGTTGGTCTACAACACTGTAATAATGAGCCTCAACACTGATAAGGTCATTATTACCGGCATTCAATGCGCTAGAAGCTATATCAGGACAACACTTCGGATGAAGCATAACTGTATTCGTGGAATCTGCAACTCCCCCCGTTCTCAGAGCTCATTTGACGTTGGACCTTGCAGTGTTCATATGTATTGCTGTCGAACTTCAGTTATTAACCATGACGACGCTTTCCTAGTCAATGTCTACTTTATCAACTAGCCGATCCGAATCATGCGCGAATTCTGGATCGTTCGACACAAGTGAAAATTCCAGTTCATCTGAGTTGGTAGGTTATGAGAGCACAGAGGTAGGAAAAGGTATTATGATCCTCTTACTACAACATGTTCTGAGCTTACACACATTGCAGGAAGACAAAGAAGTATTGGCTCCTAATGGCCGGCAGTCTCGACCACCCTGGACGCATGTGTGGAGTTCCTTCAACAATACTGGATGGACTTATGATGATCTTAAGCGAAGTTTACCCAGTTATGTGATAACAAAAATCGACGCATCTAAATGCACTATGAAGCACGCGTTGGTTGGTCAATACGAACTTGCATGTATACACCACTCGATGAGGACATTTCTCACGGCATGCACGTCTGCCCGATGTGCTCAGCATAGCGAGATCTGTACGTGCTGGTTTCAAAATGAATGATGTCAGGAAAGTAATTACGCCACAGTAGTCCAGGAAGGAGAACATACAATGCAGAACGACGCGATTACTTCACCACGGGTAATCAGAGGTCTGACGGACGCCATGAAAGCAATTGTTCATAACTCGTTAGAGCGCAACTGTGGTGTAGCTCCACATGTGGTATATACAGAAATTTGCAAAGCAATACCAGAACAACCTCAGCCCCCGGCTTAAAGGTATACAAAGGTGGCGTTGCAAAAACAGAGGTGATTCATTGGATCCTGTTATTGAAGTTTGTCAACCATCCATGTTCGAACTGGTATGTAATGTGTCTCGTTCGACAGACGAATTGTTCGTGTTGTGTGACTCAAGACGTGAGGGTAGATTACTCGTTCCAGATATCAGCGGCGCGTCGGATGCATCACCCTTTCAATTGGACCTCACTTGTTACTCTTTACTGGAAACCTGCATGAATGCTCAACAAGACCCGCGTTGCATTTCTAATCTTCACGAGGATGGCACTAACAGTATGATGAGGCAAACATACAGCGTATACATATTGGGAATATCTGACAACTGTGCTCATTTCTTTCCAGTGGTTTAGTAATGTTCGTCTCAACGCCGTGTGTGGTGAATCGTAGGCATCAAGCCGGATTCCGCAGCCATCAAGTTTGACGAACAGACAGTGAACAACCTGGTACATCCAGGTTGATCACAGACGGAGAGATGTCTAACCCTGGTGCGTCCAAGTCAGCAATCTCCACCTGGCCAAACATTCATGGATCTTGTAGGACAGGCCGCCAGTGATCCAAGTGGAATCTCTGGCTGTCTTGCATGTTGCCCCTGATGCTGTCGTCAGCATAAGAACTGTATACTTTCATTGAGACGGAAGGGTGGTGACGACTATTCTATCCTCTCACTTTACAAACTGCTAGCTACTGCACAAGTTACATCAATACACTTGGCTACAAGTTTCCTGCAGGATGCATTGCTTTGTGTTTGGTGTTGCTTCAACCTCCGGAAAACACCACAAAGAATTCTTTAGTGGGTCGTACTACTCCAACAGCGTAGTACTCGACTTGCTAGCTGAACCGCTGTCTTCACTGCGTCTTCCCTGATCAAGTGTCGACGCCAATTGTGAAGGATACTACTCGTTTGTCATGTCGAAACGGCGTGCCGTTGAAACTGATTTGGATGATGATGAGGAGTCCTACCAACGCTCTTCTATGGTACGAGTACCCATTTTTGCTCCCATTCTATCGCCGAAGTTGAGCTCAATTTCTCACGAAGCTTTGGTCAAATGGAACAAGCGGCGCAAGGAGTATGAGGCCAAGACGAGGGCTCGCTCTTGGAGTTCTGGTGAAGACTGCAACCTGGTGACGCAGGGTGTTAAAGAGACGTTTGACCTAAACCTCTTATCTACATTTTGCACGCTGCGGCTTCGGATGGACGTCGTAGATGTCACTGAGGAGCGGCTAATTGCCGAAATCAAAACTCTGTTGGGAAAAGTCAAGAACGACGACCTTCCTGACATAAAGGCTCTGTTCTCGAAGGAGCTGCAGATGGATTTGAAGGAGAGTGATGGGGATGCTCGCGTACTGTCTTACTTTCAGCGCTTTACGGAAGTCGTCCTGGAGAATGGCCTTGAGGAAGTATTCTCTGGCGCTGACGGAGAAGCTGAAAAGTGCAGACGTTTGATCTCAAGCTTGGCTCCTCCCGTTCTGAGGAGGCTGGCAAGAATATTCAAGAACTGTATACGCTAGTCTACGAGAAGGCTGTGGAGCACGAACACCATTTCCAGCAGAATAAACGGATGAGGATGACAGCAAAGGACATGCCTACGCTGCCCAAATCTGCTAAGGATGCTGGAAAGACTTATGTTTCACCAAAGAAGCCTGCCAACGCTAACTCGGAGAAGAAGTTTACTCAACAAAAAACCGAGCGAAACGTCGAGAAGAAAACCAACAAGAAACACGACAAGCAGCCTGTTTCGCGTAAGGAGCCACCGTCGCCATGCCCGAAGTGCCAGGAAATGCACTGGCTCAGCGATTGTGATAAAGCGACTGATGCGGAGAAGATTGTCCTGCGGCAGCAGCTTCGTGAAGCAAATAAAGCCCGCAAATCTCGCACGAAAAGATTAAAAAAGCTGATTCCCTCAACGTCTCGTACTGTGACGATTAATGGAATTCTGGACCTACCGTGCTGTCCGGACACTGGTTCCGGTCACACAGTAATCAGCAGATCACAGTGGAAACAATTACTTGAAGTTGACCCGTCGGTACAGGCAATCCCTTTGGACACTTCAGTACGTAGTCTAGCGTATGGTTCTCACTCGGTTGTGGCTACTAAGAAGGCGCTACTTCACGTTTTGGTTCCCACGGCTGCTGGACCGGTGCGGCCAGCGGAAGCTGTGCCTTGCCTTATTATGGATGTGGACGATGACGAATTTATCATTGGACGAGATTTGTTAGGTTCTTTGGGTATCGATGTGGATCGCCATTTGGAACAACTTGCCTTTCATGGAGATGATGAGACGAGTGGAGACCCTTTTGAACTGGAAGCTGACGAACTCCCTGCAAATCCCAACCACGTTGCCAGTGATGAAGAAGTTCGTGCTCCTGTTGAGGTTCTGATTGAAAGAGCTCTGAAACATGGGTTCCCTGTCGACAAGGTGGACAAGTTGCGAGTGATTGTGCACATGTACGATGTGTGGCGCTTGGAGCCCCGTGACGATCCGCCTGCGCGTGTCCCGCCGCTCGAAGTGCGTTTGAAGGAAGGAGCTCAGCCTTGCAAATGTAAGCCTCGCAAATATCCTCCGCATGTCCGACAATTCTTACGGGAGTTTAACACTATGCTTGTTGGCTTAGGATGGATCTACGAGAATCCTACCAGCCGGTGGGCAAGCCCCGTACTACCCGTCAAAAAGTCTCAAGAGCTAATGGACATGCGTCAAACAACGGACTATCGTGAGTTTAATTCGAGAACGGACATCATGGCTGCTGTGATGTCGATACTTTCGT
Organism: Phytophthora palmivora; assembly: GCA_008079305.1. Lineage (NCBI taxonomy): Eukaryota > Oomycota > Peronosporomycetes > Peronosporales > Peronosporaceae > Phytophthora > Phytophthora palmivora. Next base: position 55,440 of record VOQZ01001035.1, on the reverse strand, counting down.
TGGTAATGGAAAATGCACGTGGAAAACAACACTTTGGACTTTTCGATTTCATTAAAGGCTTCTGGCAGCTTCCTCTTGCTGAGATCTGTCAGGAGCGGCTCTCGTATATGACAGACGAGAAGTTCTATACTCCGCGACGTGTTCCTCAAGGTTGTGGTGATGCTGCGATCTACTTCCAGAAGACCATGGAGAAGTGTTTTGCTACACTGCTGTACAAGCACTTACTCGTGTGGATAGATGATCTGCTGCTCTATGCGGACGACATCGACACGTACTTGGACAAGCTGAAGGAGCTGTTTTCACTTCTGGACGAATTCGGCCTGAAGCTCAGCGTGAAGAAGTCCAGCCTGTACCAGCAGGAGGTGAAGTGGTGTGGCAAGATTATCGATGCTAACGGTGTACGTCACGATCCTACTCGGATTGAAACACTCCGTGCAATGCCGTACCCAAGTTCGGCAGGGGAGCTACAACAGTTTCTTTGTGCTATAAACTGGATGCGCGAGAGTCTCATCGACTACGCTCGCCAAGTTTCTCCTCTTCAACGCAAATTGGACGAAGCTCTGGAAAAGACTCGTCGGACTAAGAGAGTAGCAGCTGGAATTTCGATTGTACTGAACGCTGACGAGAAGGCGACATTTGATAACGTGAAGGAAATGCTAGCATCGGCTGCTACACTTGCTTTCCCTGATGACTCTGCGACTAGGTGCTTGCTGACAGACGCATCGGATGTTGGTTGGGCGCTGATTGTGACGCAAGTCAAGGCCTACAACCCGAAGGTTCCTGTTCAGGACCAGCAGCACCAGCTTGTGGAATGTCTGAGCGGGAGTTTCACGGGGAGTCAACTGAACTGGACGGTGATCGAGAAAGAGGCGTTCCCGATCGCTCTCGCTTGCGACAAACTAGACTATTTGCTGCTGAGACCTCAGGGCTTTCGGTTGTTTTGCGATCATCGCAATTTGATCCATGTTTTCGCGCCGGACGAGCATGTGAAGAAGCATGTGAAAGCGCAATTATTGCGGTGGGCTTTAAAACTGATGAACTTCAACTATGTGATTGAACACATCGCTGGACCTCAGAACGTTTGGGCCGATATGACCAGCAGGTGGGCTGGTAACCGCACTACTGCAGCTGCTACGATCAATAGGATTCGTTCTACTCCACTAGTAGCTCAACAAGAGCAACAGCCTGAGGTGGTGGAACAGAGAATTTCAATGCTTCGCCCCTTGGACGACTCAAATTTCGTGTGGCCAACGTTTGCAGAGATTGAGTTGGTACAGTCCAGCTACGATCCACCACAAAGAGCCGAGCGTAACGAAACTGGCGTCCTCGCGGTCAACAACCGGGTTTGGATTCCTGTGGAGGCGAAGGACCTTATCCTGCGACTGTTTATCATTACACACAGTGGTGCACAAGGGCACCGTGGAATCGCTGCTATGGTGGAACACATACGTCGATTGTTCGCGCTGGAGAACTTGCGCTCTTTGGCGACCACGTTTGTCCGCCAGTGTCGACTGTGTCTACATTCAAAAGGGGGGAATATCATCCCCAGGCCTTGGGGTGAAACGTTTGATTGCAGTGAACGCAATGGTTTGCTACATTTCGATTTCCTTTCAATGGGTGATGGCTTCGGAGAATCCAAGTACATCCTAGAGCTCAAGGATCACGCGTCCCATTTCTGTGAATTGGTAGTTGCAGACACAGCCGGCAGCTCGATGACTGTGGAAGCTTTCCTCGACTGGCATTCTCGGTTCGTATTGCCACCTAACTGGATCTCAGACCAAGGATCGCATTTTAAAAACGAAGTGGTGAGTGAGCTTTCTCGACGACTGCGAACGCAACAGGATTTCACGCCTGCCTACTGTCCCTGCATCAACGGGTCCGTGGAATGAGTGAACAGAGACATCCTCCAGGTGATCCGGACCATGATCTTGGAGTACAAGATTGCTCACCGCGACTGGGTCTACTTGGTACCGATGGTACAGTCAAGCCTCAATCATACAGCAGTGCCATCGTTGGGCAACAGAGCGCCCGTGGAGCTGTTTACTGGATTACCGTGCCCGACGCCTCTCAGAGAATTTTACCTGCCTAGCACTGGGGAGTTCAACGAGGTGCCCGCGTTTGATAAGATCGATAGGTTTCTCGATGACCTGCGCAGCAGCATTCGCTCCATGCACAAGGTGGTGGAGGATCAACGCCTGCAGCAGATGATGCTAAACAAAAAACGAGAACGTGGAGAAAACCTCGTGAATTTTTCGGAAGGTGACTACGTGTTGCGCTCGAGAGTGGACGAGAAGAGGAGTAACAAGTTGCTCGTGACTTGGGTGGGTCCGTATCGTGTTGTACGCGCTGACACACACTCATTCCGAGTAAAACACCTCATTACAGGCGCTGAGCTGGACGTACATGCCTCTAGACTCAAGTTCTATGCAGACTCTAGCTTGGACGTATCTGAAGAACTTTTGGAGCACATTTCATCGCAAGGAATTGTATTGGCAATAGATAAATTCAAGAGCTACCGATGGAATGAGACGATACGTGACTTTGAAGTTCTGGTTCAGTGGAAAGGACTCGAGGACATTGAGGACTCTTACGAACCGCTGGCCAGCTTAGCAAAGGACGTTCCCATCCTAGCGGACCAGTACGTGGCAGCTGCTGATCAAGAGCTCAAGGCATACTGGCAGTGCGCTATCACGACTGGAGAAACAACCTCGCAAGGACGGATGGCTGTGGCGGAGACGGTTAAGCCGACGGACAAGAACCGCCGGAAGCCCAGACGTCGACGATCACGAACACGTCCAACAACGAATGCACAAGTGCCCGGTAGAAGTCTTCCCGCTGTAGCTGCGCTGCAGACTGCAGGAGTTGAACTTGGGACTAATAACGATCAACCGACGCGAGCACTTCGCGCCTCGTCGAGGTACAAGCTGACGAAGGAGGTGTGAGTCGACGGACTCGTTCACGGACTGCTAGAGCCGACAGACTGGTGACCATCACCGGCAAGAAGTGAACCAATACCCAAAGCTGGGGCGAAGAGCTGCACCGAGATCAGCCAGGGCCAGGCATAGATCTGACTGCCAGGGTTGTGACTGGGGCGGTCGAAGCCCGGCTGCGGGATCAAGCTTTGGGGGCTGTGTGGTGAATCGTAGGCATCAAGCCGGATTCTGCAGCCATCAAGTTTGACGAACAGACAGTGAACAACCTGGTACATCCAGGTTGATCACAGACGGAGAGATGTCTAACCCTAGTGCGTCCAAGTCAGCAATCTCCACCTGGCCAAACATTCATGGATCTTGTAGGACAGGCGCCAGTGATCCAAGTGGAATCTCTGGCTGTCTTGCATGTTGCCCCTGATGCTGTCGTCAGCATAAGAACTGTATACTTTCATTGAGACAGAAGGGTGGTGACGACTATTCTATCCTCTCACTTTACAAACTGCTAGCTACTGCACAAGTTACATCAATACACTTGGCTACAAGATTCCTGCAGGATGCATTGCTTTGTGTTTGGTGTTGCTTCAACCTCCGGAAAACACCACACCGTGCCGAGAACATAGGTTGGTACTCCTATCTAAAAAGAATAACCAAACAACATTTTGCTGTTGAATTTTATCCGCAGTTTATCATGACAGATGCCGACAAAGCTCAGAACAAAGATTGATAGACAGAATTACCGTCAGCTAAAATTCTTCACTACAACAGAAAATATAGACAAGGTTAGCTGCAGACACCAGAGCAGTATTTCCTATAGGAGGTCATGAACTAGTGACTGTGATGCACAAAGTTCCACTTCAATGAGTTGGTAATAGCACATGATAGTCAACTACCACAAGCTGCTACAGAAGCCCCACGGCCAGATTTTGATCACCAACGCACCAAAAAGATACTAAACAAGAACAAAAAAACGAAGAAATGTGAATTTCACACTGACAATGTCAATCAGCACATAAAGTCCGCTCACACCTTACGCATGCAATGGGAAGGTAAACCAGATGATGGATGGATTGTCAACGTAACTTTAAGTACATTCCAGTGCGATTTTATAGCAAATACAACTTGTGTCAGCATATTATTGAGGCAACAAAGCTACTGGAGCTTCCTTACCATGGTTTCAAGCACTCTCAGCGATTTAAATCGCGAAACTTACAGCAAAAAAGCAAAATCATACCACAGAACAACCACCAAAGTCCAATTATCAAAGTGAGCAGACAACTACTTGCGGTGGGTCCCCATTTCATAGTTCAAGGAGTCTTGCACCATCCGTTGCAACTACGGTGCCGTTCATACCGGAATATGTATCTGAGTCAAATACTGCAGCACGAGACTATCAAGTTGATTCAATGGTGGTGGACACTTCTCTCCCTAATGACGCTATACTCATTACTGCACTAGTGTTTCAGGGCTCATTTGGATACTCGGAACCTATTCCATCTATATCTCCGCCGACACAACGCCGACATGGTCTGCCCGATTGCAAAGTAATCTTACCGCGACTAGCCCATGCCCAGACAGAAGCAACGACACTCTACAGCAGGATCTACCAAGACGCGTGCACCCGCGAGCAATTTCTACTGTACGTGTAACGGGGTTACATGAGGGGTATCCCAGAAAGGGTACCGCCTCTAGAAGTAGATATACTTCTGTGAGTATTCGTTTTAGATACTCACTCGTGGGTGGTGTGGTCCACACTACTGCCACGTAGGTCTGGTGGCTGAGGGCCAACCAATAGCATTTGACCTACTTTTATATGCATATTAAGGATAAATTATAGTTAAGTAGTAGTTTGTATTACAGGCCAGATGACCTAATTAACTATAAATCAAGAAATCAGTCTAAAATCTACGCTAAACTGGCTATTAAGTCCCTCAGACCAGGGACTAGTGAACCGCCGTTCACTTAGAGTTCGTATACTCTTAATAGCACGCTTCCTCAAGCAATGTGCTCGTGCGACCTCGTCACATTTGGTAGCACTTGTAGTCAATCCACGCCTACGCGGGTAGATTGACTACCTGAATCCTCTGTGGCTCCTATAAGGTAAGCCAAGATGGATAGAGGGGGGTTCCCTCATCTGAACGAAGCTCAGTTTGGGTCGGTCCGGAAGATGGTGGGCATCTTTGGAGGAGATGCCCTCCGAAGCTTGGCGGCTGCTACGCCGGCCGAGCAGATCGAACGCATCGAGGCGTTCGACACGTACGAGCGAGGGCTTATCGCTCACGTACAGGGGCTGTAGGCCCCCGTGGCTGAGGTGAAACCAGCCCAACCTAAGCCGTTGAAGTTTAAGGTTAACCCCTATGAGGGAAGGAGAGAGAGAACCTCCACTTCTGGGTCAGAGAAGTAGCGCTAGCGATGGACGCGGCTCTCATCTCGACCGAGCGACTTCGGGTCGCTTTTGCCCTGTCGAACCTGGGAGGTCGGGCGAAGACCTGGGCGTACACGCGCGAAGCGACAACGCCGGGTTGTTTCACAACCTAGGCTCAGCTGTGTCAACAGCTTAGAGCCGCCTTCCTCCCGGCGAACTATGAGTATCGCCAGCGCTCGCGCTTCCTTCCTTGTAAACAAGGGAAGCGTGAGCTGCATGAGTACATCCAGGAGATGCGAGTACTCGCTGCATCTCTGGTGGGGAACCCCCTACCCGAACACATCAAGGTGACAGTGTTCATGGATGGTCTGAAGGTGGGCCCATCCCGCACACAGTTGTTCCGCGTGCATGCGAACACTATGGAGGAGGCGATCCAGAACGCCCTCCAAGAGGAGTACAGCCACCGACAGGCTCGTACTCCTTCGTCAGTGTGGCAAGGCCACAATGCGTCGTCAGGCGCAGTGCAAGGAGCTGGTGACCGCCCCAGTCAAACTACCAACCATACAATGTCTATTTTAAAAATATTAGTTATTTATTTTAATAAGAGTGGTATTTCAAGGATATCTAAACAATTTACTAGCGTAAAGCTCCGGCAGCTGGAGCTAGCACAGGGCCGGTACCCATGGAACTGGGTACGGCCGTACAGAGCTCTATCCGTTGCTACGGATGTGGGAAGCTCGGGCACATGCAACGTGCCTACCCTGCGGGAGGGCAAAGAAAGTTCCCTTCCAAATCTAGAGGCTCGAGGGGCCAGTGGCAGTAGCCACGACCCAAGAGCCAGGGGAACTGGGGTCACCAGTAGGGGGCGGGGCGCCCTACTGGGGAAGATCTAAGTCCCCATGGTAGGAGTGCGGACGGCGCACGCCATGAAGGCTTAGCCCCTGAGAGCCTGGATGCTCTCGAGACGAGGAAGAGCAGCGGCGGACTGCTCGTGGTACACGCGAGTGTACGGGGATATGGAGATCCCTTCAGAATCCTCATTGATTCTGGGGCGTCGACGAACTTTGCTCGACGCTTTGCGTGAAAGCGAAGGCAGGGCCAGGTCTCGGTGAGACTGGCCGATGGTACGGTGGTTAATGTACCTGGGGTCCGGATGGACCTGGCTGTAAAGTTTGAGGACTTTGACAGCACGGGGTCGTTCGTTGTCATAGACATGGACAAGTACGACTTGATCCTGGGCATGCCGTGGCTCGAAAATCACGAGCCTGTGTCGATTGGCGCGGCAAAGCCATTGGGGCTAGCCGGCCCGCAGTCTCCGACAGAGCTTTGGTGAGTAATGTTCCCACCTCTGTCCGGGACTGGGGCGCCAGCGATGGTCGCCAAGGCGCCTATGCGCCCGAAGAAGTACTGGGAGTCACTGACTCCAACGAAGGTGTTGCGATGAGCATCGCAACCGGTCGTGAGACCAAGGCTCATTGCCAAGCGTGTGGGATTGCTGCGACGGCAAGTCCCAACGCTGAGAGTCGTCGCGCCGTATGGGCTTCGAATGTGGCGGTGCCAGACGGCACTGACCAGGCGGGTAACATAGGTCCACAAGCAGCAGAGACTGCTGGGGAGGACGCTGAGAGCGCCTCCGGCGTGGGTAACATAGTTTCACGCAGAGTCGAAAAGACCGAGAAGATTGAGAGCGCAGCGTGCGTCCCTAGCGTGGGTAACGTAGTTCCACGCGGGGTCAAGAAGACCAGTACGAGTGCGGAGGTGTCGTTGAACACCTCCCGTGTGGATAACAGAGTACCACACTCGGAGTCTGAGACTCCACCTGCACGGCCGGTCGAAGAGCAATGCCATGTCTTTGACGGCGTGTCCGGTCGTCAAGTGAAGGCAGGTGCCGTCCAGCTGGAGGCACTGCCAGAGGTGTCAGCACTGATGAACCTCGAGGAACTGTCCATGGAGGAATTCCTGGCCGAGTTGAAGGTCGGAGAGATTGCGGAGATGGTGCTCCTGAAGCCGGAAACCTCTCCTGAAGATTTGAACGCTTCCTCCGTAATGGACAAGTATGTCCTAGAGGGGTTCAAGAAGCAGCGTGCAACGCGCTTGGATTCTGAGATCCTCAAGAACCCGGAGGGTCCAGTGTATCCTCTTGTGAAAGAGTACTCGGACGTGGTGTCGAAGCACCCACCATCGCAACTCCCGCCGGATAGGGGAGTACAGCACGAGATTGACCTCGCGCCTGGCACACAGCATTGTGTCACGAGGCAGTGGCCTCTACCTCGCGAGCAGTGCGAGGTCATAGATGCCTTCTTCGCCGAGAAGGCGAAGTCGGGCGTGGTGCGGGAGTCGAAGTCCCCGCACTCGACGCCGACCTTCTGCGTTCGGAAACCGAACGGGAAGTGGCGTCTGGTTCACACTTACAACAAGCTGAACAATGCGACGGTACCGGCACAGACGCCGATCCCTCGCAAGGATGTGTTGTTGAACAACATGTCGGGCTGTACGCTGTACAGTGCCCTGGATCTGGTAGACGGATACTACCAGATCCTGATGCGGGAGAGTGACATTCCTCTCACCGCAGTGAGCACCCCGAGCGGGATGCTCTGGGAGTGGCTAGTGATGCCAGAAGGGCTATCGAATGCCCCAGCGACGTTCAATCGCTTGGTCATATAATTAATTAGACCATTAACCACGTTCGCACAGACGTACTTTGACGACATATTCGTCCATAACCGTGCCGAAGGTGGCCAGACGGCTATGGAGGTGCATTTTAAGCACCTCCGTCGAGGATTTGAGGTCATGAGAGCTAACAAGCTCTATGCCAACATCGACAAGTGCGTCTTCACAGCTGAGGAGATAAAGGGGCCTCGGCTGCTTTGTCAGCAGGGTCGGCGTACGCGCCGATCCAGGGAAGGTCAAGGCCATAGCGGCTTGGCCGACCCCGAGGTCACAGAAGGACCTCCGGAAGTGGTTGGGCTTAACCAACTATCTTCATAAGTACAGCACAGGGTACGCTGAACTAGCTCGACCCTTGTCGGATCTCTTAAAGAAAGATGCCGACTGGGTCTGGGAGCGACAGCACCAGGATGCTTTCGACAGCATCAAGGCGAGCTTACAGCAAGCGCCAGTCCTGGCCTTGCCGGACGAAAACAAGTCATTTAGCGTCGTCTGTGACGCTTCTCACTATGCAATAGGCTGTACACTGTTGCAGAAGGACGATGAAGGACGCGAACGCGTCATCTCCTTCCAGTCCACGCAGCTGAAGGCTGCCGAACGGAACTATGCCGTTGATGACAAGGAGCTACTTGCAATGAAGTACGCTCTTGTCAAGTTTAGAGTTCATCTTTTGGGCACGAGGTTCTTTGTGATCTACACCGATCACGCGTCCTTGCGGACTGTCACCAACTCGCCGCATCTATCGCAACGGATGGCGAGGCGGCTGTCATTCTTCGCGGAATACAACTTCCGCGTTGAATACGAGCCGGGTAAGCTCAATGTGCTTGCCGATGCATTGTCGCGTCGACCCGATTATGAGCTAGCTCATGTCAGCCGGGTCACGACAGATCTATACGATCGGATACGCTTTGCGTATCAAGGGGACGAGAACTACACACCACTGGTGCAGTTCTTGTCCAATGGCAAGGACGCCAAAGTCGACAGGCTTTCGCCTTGACAGCGGGCGCAGCTCCATCGTTATGAGCTGGTCGATGGGTTACTCCACTACCGAGTAGACCCTGGAGATCCTCCTTGGGTTGTCGTTCCAAAGGACGAGTATGACATACTTATGGAGGCGCATGATGCGCTGATGAGTGGCCATCTTGGCCGAGAGAAGACCTACCAAATGGTCTCTCAGACATTTAGGTGGCCCCGCATGTATACGTGGGTGGCACACTATGTCAAGACATGTGAAACATGTCAGAGGGTGAAGCCTTCGGGCCACGCCTCGGCTCCACTGCAGAGCCTACCAGTACCAGCGGATTGCTGGAAGTCGATGAGTCTCGACTTCGTCTTCGGCCTACCGGCCGATGACAAGGGCAACACCGGAATTTTGGTGTTTATCTGCCGTTTGAGCAAGATGGTGCATCTTGCTCCAGTACGTGACAAGGTCACCGGGAAACAAGCTGCACAGCTGTTCCTAGATAGCGTGTTCCGCTATCATGGCCTGCCAGGGACCATAGCCTCGGACCGATACCCGCGTTTCACAGGGGCGTTCTGGGACACCCTGTTCCAGCTACTGGGAACTAAGTTGACGATGTCAACTGCGGACCATCCGCAGACGGATGGTCAGACGGAGCGCGTCAACCGCGTGCTCGAAGATACTCTTCGCAGTATCTGTGCTGAGGCACCTCGGTCCTGGTCGGACCAGCTGCCTATGGTTGAGTTTGCACTCAACAATGCGGTACACGCATCAACGGGGTTTACCCCGTTCTACTTGAATGGGTTACGACACCCTCAGGTGCCGCTAACCTTGCGGGGAGACACCGTGGCCTCCATCGTAAGTGGGGAGAGGCTCGGAAAGCCTTTTCCTCCCAGGTCTCGGAGATTGAGCCCGAGTCTTTAAAAAGACAGTTGTCATCGTTCATAGACAACAGGCTGACGCTAATCAGCCGGGTTAGAGAAGCAATGGCATCAGCCCAAGATAAACAAAAGGAGTACTCAGATAAAAATAGAGGAAACTTAAATGTATTTAAACAAGGTGAATTGGTGTTGTTAGACACTAAAAATCTACTTATAAGCTTGGTTAGCTCCGTAGGGAGCAACAAGTTGAAGCATCGCTTCATCGGACCCTTTGCGGTCCTGGCCAGACATGGCGCGGCGTATACCATTGACCTCCCGAAGCCAATGGCGACGCACCCGACGTTCTACGTCTTAAGCGGTAACACGATCCGCTGGGTCTTCCTTCTCGGACGGAGGAAGGCCAAGGTGAGAACCCACCTCCTCGAAACGAGGCTGAGTCCTCTGGATAACCGAAGCTGCCGGTGTCGAATCCTGTGAATGATACGCAGGCTGGTACCCACGAGATCCATACGAAGGGTATGACGGTACAGAGTGGGAAGAGCTTGTGTAAGAACTATACCCATAAGCCGAGTGGTACGAGTACCCCTGCGGCTCATAAGAGGGCATCCGACCATGCACCTCATGGCTTAGAGCATCTAAGCCTCGACGGAGTTCCTTCAAGGCAGAAGCCGGAACACGGCGATTAACACGCCCGTGAAGCTCTCGAATCTCACGACCAAGAGCGTCCAAATCCTGACGAAGGACCTCTAGGGCCCCCGGCTTGCCAGCCTGAGCGGCAGCCTGACCACCAGGTCCAAGCTCAAGGGCTATCTCGATCGCGTAAACACGATCTCGAAGCTGACGGACCTCGTCGCTTATCAGGGACCCCACAGAGTCCCGACCCGAAGTTGAGGGTCCAGAAGGATAAAGCTGAGAAGGAGCCTCGTACTCAAACGCGTGCGAGAGCTCCTCCTGCCCTCCTTGATCGGAACGGCGAGCTCCACTACCATGTGGAGCGGGTCGTCCACGAGCGGTGGCGCTCTGGGAAGCGCCAGCTGCTTGTGAAGTGGCGGGGATACCCCTCGTCACAGAACTCGTGGGAGCCGGAAGACCGGCTCCGGGTTGACTGCCCGAAGGCTGTTGAGATTTGGGATCTACAACAGCCGGGGCGTAAGTAGTTCGCGGCTTCTTAGCCGCCTTACGGTGTACGGTCCCTGGATTGACGGAACCGTAGCCGCGCTCGTCCTGAGCGCTGGATTTAGACTGCTGTCTAAGTCCCTCCATGACGGAGTGGAGTTGCCGCTTAGCAATGAAGTGGGCAAACTCAATGCGAAGATCTCGCTGGTCCAAGACATAGGGCAGCAGACGATCTTCTCGGAGTTCTTTCAACTCCTGAACTGTAAAGTTCTTTAGAGAAACTCATCTCCAGAACAGGTCTTCTGCCTGGGATTGGGTTGAGGTGTTCTCGGGCTGTACCCAAGGGTACCCCCACACGGGGAAGAGCCCACCACGGTCTTCAGGTTTCTTCCGAAGACTCGTGCATTCCTTGAGAGGAATTCAGTGTGGTGCAAGTAGCACACACCTAGCGGTCTCGATGTCGTTGACAAAGAGTGGTTCATCTTGAACCGAGGCACGCTCATAGGCGCCACGCGAAGTTCGCCCATGGTTTAGGGGTGCGGATTTTTTTCATTCTTTTAACGGCTATTTTCCATTCCTGATCGTTTTGACTGTTTTGCATTTATTATTGGCTAATTTCTATTTAAAGGGATTAATTGCATTTAGAGAGATGGTATTGCATTCACTGAAAAGTAAAGTAAAGCGCACGAGTTACTCAGCCCGTATTTCGTAACACCCAAAGTGTTCACTACATCTAGCCTTATGTCGTACGTTTGGTTATCAAATATATTTTTACGCCACTGCAAAGAAACCGTCCAGTGATGAAGGTGTAGAAATTTAGGGAACGATGGTATGGCCTAGCTGGAAGAAGAAATTGATTACGCGAGCAAGTTCCTCTGCTTTAAGCGGTGTAACCTCGTCTTCGTCTTCATACGCCACATCCCAGTAGCGCTTCCTTCCTCGTTGAAAGGGGGGTTAATCTTCGCCACGTACGTGCGCTCTCTTGTTTCTCCATCTTCCGTTGCGGTGGCTTTCACCATCAATACACTCCAGTTGATGACGCTGGCAGGTTTGTCAACTAGTCTCCGGATCAGAGCATCCACAGAGTACTGAGATTGTCGAACTCTATCTCTCACCTGGGAGTTTTTCTTCTTTCGAGGGCGTCCGGGTGGTTTGCGTGCAGGCCACCCATAGAGCATGACTTCCAAATTGAGATCAACGAATGTAAACAAGCTAGTACGTGGTTGCACACCCACCCAGGCTGATAGAATGCCTTACAATCGCACCGGATTTTTTTAAGATAGTCTGCACGGCATAGTGAGACCAAGCCGATTAGTTCCAGTCATGCGCATACGCGATGCGCTCTCGAATTTCAACGCAAAAAGATAGCGCAACTGGACGTTCTCGACCGCTTCGTTAGCTCGTAACGTCCCATGAAGAGAACGAGCATATATATTCGTCCTGGCAGCGCTCACCGGAAGGTCATTCCCATTATCATCTCGGACACAGTAATAGTCTGTGTTGAAGTGATATTTTCCAATTTTAGTGATTGCTCTCTGTGACGTTCGGGTGTGTTTTGGGTAGTGATTGGCATCCTCACACAGATGCAATGTTTTTTTCAAGTATTTCCGCAGACACAGGTCCAGATGCGTAATGTCGAATGGAATCCGACCCAAAATTCATGGCACATTCAACTAGGGGTTTTGGTAAGGTCGATGCTAGGCGGTGACGCGTGGCAGCACGTAAATGGTTTACTGCGATTGATATAATTGCTTGACGGTGAACATCGGTAGGGTTTTGATTCGGTACCAACCCAGGACATCCACTAGCCATGTAACACCAAAGATCCCATGGATCTGTGAGATATTCTTTGTCCAACCAATGTGCATTTTCATCCTCTCCCAAATCCGCCCAGTTTTGTGTGACCAGCTCAGAAAGAACCATGAATTGGTTTAATGATCTTGCTTGGCTCGAATATTCTTTTTGATGTGTGATGATGTCGCTGTATCGCTCACGATCTGACAAAAGGGCTTTCTTCTCCCGTGACTTTCGTTAGAGGTGAGGCCAGCAATTCAACAGCTTGATATCAGGCCACACGTCCCGGTAAGCGTTAGCGATCGCATCGGAATGATCCATAGAGACAAAATACAGATTCATGGTACCTCCGAAAAACTCTTAACATCGTTCTTTGCAAACGGGAAACATTCGGTGGTGTAGACAAGTTGTTTCTGTTCGGACAAACATAAATACGATGGGATAGAACTTCTGTAGATACTTTTGCTGGGCAGTGTAACGTATACTGAATGATCTGAGGGAAACAAGGGGCCACCTACCAAAGTGCGAGTAATAGGTTCCATCGGTAATGCCTAAGACACTCTCATTTTGATCTAGCAACATACGGAAGGCAGTCCGAAAAAGTCGCCGTGACAAGACAATAACACCCACTGAACCATCACCTGCGTCCAGCGTATCCGCGAAACAGTCAAACACAAGCAACTCGTGTTGAAATTCAAAAGGTTCCCGAGCAATGGGGCGGCCATCTTGTTCAATTGGATTACGTTTGGTTTGGAAGAAAGTGTGAGCTGATGACCACATCGCAGGTGTTGCCCTTTCCATTACATCAGCGCAAGTTGTGATAGAAAAATCAAATCGCTTTCAGAGTCGATAAACGCGATTTTTCAACTGTGTAACCGTTGGTAGAAGGGTCAGCATTGTGTATGAAACATTGTAAGTCTCTTGTAGTGATGTCAAACATTTCTTGGGACCCATTGCACCCAGGACCATGCCGTCAATCTCGGTTAGAAGCGGATTATGGATAACGGTCCGCTGTGATTCCTTCGAAACAGGAGCTACTGAGTATATTCACTTCGGTGAACCACTAGATAAAACTGCACGTGTCTTTCAGAAATTCCACCTCTTCACGCTTGACGCGCTTGGTTGGGGCTACATGGTGAATACAGTCGTGACCGTAGATCATGCGCTACACTAGTCACCATTTTTATATAAATACAGCTTACATGTCGTACTTGTTGTTCTAGTGGATTGATCAATCCAGATGTCTTCGATATTACATTACGTAAGTTATATACACTAGAAATATTAGTGTTCAGATTTACCTGGCATAAATCTTCCACTATAGACTAAGTGATACACATGCACTTCGGGTTATAATTTGTAAAGAATGCAATTAAGCTATAGAGAATGCAATAAAGCTACAGAGAATGCAATTGAACCTACGTAAATGGAAAGTAGCCGGTGAGAGAATGGAAAAAAATTCCATGGTTTAGACCACGAGGGGCCTTAAGGTGCCCCAAGAATATAGAAGACCCAGACCCCGCATCCGGTGGATAGTATCCACGAGGATACACCGGCGTGGGAGGCGCAGGAGTGCCTTGCAGTTGAGCAGCTAGGTAGCGCTCCTGCTGCTCGTCGAGATCATTGGAGATCTCTTGGGGCTCGGAGACAGCCCCCTCCTCTTCCTCCTCGTCTGAGGAGTCGAACAGGGATCGGAATCCCTTTGCGATGGAAGGCTCTGAAGTAGAAGAGCCTCGGGCTGCGCGCTTCTTAGCAGCAGCAGCTCCCTTATCAGCCCGTTTTGAAGAAGCTGCTTTCGCGGCTCGGGCTCGAGCCTTACCTTCGGCTAAGGTAAGGTTCTTGGCAAGCGAGCTCGTCGAAGCTGCCTTAGCCTCTGATGATTCAGTATCAACAACAGGAGCGTCCTGTGAAGGAGCGCCCTGCGAAGGAGTTGGATTCTTGGAGGATCCAGGAGAGTCCCCACCAGACTCTGGTCCCGTGATGGTTGGGATATCAAAGACCGGGGACTCTGCCCCAGGACTATGGTCCCGATAGGCGAACCGAGGGTTCGGCCTGTCGTCGGGCGACTAGGAGCGCGAGCGACTGCGTCGCGGGCTCCCTCCTTGTTTGGCAGCAGCAGCGGTCGGCTTGTTAGCTGCCTCGGAAGCCGTCTTGCTGGCTTCCTTGCGCGGAGCGGCCTTGCCTTTCGACTTGGCCTTGGAAGTCTTTGACCTCGCGGTCTTGGACTTAGATGGCGCCGAAGCGCCGTGGGTGCTTGCCTTCTTGCGCATCTTTAAGGAGGTTGACGTGGAAACCTCAGGTACTGGCGTTAGCGCGAAAGACTTAATGAAGTCTCAAAGCCACAATGGTGGCTCGTCGATGGGAGTCGACAAGAGAAGGAAAGAGAGCAGCGCTCTCTTCCTAACTCCTCATTGGTTGGGGGGTGTCCCTAACCAAAGTGGGGAAGGATGTAACGGGGTTACATGAGGGGTATCCCAGAAAGGATACCGCCTCTAGAAGTAGATATACTTCTGTGAGTATTCGTTTTAGATACTCACTCGTGGGTGGTGTGGACCACACCACTGCCACGTAGGTCTGGTGGCTGAGGGCCAACCAATAGTATTTGACCTACTTTTATATGCATATATGAAACAAATTATACTGGGAGGAAGCTGAACAGCCTAACCAATCTTATTTCATTGTGCGGGGGCCCCCATATCTTTAATTCGCAAATGTTGCCTGAGTCGATAGTCCACAGACTGAGGCTACTATTACACAAACGTGTGTAGATTTGGTGGTCAGAGTGTCGCTTGAAATGTGTCTCCAGTTCAGTCATAGACTTCCACAGCGGTCTATTCCTGCTATTAGTAAATTGGAGTGAGCGTGTTACAAGGGACGACGGATTTTGGGAGAGCGAGGCAGGACGACTTTCTTCCGAGCGTGGGCGCTGCATTTTTTGCTGAAGAATCTGCAATTACAGCGTACACGAGTAGAAGGAATCACGACAGCGAAGTTTCAAATAGGCTGCTCACGAATAAAGCAGTACAATCTTTAGGGAACGTTATTTTTGCGATGAGAACAATATTCACTAATTTACAACCGCTGTTTACCTATGGGCAGCACCGTAATGTAATAGTCACTACCGTACAAGAACCAGCTCGATAACGACAATTGCACATGAGTCATGATCATCTCTGGTAATTGCATCCAGAGCAAGCCATATGATAGCAACTTGTAACATCAAAACTCTGAGACTAATTGCTTGAAGAAAGTGCCCAACATTACCACAATCCCGAACCCAAGCAATAACAAATGCAATTCAATATCCTACATCTCAACAACTGTGTCGTCTGAAGGCAAGTGTTGTCGATGTACTTGACACTCGTCATATTCTGGGATCACCACGCTTTTTGCACTCACACCTCACTAAAGTCACGCAACTATCGTACGGGAGATAAACCAGTTCGTCAATCATTATTTCCCCACCGTTGGTAAATCGCTCTTGAGTCCCTTGAGACGAACATCTATCTTCGATGAATGTAATTTGGTTCCTCTGCTCTCTGTCGTAAAAGTGCATTTGACATAGATCGTCATTCCCCACTTTCAGATTGAATGCGGAAAAATCACGTATTTCTGTGTTGTAAACACCAACGCACGAGAATATAATTGAGATATCTGCAGACTAGAATCCCAATTCTGAAATCTCTGTCCTCAGTAAATTCCCAATGTGAAGTTGTAAAGCACCAAATATTGGAAGCACCTCCTTGACTAGCCTTCAGTAGCAATTATTTCAAGTAATGTTCAGTGTGCCGAGAACGGTTCTTGTTTCGGCTGTATCAATGCTCGCATAAACGCTTGGTAAAGCAGAACGCGTCTCCCCTGTGATTTTACCACTTCTAGACCAGACTGAACACCCAAACATCATGTGTTTACACAAACTGTGGACTGAGATAGTTCCTAGGAAACTGTTTATCACGTTGGTACCATTCTGCTCATGATTTCCCATGACTTGCAATAAGTTTTTCATACACAAACTATCATCTAAATGAATGAAGAGCGGCTTAAAGCTGTATAAGAATGAGGTAGCACATTCACAACTCTAGTCGTCATATAACGACAAAAAACGCCTCAAGCGGGATATTCTCCTATGCGAAGCTTAAAACCCGCTAGACCACTGTTGCTTGCTTCTTGTTCTCCATCGCGTAGCAATTCCATTGCCACGTCAGGATCTATGCACACGACGACGAGCTATTTATCACCACTAAAAATGGGATCGTCGAGTCCTTCTTATCTTTTTCAGAGTGTGTAAGTGTTGCTGGTGTCAAGCCAACGGAGATACATAGGAATATGGAGCTGGTCATGAGATTCCATGACAACTTCGTCATGATATGGTCAATCATTTCATCTTCGATTTGTGCGTTTGGGATGATGAAGTCGTGCCACATATTGTGTACCATATCATGCCCAATATCCTGCGGGTAAGCAATAGGATGCTCTATGAAACTACCAGCAAACGGAGGAGACAACCTTCTGGAAGTAGCCACTCTCACCAAATCAATATGGTTTCCAAGATTTTCCAGCGGAGATTAAGCTGCTGCCAAAATCGAGTGCGTGCATCCAAGTGCCAAGAAGTATCTGAAATGGAAAGGATCTCGATAGAAAGTTCTGTTGCTTTAATTCATGCAGTGATGAATAGCGAACTTAGCAAGTAGCAGTGGAAATTGGTGTATTTCAAAGTAATCGCGCAATAACGATGGTGTACCGTAGTAAGAAGAAGAAGTGATTCGATTACCGATTATGATACTTTCTCAATTTGCTATGTATCTGTCTTAGTCTGTGAGTGTTTGGAAGATTACTCCTGTGCGGTACGTGAGATGGAGTTGAATGTGTCGAACTCGGAAGTGTTCTTCGTTGCGTCTTATATAGTCTCCTAGATGTTCCGTGGACCGTAACTTCTGTATGATAGCTGTGAAAGTGTTGTTGTTATCGTTTTTAGTGTAACGAAGTAGACGTCTGTAGTGAGAGCTAAACGTACTATAAATTGTAGCGATTGTTGTAAAGGGTCCATTCGGTTGTTTGTTTTCAAAGCAAAGGCGATTGCGTTGACTCCATAAGTGATGAAGAGTAATACACCGCAATATATTCCACAAGCTGAGTATTTCCGAACGATGATTTTGCCACCGCTGAAGTACTTGTAATTTATAAGGCAGAACCAACGTGACCCAGGAAAGGTTACCACCAAGGAGACCTTTCCAGTCTCCCCACAGAACATTCCAAAGTTCGGCGGAATGCTGGCATTCGAAGAAGAGATGGTTTGCAGTTTCGATCGCATCACAGTCGTTAAAGGGACAGCGTTGTACATCAGGAATCTGGTTAGCAAGGAACCAAAATCTTGACCGAACAGGTAGTAGTCGTAGTGCTAACCTCATTTGTAAATCGTCTAGTACTGGAAGAAGGAGACACCGTTGTTCTTTGCTGAACTTGACAAATTCCTTCACTATTCCACCATGTAGGTCTTGGAAGATCGGATGTTGTTCGGCTTCTAAAGGTTTCGGTATGAATATTTGTTTAAGTGTCGGGCGTTGAATGTTTGGGAAGAGCACGAGCTTATCTGCAACCCTGATTCCCACGTTAGGAATGAAGACCGAGTTGTGAGTAATACTAGCTAGATTGTCGCCTAAGATCGTTTCAACCCGGCGATAAACTTGCGTTAGTTCCAAGTACAGTCTACCAATCCAACATTTTCGCTTCCTTTCAGGATAATATGAGTCTGAAACTGTGATCACTTTTCTTATGAACTCGCTTTGTGTTGGCCAGTGTCCAAAGTCTTGAAGAATGTTGTCCAAACTTGTGTACGACATACGTTTCGCAATGTTGAGACGAAAACTTCGTCGTGGTTCAACAACAGCGATTAAGTTACGTCTACAAGCATTTGGTGTTTCATAGTGTAATACTTCATTCTTCGTCAACCAAATCGGAGATTTTAGCAGGGATATAGGTCCATACGCAGGTACACAGACACGGTCTGTGTACCTGCGTATGGGTCAAAATCGGGAGTGGGATCATTTACTTTCCGAGTGCATATGAACTGCTGCCTTTACGCAGAATATGTTTTCCAATGTATTTGGGTTGCAGCTGAGAACACAAATTTCCTCACCACTTTTAAAGCTTCTATTAATTGCATTTTCTGTCCTCCCAGCCCAAAGCATTGCCTCTAGTAGTTAATTAGTAATTTGTATTACAGCTAATTAACTATAAATAGAAAAATCAGTATATATTATACTCTAAACTGGCTATTAAGTCCCCTCAGACTAGGGACTAGTGAACCGCCATTCACTTAGAGTTTGTATGCACGCTTCCTCAAGCAAGGTGCTCGTGTGACCCCGTCACACTGGCTGCTTAGCAAGCATGCCAGAGCCTTTGCGCCCATGCGCTCTGGCCTGCTTGCTAAACAGCCAGACGTGGGCTTGACAGTGTTCTTGAATCTTCTACTTTCGTTATACTTCAACAAGTGGTACAAACAGGTCGTTGTCTATTGTTCCCATCGCGTTCGCTACACTAAACACTACCGCCAAGTTTCTTCGAACCGCGGCTCTACCAACCAGAAATGCGCCCGATCCGGCGATGTTGTTTTGATGTCGTGGCTGTCATTGGACCGTCAATCGTCGAGCAGCGAGAGGGGAGGGGGGAGGGTCACATACTAAGCAGCGATTCCTCCGCTAGTGAATCGAACACGGTCTGGGAACAGTGCAGCGTAGCCAGAAACTCATAGAAAATGCGTGATTCTTTTTGAAAACGTATAAGGCTTCGTCGTCGATCATATCCAAAATTTCCTCTCTAACTACATCAAAAATATCACACCCGATGCCATCCGACACAAATTAATCCTCTAGAGCAGATAGCGTGCGAGCCGAAATGGAGTCGATACAGTAACTGCAAGACTTGAGATATATCACCCATACTCGTTCATGAATGCGGTCTTCAGAAATGTCAGTTCCTATTTTAAAACCTTCGATATATTAAAAAAAACAAGATTTCGTCGTGCCGAAGTGACACAATATACAGCGTCTATACACAGATATCCAGTCTGTACTAGGCCAGTGCTATTAGCTATGGCAGTGGGAAACATGTTGGATACAGTAACGACAACGCTGTCTACGACACGATATGCATTTCGACAACCAGGATGATGCAGCTGATCCATTACGACAATGCTGATGATATTCACCGTGTGTACGACCTAATTGTCTGCAGCGGTCGAGCGCCGCCGGAGGAACAAGTAGGCTAGCTTTTAGATCTGAAGTCTCTTTTCATCTGACCATGAAATACAATACTGACAACTTACTGGGAGCTCAGCCAGCTCCCCCAGAGGTCTCTTCGTTTCCTACGAACACCACAACGCATCACGGGCTTGACTTTTCACGCAGACATTTGATCCAGAATTCGGCGAAAGGTCTGGTAAAATCTAAAAGAACGATGAAAGTTTTTGATACACACGAGACACCGAACGTTCAATAGCGACCGGAAAACGTTTTTTAGTGCGAAGTAAAACGATACTACTAGTAGTACATGAAGTACTAGTCTCGAGTAAGGTATTGGATGGTAGCATGTCAACCTTGCTCTTGTTTTGCGGACGTATCGTTCGGCAACGCAACTGTTCTACTGTTAGCACTTGTACCAGTAGGTAAAACCGTATTATTAATACTAGAAACTACCCGACAGTCGTCAAGATGAAAACTCACTGCTTGAAATATTTCAAACCCAAAAATGAAACCGCTGATAGTATTAGGATAATTCGAGCTCTAAAAAACTGACTATCCCGCGAGTTCCTCCGAAGCATTCATCACATGAAATGTTGCGGATTGGAGTTGTAGCGCTTTCTCACCCACTTCAAATATGCATCACCAGTAGCGGATCCAAATTTCTTTCGGATTGCATTAACCTGCTTTAGCAAAGGCAGCTGTGAGAAGCCTTGGAACTTAGGAAGCTTTAAAAACCCAAAAAGTTGCTTGAAACTGGGAGTAGTCGCGCCAACTCGTTCTTCGTCGATGACATCCGCATCGGTTGTCTTCTCGTTGACCTTGAGATAACGTCGTTCGACGACCTCACGGCTGGACTCGACCACCAGATTATGCGTCTGGGCGGCGTTTGTAGTTGCGGCGGCGCTGCTACATGCAATGAAGGTGACGATCACTAACAGTAGGAACTGCTTGAAGTGCATGGCTGGAACAGCTCCCAGAGGTGCGTTGCTTATTGAAGAAATTGTGGAATGCGTTGAATTTTACCTTCTTGGCCAAGGAGCTGGCATATGATAGTGTGCTGTGTAAAATCGAGACAAGAGCTACGACGAGATGTGCGGGATCTGAAGCAACTTTTGACACTCGTGGTTATTATGTAACGGAGTACTGTATATAATAGTCTGTTGGATTAAGTAGACCGACGTGGTTACACTGGATTATGAAGTGCTTACGGTCGGAAATGACACCGATGTTTACGGACAAAATAAATGGACAAAAGAGGCTGTCCAGGTTAGTCTAGCTCGTAGCACGTTAAGATATGAATTCACTCTTCAATTTTCCACTATGGAGTGCTAGTTCCGTCACATATTATTATTCGTTAAAATGCGCTCAATAACAGTTTAGGTACAGTACAAGTTGTACACTACAACAATGGTAGACGGCGTGTTTTATGCAGAACTAATTTTTCGAGTTGTCGTCTCCTCGACAACTAGATTGTGACGATTAATGAAGGATTGCCGACAATGTGGATCAGCTTGGAAACTATCCTCTGTGATCGACACAGTTCATCAACTACTGATCAGTTTGTCAAGTAATACATGTATAAATAATAACAAGACGTGTAAATGCTAGATTTTCTCATGTACACCTGCAGGACACCAGCATCAGTTTCAACTGGGTAATTGCCTCACTGATTGATTACTGTAAGGAGAGAGATGTATCGCCACAATTGAACACTATTTTACCGTATTTGAGATCTCATAATACAGAGAGATCTCATAATTCGCACCATCGATTAGCCAATCATACTGCTCTAATCCGACAGCTCACCAGTTGATGACTCATAAGATGTAGTGTAAAAATACGACAGATTGTGCAAAAGTCGGTACTGTATACGATTGCAATGGTGAGAACTCCGATCTCGACGAGTCGCGCTTCAGGGAAGGACGCGGACAACAGGAACAGGAAAGGCACCCAAGCAGTACAATACAAGCATGTTGCTGTGTCCTATCGTCACAAGGTTGACGTGATTGAATTCTATGATGCCATCGTAACGAAGGACAAATGAAAGCCTCCAGTGCACGCTAAATCAATAGGGCCCCATTTTTGGTGGCCTTCACCGGCCGTATCTCGGCTTGTAAGAGGAGTTAGGAGATGCTATATAGATATGTATTTTCGGGCATTGGTGAACTGATGTATTTATTTTTGCGCGTCTTTTAAACGTGGAACTGATGGCGATACCGGCAGGGTACACGTCTGCATGTCAAATCTGCCGATATTTCATGGAATAAGCCACTCAAGGACATGCTGCGAAAGCACTGGGTAGAATACATGTTGCAGCAGTTACAAAAAAAGCAGAAGCTCCGTCTTGTTTAAGCTGAAAGCTCCTACCAGGCGCGAGCTTATAGGGCAGACAAAAGGTGCTTGGAAGTCTCTGTCAACCACAGCGGTTGGGAGTGGTTCAGTAAGCGCAGATCACTCCGGAGTCTTCATATTCTAGTCAGCTGAATGAAAATGATCTGAGGTTGCTCAATATCGAGCCTGACTGGGAACTGTTCAAGCCACTCCTCAATCAAATATCAGTGAGACGTCACGTAGTGGACCCAAGCAGAGATATTGACACGTTAGCATTCAATAGACTAGAAAGTAGCGGTTAGATAAAACTCTTGCGGATACGTATATAATATAATTCCATACCAAAATCTATCGGACCTCCGACCTCTCCGACCAGATGTAGATAAACTTAAAGTTTACAAAGTTAAGATTTAATGTAAAACTCGTCGTAAAAGGGTAATTACGAAAACAAAAATGATTGGTATTCAGATGTGGGTGTTCAGTCGGACGCTGTCAGTGTCCGAGTGACCACCCAGGAGGGTGTATTGAGGGGGCCGTGCCAAACGCGATGCGACTAGCAGGGTTGCCGCCTCCACGAAGAACTGTGAAGGTTAATTCCCCCTCGGGCCTCCAGATGAGTACCCTGTTTTGAGTTGTGCTTACCCCCCCCCCACCTTAGTAGCTCAGCGGAAGAGCCCACGAAAGAAACGGTCGTGGGTTCGATTCCCACCTAAGGTTTATTTGTGCTTACTTTTCTGTGTATGTTTGTCGCAGCGATTGAGCCGTTTGTGTGACGCAGTAAGTGGACTCTGTTTGAGTATATATGAGTGTGATAGCGTGTGTGGTTGTATTGACGCATGTTCAGCTTCGTAAGTCATGCTGATCATCTAATCTACTCGAGAAAATTCTGTGCATAACCTGGAGTAGGGTCTTGGATAGCTGGCGTCTGGAGAAGCTGTTCATGGCGCTCAATTTTGGAGTTGAGTGCGCCAGCACGACAAAGACTACGCAGGTGCTTCAGGACAGCGCCAGACCCACGTGAGCTGATGTTGTGCTCTTCAAGGAACATCAAGATGGACTTCTCAGCACGGGTTCTGAGGGACAGCACCTGATCGCGGTAGCTGGCTTGTGTGGTGTCAAGTATGAAGCCGTCATCCAAGAACAGCTTCATGTAGGCGACAAGCTGCTTTGCGTCGGACTTCTGCTGCTTCGAGATGGGTGCCCGTCACAGTGGTGGCTCTTGAGCGTACCAACCGTACCAAGTCACACGAAGGTGAGTCACTGCAAATCTGCGCTGCTTCTTCTTAGCTTGACTGACATCGCATTGGCTAGTTTCCGATTTTTTCTGTTTGTGTGTTCCTTGTCTAGGGCCGTTCATCTTAGCACCCAGTGCGTCCATTCGAACATCCTGCAGCTTCACATGCTCGATAAAGTGGTTAATGACAGCAGCTTGGTGATCGATGACCGTTTGATCTGTGCTTCGTGTCAATGACCGCTCGGATGTCTGGTACGGGCTTGATGGCTTGCTGTCTTCACAGGGTAGATCTGGATTCGCGAGATGTGACGACCATGCAAGTAACTCAATGAGCGATCATCCGGCTTCAGTGGTACAAGCTTCGATGCTCTTGATCGCAGGTGCTTCAGCGTTCAGGCGTTTCAGCGGTGGGTAGTGGCGGATTACAGTCGAGGTGAGCACGTCAAGGACAGCTTGGTTAACGTTATTCTGTGCATCTTGTAGATTGGGGCATGTGCTGAACAGATGGCGCTGGAAGCTGGAAATCGTGATCCGTGTTTGCGAGTCGAAAGAATGCAAGTCCTGGTTTGCCACGTTTGTGCTGGTGTCGTGTCCACTGAGTATCTTGCTAACTATGTGATCTTCTTTGTTGGTGTTGAAGATATAGTTGAAGCCCTTGTTCGTTGTGCTCATGTTCCAGGCGCCTCTGTCGAAGATCCACCGCGCCGTGATGTTTTTGGCTAGACATATACATATTTTGGCCGGCGTTCCAACCTGATAGGTCGGAACGACTGGCTGGTTTAATATCCTCATCCTATTGTACTAAATTTTGGTAATTCTGCTTTTTATTGGGTTAAACTACTGATGTAAGCTCTTATTGGCTGTTGAGCTCAATACAAACTAGTAGTATAGTCGGATAAGTGAAGATATTCTACCAATCGGGAGCTATAAAAATCTGAGCAATTTAATTAACATTTAGTCAAACCGGTACAAAAAACTAAAACTAAAACTAAATTTTGGCTCGTTCTGAACAAATTTAGTTTTACACAACCGATTTAGTAGGCCGGGCAAACAAAGTTTGCTGCACGTAAATAATGATAAAACATTGTGTTCACAGCGGTGTGGTTATGATGGTCTCTTGCCTTGTTGTTCCAATGTAGGGCAATATATCTGCTGAGGTAATTCACATTCAGTTGGGCATCAATTCATTAATGTCCAACATCTTGGAACGCTGACAGCGGGAATTACTTTATTTCTTCTTGAGAGAAGCAAGGTACATCCCCAGTGACTTCTGCACCTTGTCCGTTTGCGCAAAGTCCGTAAAAGCTTCCAGGTCCTTCTCACGAATAGCCAGCAGCCGGTCTGCCGTCTCCTGACGCATAAGCAGTTTGGTCTTCACACGCGCCATGTCTAAACAAAAGCAGTTAGCCCGTATCCCTAGAAACATTTCAAATTTGAGTATACCCGGAATAGCGAGCCATTTGGCCATCGCGGCCTCAGCACGCGGGAAAACCTCCTCCAGAGCCACCGCTTCGTCCACGAGACCAATAGCCTTTGCCTTGCTTGCATCCACCTGCAGTCCCAGTCCCAGCATCTTCTCAGCCTCACGGTGACCGATAGTGTTGACAAAAGTGTCACGAAACCACGTGGGGGCTACGATGCCCAGTTGCGTCTCGTTGAGACCGATCATGGGCTTCCCGCTCGTCATGATGCGGTAGTCGCAGCACATGGCCAGCAGACAACCTCCTGCTGGACTGTGACCTTCAATAGCAGCGACTGCAGCCAGACGCGTCGTGTACAGACGCAGATAGAGGTCTTGAAGAGATGTCCAGAACTTGGTGATCTTGGTGGGCTGCAGCAGTTGAAGCAAAAGTTAGGATAAAATCAACAACGTAGGGATCAAGTAGTAGTCGTACCTGAGGCTGATACATCTCCATGATGTCCAAGCCAGCGGAAAACACCTTTTGATTCGACGATGCCAGGATAAATCCACTGTGTCAATGGAAAGAAGCTGTCAAAACTGATGTCTGCTAGGTTGCCGTGTCGTACCGCACGCTCTTGTCGTCCTCGAGCTTCTTGATGGTCGCATCTAGCTCTTGGATCAACTGTATTGGGTAAAGTATGAGAGGTTTCTACACACAACGTGAGATCTTCCACGTACAGCCGTGTTGAGCGAGTTCACGGGCGGGCGGTTCAAGCGCACGACCGCGTACTTGTCCTTCTTCTCCACCAGAACCAACGGCTCACCAGACGAGAAGGCGCGCGTCATCGATGCGCCGACGCGGAGCACAGAGGGCTTCAGAGCTGGCAGCATCGTGGTCCGTCGTTGAGGGAATTTGCTAAATGATCCTAGTTCGATTGAAGTTCACGTCAGAATCCTAGGATTTTGATGTGTCTTCAATCGAACTTAGAAAGTGGATTGCGCACTTACGTATTCGGACTTAAAAGAGAAGAATGTGTGTGAACCGACGGAATACACTTACTTATCGTTTAAGTACGACGGTCATCGTGACTTATCGTTTAAGTACGAATATTTGGATAAAATACAATGTGTGGATAAAAGTCCATTCGTCCTAGATAAAACACAACTGTTTGGATAAAGTACAACTGAGTGGATAAAAGTCCATTCGCGCTGCGCCACCCAAAATGACGACTCCCAACGGCAAGACTGTAGGCATCTGCGGCGCCACAGGCGCTGTGGGCATCGAGATCATCTCAGTGCTGGCTGCGCACAAGTTCCCGGTCCAGCAGCTGGTGCTGTTCGCATCCTCCCGCTCGGCTGGCAAGAAGGTTTCGACGCCTTTTGGAGAAGTGACGATCTCGCTCTTCTCGGTGGAGAAAGCAGCCAAACTAGACTACGTCTTCCTGGCCGTGTCGGGGGATTTCTCGCTGCAATACGCCAAGGAATTAGCTGCTGTGCCCAATGGACCCGTGGTCATTGACAACTCGTCGGCGTTCCGTCGCGACCCAGAGATCCCGCTCGTGATCCCGGAGATCAACGGCCACGTACTCGTCCCGAAGGACGGACAGTCGCAGCCCAAGCTCATTGCCAACCCCAACTGCACCACGGCCATTGCTGCCATGGCTCTTTGGCCGCTCCACTGCGAGTTTGGTATCAAGAAACTCATTGTCTCCACCTACCAGGCGGCCAGCGGTGCTGGTGCCGCCGGGATGGAGGAACTGGCCCACGGCGCCAAGGCCTTCTTGGCCGACGAACCCGTTACCAACAAGGTATTCTCGTACCCGCTGCCGTTCAACCTTATCCCGCACATTGACAAGTTCCAGGAGAACGGCTACACCAAGGAGGAGATGAAGGTCACGTGGGAGACACGCAAGATCTTTGACGAGCCGGACCTCGCTGTGAGCTGCACGGCTGCTCGCATCCCCATCATGCGCGCACACTCGGAGGCACTCACTATTGAGACCGTTAAGCCCGTAAACATTGCCCGTGCTCGCGAGCTGCTGGCCAAGGCGGACGGCGTGGACCTCATCGACGAGCCGGAAAAGCTGCTGTATCCCATGCCCAAGAACGCCACCAAGAAGTTCAACATCGAAGCCGGCCGGCTGCGCAAGAGTCTGGTCTTCGGCGACCACGGCCTGGAGTTATTCGTGTCTGGTGACCAGCTTCTGCGCGGTGCGGCGCTGAACGCCGTGCTGATCGCCGAGTTCCTCGAGAACCCGCGTGCGATCCCGCAGTTTACCAAGAAGCCTGCCTCGTGCACGCTCTCGAAGGACCAACAGCAAGTTGCACTGGGCCTCGCGGCAGGTGTTGCTGTGGGTGTAGCGTCCGTACTGGCCTATGGTCTAGTCAAGAAGAACTAGAATACACACCATCACGTGTTTTGTCACTTCCTGTTGTTCATGATTGTGCTCTCTCTTCATAGGGGAGGTCTCAGTTATACTTGCTGTTGTTATTTGACGCTTTCACTAGTGCAGTGCTACTAGGATTGCACGACGCGCCAGCGATGCCTAGACTATCACTGTTAATCAGGGGTTTTGAGTAAGTTGAGGTGAGCTGCATGCTGCGCAGATGGTGCACGGTGGCACCATGCTTTAACTGCCTCGTTGACTCGCTTGGCCCGCTACTCAGATCACTCCGTTTTCCTTCGCTTGAATACGGACTACGACGCGAATTTGGTTCGAGGCGCTTCCTGTTGTGTGTTGCACAGAACACGTAAGCCTGGTGGTTTATCTAGAACATATTCCTTTTGCTTAGGCATACCTGTATTTGTGAGCGAGATGAGTCTGCATCATGCGTCGCTGATTCGGGTCGACGTCTTTTTTGTCTAGCAATGCTGTGAAGAACAATGGCGGCAATGAGTGCAACGTTCATTCCAATACAACCACAAGAGGCCTACCTAACCGGGCGGACGAAAATATGATTGCTTTCTCACGGTATTTGAATGTTGTTGTGACTGGGTTGTCCTGCAGATCCAGCTCTGTTAACGACGTGATTTCACCAACGAGTGCAAAAACTTCTTCCAAGTCACTGATGAGATTCTTGGACAAATCTAGTTGCTCCAAGCTACGCAATAAGGTAAGAGCCTTGGTGGAGGTCACTTGACAGTTAGATATGTCCAATACTCGTAGAGAGCCCTATACCAGCATCATAGCAAAAGAAGTCAGCATCTACTCACCCATTCCAACCGAATGCCAGGTTACCGCCAACGCTCGCATCGTGGACTCCTCGAACGAAAAGTGCATGCCGGTAGGCACATTCTGGTTGGCCAAGTACAGCTCCTGCAGACGACCGCACTCAGTCAATCCCTCCAGCCTCACGATGGCATTTTTCTCGAGGTAGAGTTTCTCCAACAGCCTCAGCGACTCCAGATTTTCAATTCTCCGCAGACAATTGCCTTGCAGGTGGAGGTGTGTGAGTTGCGGCACAGCATCGAGATTTTCGATGGTCTCCACCTCGTTGTCATATAGGTAAAGTACTTTCAGATTGGGGCAGTGATGCAGGTTTTGAATCTTGCGAATGACTCGGCCTTTCGACAATGTCTTGCTGGCGTCTCCATTTAACGCCAGGTGGGTGACCCGCTTGAGGTAGTGCGACAGCTGCTCGTGTTTGCCTACACTGAGCTTGGTGGCGTTCAAAAGCACCTCGATGGTGATCTCTCGACCGCCATCTCGCTGGTTGCTGTCGGATCGGTCCGTCTGCATGCTTCACTTCAACTTGAGATTTGCGACCACCTCGAAAAGTAGCTATTGATATCCAGAAGTTTCATAATATGGAGCACAGCTGGAGAGCAGGCAATGATGCTAATCGAGCTTGAACGGAATCATCCACAAGTTAAGGATCATAACCAAGTGGCAGGTTAAGGGAGAGAAGCGTAGGTGATACCTTGGTGCTCACATGGCTACATTGCAACGTCTGTATCATGTTGTGGGGTTGTTGTAGCGCTTAGTGGTTGTAGCTATGCGACATGACGGCGGGAACGGATGCGATTGGTGTAAATTGTTTTGCGCGAATCATTTAACAGATGGTGGACTTCTTTTCCACCAATCCAAAGTTGTACAAGTGTTTGTTTTGACCAATCCGAGCGTTTTCACTGTCCTCTAACGAATTGAATGGCTTGGAGGCGATAGCGACCCCCCATTCACTTTTGTGAGCAAGAAGCCCCAAGAAGACGAAAGGAGCAACAAATATGGCGGAAGGAGGTGCGTGTTTTGTACCTGATCAAGCACCGAAACGCGCGCGTCGTCACATGAGGAAGATGACCAACACTCTTGGCCATCTCCTCATGCCGTTCGCTTCGCGCTACGTGCCGTATTGCCCTCATTACAGCGTCAAACCCTCGCACTGACGTGGCCTCTTCTCCCTCTTTTTTGTTATGATATCAACTTACAGGAAGATCTGCATACGTGCCGCCGCATTTACGCGGAGGCGGCGGCGGTGACCGCGGCCGTGGCGATGACGACCGTCGCGGAGGCTTCGAAGACCGCCGTGGCGGCTACGGCGGCTATGACCGTCGTGGAGGCTCACGCGAGCGCGGCTACGGCTCTCGCAGCGGCTCTCGCGAGCGTGGCGACGGCCCGCCACGGGCCATGAACTCTCGCTGGTCTGGATTTGAGTCGGACCGCCGGGACGACCGCCGGGACGACCGCCGTGGAGGCTACGGAGACGACCGTCGCGGCGGCTATGGCGGTGGCTACGGCCGCGGAGGTGGCGCCCGCGTCAATGAGATGGGATACCATGGAGATACGCGCCCCAATGAGCGTCTGGAGCACGAGCTGTTCGGTGACGCCAAGTCGTCCGGCATCAACTTTGACAAGTACGACGATATCCCCGTCGAAACCAGTGGCGAGAATGTGCCCGAGCCCGTGACAGAATTTTCTGTCGATGAACTAGGCCCGGAGGTTGTTCGCAACCTTGATCTATGCAAGTATTCGAAGCCCACTCCAGTACAAAAGTACTCGATTCCGATCGGTTTGGCCGGTCGTGATATGATGGCCTGTGCTCAGACGGGTTCCGGTAAGACAGGTGGCTTCCTCTTCCCTACACTGGCGGCGATGTTGCGTGTGGGCGCGACACCTCCGCCTGATGTTGGCCATGGTCGTTCACGAAAGATTTTCCCAGCGGCACTGATCCTGTCGCCCACGCGTGAGCTGGCGTCGCAGATTCACGACGAAGCTAAGAAGTTCTGCTACTGCACGGGTATTGCCCCCGTGGTTATCTATGGTGGTGCTGAGGTTGGTCGCCAACTGCGTGAGCTTGAACGCGGTTGCGACCTGCTGGTCGCCACTCCTGGCCGTCTTGTTGACCTGATGGAGCGTGGACGCATTTCGCTATCGTGTATCCGCTTCTTGATTCTGGACGAGGCCGATCGCATGCTTGATATGGGTTTTGAGCCGGTGATTCGCCGCATTGTCGAGCAGGAGGACATGCCCCGTGAGCGCCAGACGTTTATGTTTAGTGCTACATTCCCGCGTGAGATTCAACGTCTCGCTTCCGACTTCCTGCGTGACTACATTTTCCTGACTGTCGGTCGTGTTGGTTCGGCGTCGAAGGATGTGAAGCAGACGGTGGAATACATTGAGCAGTACGACAAGGAGGACTACCTTGTGCGATTCTTGAACCAGGTGCAGGACGGTCTTATTTTGGTATTCGTTGAGACCAAGCGTGGTGCCGACTTCCTGGAGGACATGTTGTGTCGTGAAGGTTTCCCTGCCACGTCGATTCACGGTGATCGCTCGCAGCGTGAGCGAGAACAGGCTCTAGCTAGCTTCAAGTCGGGTCGTACGCCCGTGCTGGTGGCTACGGATGTGGCTGCCCGTGGTCTAGACATCGATGGTGTGACCCAGGTCATTAACTTCGATCTGCCTAACAACATTGACGACTATGTCCACCGTATTGGTCGTACTGGTCGTGTGGGTAACGTCGGTTACGCACTTTCGATGATGAACGAGAAAAACCGCAACATTGCTCGCGAGATGTACGACCTAATGGCGGAGAACGGCCAGGAGATTCCGGCCTTCCTGGACCAGATGGCCAACAGCAGTTACCGTGGCGGTGGTCGCAGTGGCCGTGGAGGCCGTGGTGGCCGTGGCAGCTCACGCTTCGGTGCTAGGGATTACCGTAACGAAGAGCGTGGAGGCAGCCGTGGTGGCAGCGGAGGCTATGGTGGCGGTGGCGGTGGCTATGGTGGTGGTGGCTATGGAGGAGGTGGCGGTGGCTATGGCGGTGGCGGCTACGGTGGTGGCAGCCGCAGCGGTGGCTCCCGCGGTGGAGGCTTTAGCGACGACAACAGTGCCTGGTAAATAACAGGCGATACGAAGATGGCAAGCAGTTGTCCGCCATTAGAAGACTTGGAGCAAGGACCCGTGGAGTTCCTCTATTTTTCGTAGCGCGGAGAGTCGGAAGAAAGCTTCCTTCGATGTACAAGTAACGTCAGGTGCCCTCTCAAGCCTTGCCCGCCGCTGCCCCTTGTCTGTGGGCGCTGCGAGCCGGGATATTTGGATACTTGATGACCATTTTGCTAGCGTGTATTATAAGGCAGCGTTCTTCTTAGAAAATATACCATCTTACCTCAGTGAACACAACAACTGCTGTACCTCGTCAGTTTTGGTGAACCTCGGCGAAAATGCAAGGGATTTGTTGCACGCGTAATACGAACCACATTATTAAATCCCAAACCAGCAGAGACCAAGATGACCAAAACCCCGCGAGCTATCGTCAACTTACTGTCCGACACGGTCACGCGCCCCAACGCCGCCATGCGCCAAGTCATCGCAGCAGCAAAAGTGGGCGACGCCGTCTTTGATGCAGATCCGACAGTGAAACATCTCGAAAAGGTGGCGGCCAAGCAACTTGGCAAGCAGGCAGCCCTCTACGTGCCCTCGTACGATCTTTTATGTCTATCTACCATCGGTGGACTCTAATGCTGTCGATGTGGTTTTACAGCGGCACCATGTCGAACCTCATCGCCATCGGCACGCACTGTCGCCGAGGAGATGAGGTCATTTGCGGAGACAAATCGCACATTTTCCTATACGAAGGCGGTGGAGCTAATGGTGAGCAAACCAACTCTTGCCCATAATGAGGAAACTAACCTTTACTCGTGAGCCTACATGGGGGTGAGTTTGCATACAGTGCCCAACCAGCTGGACGGAACACTCGACATTCAAGATATCCGCAATGCCGTTCGTGACGATGACCCGCACTACCCACGCACGAGGTTGGTCGAGATCGAGAATACGCAAAATACCTGCGGCGGTCGCGTGTTACCGCTTTCGTACATCAGAGAGGTGGAGCAGTTCTGCCACGAGCGTGACCTCCGTCTCCATGTTGACGGTGCTCGACTGGCAAACGCCAGTGTAGCATCCGGGATCCCTATGGATGAATTGGTGCGTGGTGCTGACTCTGTCTCACTCTGTTTAAGCAAAGGCTTGGGTGCTCCGGTCGGCTCCATCCTTGCCGGATCAGAAGCTTTCATCCATCACGCCAAGCGACTTCGCAAATCACTTGGTGGTGGCATGCGTCAAGCCGGCATCATTGCATCTGCAGGGTTGTACGCACTTGAGAACCAATTTGACCGCCTTGTTGAAGACCACGAGAATGCACAGGCACTCGCGCACGGCATTTCCACCATTCCGGCTATTAAGGTCAACCCCGAAACAGTCGAGACGAACATCGTCTTCTTCACATTGACACCCGACGCGAAATTGAATGCGACGACACTTGTGCAGAAGCTGGAATCCGAGAAGGGCGTGCTCGTCGGTGGCTACGCCGATGGAAACCGCGTACGTGCTGTGACGAACTTACACATAGCGAAGGAGGATATCGAGTACGCGGTGACCTCGATCCGGGAGCTGCTAAGTTGAGCGACAAGTGTGCGTGTGAGCTTGAAAACTAAATTGGATCTGTCACAGCGCAATTAGTTGCCGTAGTAAAGTATCTACTACCACAAGTACCCACTCAATCCAAGCAGCACCATATGAACATTCCTCATTCCGGCTCGTGTCGTGGTCCACCACATGAACATTCCTTGCATGCTTGCGAATTGTCTTGCGTTTTGTACATCACCGAAATCGATAGTCTTGCGTAAACACGCGTTGAATGGTAAATCGCAAGCGCTAAAAGCCATTGTGTACTTGCAGATCGACTGTCTATTTTCCTGTGAAAGCCGAGCCGAGTGTCATGTCGCTGCGACCAGCGCAACTCTGCATGCTAATGGTTTCACTACTTGTGCATAAATCCTGGGTTTGCGAGCATTTTGCTACAGCGTGGCGTCCGTCCATTCATCATCCACTCGTCGGGCCATCGTCAGCGTCAGTGCGCGTGTCCCGAGCACTTCAGTCTCTCCATTTTCAGATCAACCAGCTCCAGAACAAATCAAGATGACCAAACTCCAACGCACTGTTATTAACTTCATGTCGGACACTATCACATGTCCGACACCAGGCATGCGCAAGGCCATGGCGGCAGCCAAAGTGGGCGACGACGTGTACGGCTTGGACCCCACCGTCAAACAGCTCCAGAAGGTGGTCGCGAGTATGCTCGGCAAAGATGACGCCATGTTTGTGCCCTCGTACGTAATTGCTGCTTGGTTTGGTTTCTGAAGTTCATTTCTGAAGTTTGCACATCTCCATCTGACCTTGATGACCCTTCAGTGGCACAATGTCCAATTTGATCGCCATCGGCACGCACTGTGCACGAGGCGACGAAGTCATTTGTGGTGACAAGTCGCATATCTTCACGTATGAAGGCGCCGGTGCCAGTGGTGAGCGTTCATTTACTTTACATCTTGCTTTGAGACTGGGAGCTGACAATTTTGTGAATACAGCATACATGGGTGTCAGTCTGGCAACCCTGCCCAACCAACCCGACGGCACTATTCAGCTCAGTGATATGGCTCGTGCCATCCGAGCTGATGACATTCACTACCCGCGGACGTCGCTGGTGGAAATTGAAAACACACACAACACATGTGGCGGACGGGTGTTGCCCCTGTCATATATCCGGGAGGTAGAACAATTCTGCAAGGAGCACAACCTGAGCCTTCACGTGGATGGAGCACGTCTTGCAAATGCCAGTGTGGCTACGGGTTTTGCGTTAGAGGATTTGGTGAAAGGTGCAGACACAGTGTCTTTCTGCCTTAGCAAGGGTTTGGGTGCCCCTATGGGTTCTATCCTTGCTGGTTCCCAGGAGTTTATCCACCACGCCAAGCGACTACGCAAATCTCTTGGTGGTGGTCTGCGTCAATCGGGCGTAGTCGCTGCCGGCGCTCTTTACGCTCTCGAGCACCAGTTCGATCGCCTTGCAGCGGACCACGAGAACGCGAAAACACTTGCACATGGTCTGTCCACAATTCCGGGCATTGAGATCGACGTTGACAGTGTGGATACCAACATGCTATTCTTCAAGGTCTCCTCGGACTTTAAGATCGACACATCCACGCTCGTAAAAAAGATTGCGGAAGAGAAAGGCATCATTTTCGGCGGATACTGGAGAGGCGAGGAGATTCGTGCGGTCACCAACCTTCATATAGGACCCGACGACGTGGAGTATACAATCGCCTCTGTTCGCGATATCCTCGCTGCTAGTGAGTCCAACTTCCAGGTTGCCTGAAAAATTAGGGAATTCCTGTTTCTTGAAATCAACCATGAATAAATTGTATGTCTTTGCGTGCATGCTTGGTATTAATGTACTTGGGAAGTACCTGAAAAGTATCGGCAACATATTTTTCTCAATCCAAATATTTTTCCCAAGAACCCCGTAGACCAAGCCGAGAAATCCCATTGGTGCTGATGTGTGTCCCAGTATCAGTGATGACTGTGTCCTCTTGAGCTTCAAACATAGTCTCCGTGATGGTGGAATCTGAGCAGATAATAATATAAACTTCGTTCAATAAAAAATGACTACCGTAGATGATAATTCGGTTAATTTTGAACACCAAAGTTGGAACTTAGCGGATCAGACAATGTTGCGGCTGGGTAGCAAATTGCTACAGTACTAGCAAATTGGTCTGATGACCAAGCTCCAATACAAGTTTGATCCAATCTTATTCTGCCTACATCAAATCAGCGTGAGCCATTCGGTAAAATATGTCGGAATCGGAACATGAGCGGAAGCGACAGCGGATCTCGGAGCCTGAAATTCTGTTGATAATAGACGCTGACTCCCCGCTCCATGAGATTTTCTGTCTCCGTGGTGCGAAGAACTGAAGGGCCAATTGGTTGCCATCCATTCCAACGTCGAATGTTGGGAGACCCCGTTCGTTATAAGCGTGAAAACCCTTTTCGATTCGACTAGCCTGCAGGCTCTCAATAAGAACACCCCTTAGTGTTACGAATTCTGATAATAGCGATGACATGATGTTTTTACCCATTCTCCAGAGTTTGCCCGACGGGTGTCGCTCGTTTTCGAGTTTGCCGCAAAGCGTGTGGTTCGGTCGGTCAAGGTCTACGGATAAGACATTGCTGCAACCAAACTCACAATTAAATTCAGTTGTGGTATACTGTCTAGTAGTCAACCATGATGAACACGAACGTAAACGGAAATAATAGATTTACGAGATGCACTACCGTCTGTTTTTACTAAACATCCTAACGATGTGTTCTACCTGTACATCCCGAGCGACCAATGTATTTGTGGGTCCTAGTGATCACTGTTCATGAAAACAATGAATCCTCAAGGACGTTGAGACATCAGAGAGCGACGGATCTAAAGTACTTAAGTAATTATTTTCGTAGTTTGTCGAAACTTTTCAAGAAAAATCCTTAGCTTGCGAAGAAAATCGAGAAAAATAGTGTACTCAACTCGACGCTAACAAAAAATCCCGAACTTGAAAAAGCGTTGCAGAATACTCTTGTTACTCCCGGGAAGCTCCAGCGGATTAAGAATTTCTCGGGAAGAACCCTCTTACCTCCTGTAAGAAAAAGAAGTTCTTTGTGATTGTCTACTTGACGGTAAAGGATTGATGCACCGATTACTGCAGCTGCAGAGAGTTTACGCTTTTTAAAAATCATAAAAATGCTGGGTTATGAAGTGGGTTTGGAGATCTTAGACAAATCAATTGGCCAAAACGCTCCAGCGTTGAATGGCTACAGCAGACAACAGCAGCGATAGTGATGAATCTAGTGTACCGCTTTAAAAATGCTATCAACTAGCGGTTCAGCTGTAATTCTTGCGCAACTGTTCACACCAACATACTGCACTTACATTTGAATACAAAGACAATGTAACCTATGTGTAGGGTATTACCAATTTTATACTAGTACATTGAAATTCGCTACACTCACTTGAGATGACGTTTGAGATAGACATTTCCTCAAGTAAGCACAATCAAGCGAATAACGGACAGTTGTTGTAGAGCACAGATTGTAATAAGAACTCAAGCTTTGTTAGCAATAGGGTCATGTGAAAGTT
Source organism: Phytophthora palmivora (assembly GCA_008079305.1). Taxonomy (NCBI): domain Eukaryota; phylum Oomycota; class Peronosporomycetes; order Peronosporales; family Peronosporaceae; genus Phytophthora; species Phytophthora palmivora. The sequence goes on along the minus strand of VOQZ01001035.1, from coordinate 19,070 downwards.
ATCGGGTGCATGTACTATCTATCTGACATACGGAAAGTTCACCTTGTTGACAACACTTGGAAACTCAATGATCCTACTCCTCGCTAACGCATCCGAGCACTGCAGCACGCTCAAGAATTCCTCTGACTCTGCAATAGAGTACAGCGCAGCTAAGCAGCTTTTTCGCCTTCGAATTTCATGGCCAAGTGGCTCTTTGATCAATAGATTCTTTGACATCAAGGCATCTGTTCAAATTGAAGATAACATGTAGCCATCCGGATGAAAGCCAGTCTCTATCCGGATGGCTACATTGAAAATCTGTCAATAACCAACCAACAGCCACACTTTTCCCACCTCCAATAATGGACGCGCCTCGACGTCCCCGTGGCCGCCCGCCATCGCGTTACTGGGCGTTCTTCACACCCATTGCGGAGCCTCAGAAGCAGATATCAACGTCGTGTCGTCATTGCAACCAATTGGTGCATTACCACAAGAAATGGGCTCAAGCGCGTGCCCATTTGATGAAATGTGCCCAGTTCCTCCAGTTAATGGACACCGTACCCCCTAGTGAAGTACCCGAATGGTATGTCGTGGAGCTGAACCGACGTCAGCAAAATCTGAGTAGAAGCAATGCGTTGAAAGTCCCACCAGTGTTCCTAACACCCCAGAATCAGATGTCTTCAACTCAGACGCCGACGTCGTTCAAAGTGATCCAACCGGTACCAGTTGCAGTTGCAACGATGCCACTGTCGATGCAAAATGTGGCAGTTAAAAATGGCACAAACGTGGATTTGAACAAATTGGAAGAAAATGTGGCAATGCATTTGTTCACGACGATGCCAGTGGAAAAGTTGTTGGAGGAGAAATTGGAGTTGCCATATTTGATGCAAGCGTTTACAGGTGTTCAGGGTTTTGGTTTGCCAAGCAAGGAGAAATTGATGACGGAGCTGCTGGATCAATGTTTTGAAAGTGTGAAAGGACGGGTGAATGCTTTTTTTAAGAATGGATTGGTGCCGGTGACGTTGTCGGTAGATACAGTGGGCAGTGGAGATGAATCAGTTGTGAATTACCTGGCGACTTTAGCGAGTTCAGAAAAATTCCCGATGTATTTGGAATCGGTGAAGACGCATAATAGTGGAGATGTAGGAGCGGATGCTGAGTGGGCAGCACGTGATGTTGCCCGAGTGGTGGAAAAATTATCGTGCCCGGTAGCTGGATGTGTACTGCCCTGCTCGACACTGGAGAGTACGCAGACGCGTGACCTGTTGGAGAAGCAGTTTCCTGGTATGTACTTTCACGGATGCATGCGAGATGCGTTGTTGTCACTTGTTCAACAACTTTTCTCTTCGAGCGGAAGAGCGGGAGCAGATAGGAAACGCGGGGTCACGGTACCATTTGTTCAGGACCTACAGCAGTTTGCGTTGCAATGCAAAGACCTTGCATTTTTGTTGCCACACCAAGAAACACCTTCATACTTAGATGGAGTCGTAAGCAGCACCAACAGCATGATACACGTGACCGCCAGAAGACGATTAACTGTAGAAGAGGCGTTCATAGCAGTTCTTCAAGCCGAGCCTTTCCTGGATGTCGACAATGTGATGAATCGACTCTTCTCATCTGGTTCGAATGGGAAAAGTTCTGGTGGTTCGAGTCGCATTCATCACCCCGAGAATGTCGCGCATTTGCAGACACAGCTTGTGAAGATTGTGCGCAGTCCGCAGTTTGTAGAGAAATTACGCAAGTATCTGCAAATGCTGCGTCCTGTTCAAACGCTACTTTCGTCTTTGAGCGATGACTCTTCGCTTCTCCTGTCCGAGGTATATTGTTCTTTTCTGAAGATTTCGAGGGAGTTCGAATCGAGTACGATGCTGCAACCAGAGGAGAAGACAGCGTTGCAAGCGCTTGTCCGACAACAGCAAGATAAAGTTTTGGGTTCTGCGCATCACCTCGCCTACTTATTGGACCCAGTTTTACTAGGTGAAGATTTACCAGCGGACATGAAGACTACTGTGGAGCAGAAGTTAATGTCTTCATTCGGTGCTGATGGCACTCCTCTCTCAGGCCCTGACAAGGAAGCTTTGTATACCCAGTATGTGGATTTTAAGAAATTTTCGTCGAACCAGAAGACGAACAAATCGGAGACACTCGTGTTCCGCACACTGAAAGAGCGAAAGAAATCTCCGCTGCAATTCTGGTTCAGCGACGGTGCCAAATGGCCTATCTTACAGGCTATCGCTTGCCGAATTTTCGTCATGCCAGTCTGTGCTGCTAGTTCACCAAGAGTATTGGATGCTCACCGCTTCGTTCGAGATAAAACTGACCTCCTCACGAGTGACAAACTCCTGTATGTCCGAGTTAACACTCACCAACTGGATCTCACAACGGTTGCTAGCAACTCGATGGCTCAAAACCCTCAATCCGGACGTAATGTTAATGACATTTCCCGCACCTTAAATTTCCCGCACCTTAAAATCCGGCTCTGTCTGTCTGTCCGTCTGTCCGTCTGTCCGTCACTCCGTCACGACCCTCTCCACCGGACTGAGCCTCTCGGTTGGCATCTTTTTTGGAGCGCGTCTGTATGCATTTTTCACCCATCAAAGCAACTGCACCTATCCTATTGACTGGAACTTTCTTTCCAGAAATTACAAAAGTAGCACTGTCCGCATTATGATTCGGACTTATCTGGAACGTTCTCGATTCGAACGTAATCGGATTTTTCGAACCTAACTGAACGATCTCGAACTTAATCGAAGGATCTCGAACCTAATCGAATTATCTCGAACTTAAATGGATTTCAAATTCACATTTCGCCATTTCAAAATCGGCGCCGTCGACGACACTAGGAGCGCGGACGGCGCGGGCTCTAGAGCAGCTAAGAGGAAGCGAGCGCCGCAGAGAACTTAGGTAGGTGTAGGCACATAGCTAATTAACGTATTAATAAAGTCTTTACGGCTTCGGGAGTTCCGCCTGTTGGGAGAACTGGTACCTTCTGGGGCAACCAAGACTTACTGTGCGCGTTAGAGAGGGAAACCGGAGCCGTGCATTGGGTGAGATATCCACCACTGCACGGAGGGATGGGTATCCAAAGACGGCCATACTGATGAGGCCTAGCCAGCCCCCAGAGGAACCCATTCCCTGCCCAGAGTTGCCAGGACGACCCTCTCGAAGCAAACGTTACAGTAGAGTCACAATTTCGTTCCTCTCTGGCAAAAAGTGTCTTTCCGAGGCGGGGATTTCTACCCCCGGAGGCACAATTCCAGGACACGAGGGCGATAAGGAGGTTGCAGCTGGAGCCCGTTGCCGTACTAAGGTTTAGTCCTGTCGCACCTTTGCTCTCCGGAGCCGCGACCCTGAGGCGCCCATGTTTGCCCGCAAGCAGCATGGGAAGTCTCATACCCAGCCGAGGCGCTGAGGCAGATCCATGTGGCGAGAAGAGCCGGCTTGGCCGGGCCGCCTGCCTTATCCTCGGAGAGTGGTCGTGTATGGGGCCGGCACGTTGGATTTGGGGGTGACCCCAGTCCCGTGCTTCTGTGTCCGCGACAGGGCGCGTGCGGACAGCCACGTGGCATGGTCGCGGACCTGCCGAGTCATTGGGGACAGTGACTTGAGGGCTTATGGCTTACCTTTTGTTTAGCGGTGAACTGAGACCTTTTACTTCGGTAAAAGGAAATTTTTTTGCCGCGGCATCTGGAACCGCTTACCGCACGTTTTTTCAACTCAAGAAGAAGCGCGAAGATGTAGACAACTAAGAAAGTAAGAGTTTAGACTAACGTAGGTTGTGTTAAGTGTTTGTAGGAGCAATGACAAGAAAGCGCAAGTATGGAAGCGAAGAAGAAGTCAAAGCAGCCTATCGTGCGCCAGATGGCCACGAAGAGCCTGCTGCAAAGCGACGACGGATGAAGAACCTCAGTGCAGCTTTGATCCGGTTTAGAAAGCAGCAGTCTGAGACGAGAGATCAGGAGAATGCAGACTCCATTCCGGCGGTTGTCAGCGCGTTGCAGGCTGTTGAGATCGGGTCTGAACAAAATGCGACGGTGGCAAGTACTTTAACCGCTGTCGCAGAACCTCCACGACCTGCCAACTCCGGGTTTGCAGTAGGCGTCGAGTCTGCAACACATAATCACCCCGAGCCACGACGGATTCCTATGGCCAGGCGTTCCAGAGCCAATATGACGCCGTCTCAATTAGCTCGCGTTCGTGCGACAGATGCGGAGAGAAAACGTCGGGCCAGAGCTAACCGATCGGAGTCTCAGATAGATCGAGATCGGCAGCAAGATGCACAACGCGCTAGGGCCCGGCGAGCGCTAATGAATCCCGGTGAATTGGGAGAATTACGCGAATCGAACCGTGTTTGCCAGAGCATCCAAAGGAACGATCTTTCGAGCGAGCAACAAGAACAGCGACGTCGGGAAAATACTGCTGCGGCATCTGTTCGTCGTAGTGAAATGACTGAGGAACAACTTGAAGATACAAGAGAACAGGATGCTGAAGCGCATAGGACGCGGAGAGAACGTATGACAGAGGAAGAACATCAGACACTACGTGATGATAACACCGCTGCTCGGCGGGCGATACGAGAAGCCATGACAGAGGAGGAGCGCCAGACAGTACGAGACCGAGACGCGTCTGCTCGACGAGCAATACGAGATGTCATGTCAGAGATGGAATACCAAGCAGTACGCGATCAAAACACGGTTGTTCGACGAGTGACAAGAGAAGCCATGACGGAAGGAGAACGTCAGACAATGCGAAATGAAGACACCGCTGCTCGACGAGCGAGAAGAGATGTCATGACGGAGGAAGAACGTCAGTCTGTACGAGAACAAGACACGGCTGCTCGGCGAGCAACACGAGATAATATGACAGAAGAAGATCTTGATCGACGAAGAGAGGCAGAGCGATTTCGACGCCGGTCGCGAAAGTACCAAAAAGGACTTGCGTACTACGAAGAGTTCGACCCATCTACCATTCCAGGCGGCCGCCATTATTTCTCCCGGTACACGGACGATACCCTGGAGCACGAACGAGTCTGTCAGCACTGCGGCGCTTGGAAATTTCCCGACGAAACCGAAGGAAGTTGTTGTCGTAAGGGATTGGTGACTGTTCCTCCCCCTCGCGAAGCTCCAGCTGAACTTAGCAGACTGTTTGGCAATCCAAGATTTAAGCAGTCGATCCGCGCATACAACAATGTCTTCGCGTTCACATCAATGGGATCTTCACGTACCCGCTCTCTCAACGTCGACGAAAGGGTAACCCGAAGTGGTGTGTACAACTTCCGCGTACAGGGTTCTGTTTGTCATCGTATGGGAGCACTACTACCGCCCCTCAACCGCCGACCAATGTTTGCGCAAGTATACATTAATGATCCGGATATGGAAGCACGCGTAGCAAGCCGGATGGGGATGACAGATGGATTGGACCCAGCCATTCTGGAGAAAATCGACCAGGTGATGACTGCCCACAACGGGTACACACAACAGTTTCTAAACGCTCGCAGACTGTTGATTGATCGTGCTGGACCGGCGTACCAAGCAGCCGTGGAGCAGTTTGCACAGCAATTAGTTGCTGGTGAAGCAAGACCTGGTGATAACCCTGCACTGCGTCTCAATGAGTTTCTCCCTCGTGATGAGGACCTTCGGCTTCGATTGCATGTGGCGCGGAACACAAATCCGGGTACCCACAATGTACCCACTGCATCCGAAGTGGCAGCTATCATTATTGATCGAGCTGCGGCCGAGCACAGAGATATCATTTTGAACACCCGTCAGGGAGGCTTCAAACGAATTTATGAAACGAGTGACAGCTACGATCCACTTCAATACCCTCTCCTGTTTCCGTACGGAGAGCCGGGATGGACATACGACCTTCCATATGTGGGCAACCCTGTGGACAGTAACGGTAAACCACTGACGATGTCACTCCGAGAGTACGAATCGTATGTTCTTCATGACCGGACTGCGAGCAATTCTCTCATTCTCCGAGGAGGACGCCTGACCCAGCAGTATTGTGTGGACCAATGGGCCAAATGTGAGCAAGAACGCCTGAGGTTCATCGAAAAGAACCAACTTCAGTATCGATTGGAAACACTGCAAGGTCTCACCGATGCCCTGCGGAACGAATCTGTCGATGTACACAGAGTGGCTGCAAATGAGGAAATGGCACAACGTAGGTCTACGGCTACTACACGGCGATCACGGGACACCGGGGTAGACTCAGCTGAACCTGAAGCAGAGAACATCGGTCGTAAGGTCATTATACCTCCTACATTTACGGGAGGGCCGCGTTACATGTATCAGCGTTTCCTGGATGCCATGGCTATAGTTCGAGAGACGGGTGCACCCAATCTGTTCATCACCATGACGTGTAACCCCAACTGGCCTGAAATCAAGGAAAATCTTAGACCTGGAGAGAAGGCATCTGATCGACCGGACGTTGTTGCGCGTGTGTTCATGCAGAAGCTGAAGACCCTCAACAAGGACCTCGACGAAGGTCTACTGGGTGTTGTAGCTGCCCGGATTCACGTGGTGGAGTACCAAAAACGTGGTCTACCTCACGCCCATATCCTGCTAATTATGCGACCGGAAGACAAGCCCGTAACGGCGGAGGATGTCGACCGGTTGACGTCAGCCGAGCTTCCGGACAAGGAGACACACCCTGAGCTCTATGAAACCGTCATTTCAAATATGTTGCACGGTCCCTGTGGGCAACAAAACCCTAGCTGCCCCTGCATGAAGAACGGCAAATGCTCCAAGAAATTCCCCAAACAGTTCGCAGAAGAAACGATAATGGTTGAGGATAAGTATCCTACGTACAAGAGACGTCGTCGACCTGAAGGAATTCTGAGCCACAAAGGGAAGGTGTGGGATAACGCGAAGATCAACCAGTGGGTCGTGCCTTACAATCCATTTCTATCGCAGAAATATGACTGCCACATCAACGTTGAAGTATGCGCTACAAACAAGGCAGTGAAGTACATCTACAAGTATGTCTACAAGGGTTCGGATATGACGACGATCACTATTGAAGGAGAAGAAATTCAGGCGAACGAGATTCTTCAGTACTTGCTGGGTCGCTATATTTCTCCGGTAGAGGCTTGCATGCGACTATTCGGCTTTCCCACACAAGGTTCTTCACATGCCGTTGTGAATCTTCCTATCCACCTGGAAGGAATGAGCCTGGTCACGTATCGAGATCATGCAACGACTCCACAGCTTCAGAACTTGGTCCGGCGAGGAGATCGAACAAAGTTGACTGCATTTTTCAATTTGTGTACGCAAGACCCAGAAGGGACCGCTGATTTGCTGTACAAGGATGTGCCTGTGAAGTACAGGTGGGATGATCGGTTGAAGTATTGGGTACCGTACAGAAGATACGTTGCTTCGCTGGGTAGATTGGTACACGTCTCGCCACAAGACCCAGAGCGGTTTTACCTTAGACTTCTACTGTGCCATCGGCGATCACCCAAATCATTCGAAGATATTCGCACAGTGAATGGAGTAGTCTACGATACCTTTCACGACGCAGCACTGGCTGCCGGGTACTTGGAGAATGATCAAGAGTGGGAAGAATGCTTAGCGGAGGCAGTTTCGTTTAAGATGCCATCCGCTTTGCGCCAACTTTTGGGAATCATTTTGGTTTACTCGCTACCTGACCATGCTTCTGCTCTGTGGGATCGGTTTAAGAAGGATTTGTCAGAAGACTTTTTCAGATCCATCCAGGAAAGGACGCGCAAAATAACATTGACCGTGACGAGGAAGTTAGCTGGCGCATGGCAGAGTATAAGTGCCTGATGTGGTTGGCGCACTATCTGATTTCGAACGGAAAAACGCTGAGTATGTATGGCCTTCCTGACCTTGAAACGTACAGCGATGTTTCTGATGAAGTCGCGCGCCAGTCTGCGGATCCTATGGATATCGTCGCACAGGAGGTAGCAGCGTACGAACCGGACGACCTTGAGAGAACTGCGACGCTTGCGGATCAGATGAACGAGAACCAGAAAGACATTTTTGACCAAGTCATCGAAGCTGTTAATCACCCAGTCGGTGGACAGAAGCTGTTTTTTGTGGACGGCCCGGGGGAACTGGCAAATCGTTCTTGCTGGAGCAGATACTTGCTCATGTTCGTCTACAGAGAAAGGTGGCGATAGCAGTGGCTTCCAGTGGAATCGCAGCGACGTTGCTGACAGGAGGACACACGGCACATTCTACATTTCGGATCCCGCTTAAACTGTCTGAGTTTTCGACATGTAGCCTGTCATGGCAGAGCCAGAAGGCAGAACTGATCCGCAAGGCAAGTTTAATCATCTGGGATGAAGCTCCTATGATGCATCGAGCGTGTTTCGAAGCTGTGGATCGGTCGTTCCGGGATATTATGAAGAACGAGTTGGAGCCATTCGGAGGCAAGGTCATGGTTTTCAGTGGAGACCATCGACAGATCCTGCCTGTCTTGAAGGATGCTACTCGGGCTGAAACGCTGGAGGCTTGCTTCAAGTCTTCCCCACTGTGGAGCCATTTACGACAAGTGCGTCTGACTGAGAACATGCGTGTTCAGACGGCACCGGATCCAGCAAGCGCCGCTGAATTGGCCGAGTTTTCCGACTTCTTACTTCAGATTGGGGAGGGTCGATATCCAGTTAACTCCGAAATTGGTGAGAACGACATATGCCTTCCACGCGACATGTGCATTGTACCAGGTGCACGAGCGGATGATCAATGGGATGACGAAGAAACCAAAGAGAACGAAAACATGGAAGCACCGCCAAATTTCAATCTACTACCTCCAACGGAAACATCTTCTGATCGAGGTGTTGATGATCCTGACGAGGACAGGCGAAAGCAAAATGTCAACGCGCTTATTGATGCAGTGTATCCTGGTGTTGGTGATGACAATCTCCCGGATGAGTACTTCGTTGAACGAGCCATTTTAGCACCAACGAACGCAAGTGTAAGGCGAATTAACGACATGGTCTCGGAGCGTCTTTCAGGAGAAACGAAAGAGTACCTCTCCGTTGACAGTCTCGAAGGTGTGGCGGATCCAAACATGTTTGAGCCAGAGTTCTTGAACTCTCTGAATTTCTCCGGCATTCCACCACACCGGATTGTATTGAAAGTTGGAACTCCGATCATTATGATTCGTAACTTGAACAGCGACGCAGGGTTGTGTAACGGAACACGACTTCGAGTAGTGTCACTGCGTGAGCGAAGCATTGAGGCTACGATTATGTCTGGGCCGTTCAAGGGAAAGTGCGTATTCATTCCACGTATCATCTTCTACAATGAAGATGACGACAAGGAATTCCCGTTCAAGCTTCGACGAAAACAGTTTCCTGTGGTTCCGGCTTTTGCGATGACGATCAACAAGGCCCAAGGACAGTCTATCCACCACGTGGGGATCTACCTCGCGTCCCCTGTGTTCGCGCATGGACAGCTGTATGTAGCGTTGTCGAGGGTGACTTCACGGAAGGCGATCAAGATAGCAGTGGACCCGGAAGCCATCGACGAAGACGGGAACATACACACCAAGAACATCGTCTATCGGGAGATCTTCGATTTTTAAGTGCATAATTCCATATTTTCATGAATAAAATCACTTACATTTTCTCTTTGTGGTTTTCGTGTTTAAAAATCTTGAACCCTGTAATATTTTCAACTTCACAGGTCTTTAATTAACCTTAACCTAACTACTGGGACCAACCATGTCCAAGCGTCCGCGTAGCGGGCGCCCAGAGCGCTAGTTTCCCGCACCTTAAAATCCGGCTCTGTCTGTCTGTCTGTCTGTCCGTCTGTCCGTCACTCCGTCACGCCCCTCTCCACCGGACTGAGCCTCTCGGTTGGCATCTTTTTTGGAGCGCATCTCTATACATTTTTCACCCATCAAATCAGCTGCACCTATCGTATTGACTGGAACTTTCTTTCCAAAAATTACAAAAATAGCACTGTCCGCATTATGATTCGCACTTAGCTGGAGTGTCGTCGAACTTAACCGAAATCGAACAGTAGTGCATTCTGAACCCATATTTTGGACAAGCATTTTCTACCAGTATCTAATATAATGATATTTGTTTTTTTATTCTTTTATTTAATACTAAAACCACCATCGTAAAACTGCTCTACTAAACTGGCCGCGTCATCCAATTGATATGAACTGGTTGGCAAACCTGCGTTAGTGCTCGGAGTGCAAACACCGCCCTCTGCAGACAGATAGAATAGTGTAAATCAAGAAAAAGGGTATTTTTTAGTATAATGTTCTGTTTTTTTCGTTTCAACTCGCACTTTAAGCTATCTAACAGCTGCAGGTTGATCTGGTTTAATGTGGTGAAACTTGAGCGAGGTTTTTCAACGACGCTGCTGTCTTAGAACGTGTGTTTATAGTGCCGACTAAGTAGTATATAATTCTAGCTATGCGTGCGCAGTTGGCGCGCTCAGACGCGCACCTCGATTAAAGCCATGCTATTTATGTAGCTACGCCAAGCGGTTTGTGCTCCACGTTGATGCAGGTGATGTTATACACAGTTCGAATGCTTATCGGTTCTGTACAACTATCTACCAGTGGTATGGCACAGGCTTCGACTGCAGCTATCGTGATAGTTGCACTACTACAGTGATTCGGCAGCTGCAAAACATCATACATTGTACTATTACCACAATAGCCAATCTAAATGGCATTTTACTTGCCGAACGGCGTGTAACGCAGTGGCTACGATTGGGAAATACTACAGATTCTGAACATCACGATCCACACAGCCTAGCACATAACGGAGATCGGCCGCCAGCAGCAAGTTATGTAGGATCAGAATGGAGATATAGCAAGTAGCGAGTTTGGATGCTTAGTCTAATCATTTATATAACATGCAGCGATCAAATCATTTTACAATCAAGAGTACATTAGAAGACCTAAGTGTAAATTAGCCTAACTTTGAGTAGTTGTGCGAGATTATCTACTGCAGCTATCATGGCAACTACGGTATGATATAGTTTGATATAGACTGCATAGCACTTAAGATTGCCGTGCTACAGTGAAAATGTGGGTCAACAGCTCTGCACCTATGTTTAGTAAGTTTCGTTGTAAAAGTAAAATGCAATTTAACTATCTGTGCTACTGCTGACGCTGGCGCAATGTCTGAACTATCGCGCTACAAGTGACTGAGTTGCCCTGGCCCAGAAGTGAAAACAACATCGTATGATATGGAGCGGCAGCCGCGTTGCAGTCGTCAATCTATTCCCTAATATATAGTTTCAGTTATTTAAATTGGATATACTCCATTCAATCAAGATCGGTCGGTACGAATATTCACCAGTTTCAACAGCGATCGTCTAGGTTGTCGTATATCCATTTCTTTGGGCGTTCATGATAACGGCAGCAAACTATATGGGCAGTACTTCAGTGAATCGCTCAACGAGGTTGGCGAAGATCTGTCAACGTGATACGGGAACACTTTCCTATGGTAAAAGCTTCTGAGGTCAGGTTGGGTGGGGGTGACATTAATTACAAGATTTTTTACAACAATAACAATTAAATGTTGTATTATATCACGATAAAAACGTAGTCAAAGTTGGAATACTAAACGTGCACGCTGTTAAGAGATATTATTTTCAACCTCTTATAAACACACTTCTATCAATTATCGTATGAGATCACGAGCTCCAACAAAAGTTAAACGAAGCATCCGCGTAGCGGATGCCCAGAGCGCTAGTTTCCCGCACCTTAAAATTGGGCTCTGTCTGTCCGTCTGTCTGTCTGTCTGTCTGTCCTTCGGTCACGCTCCTTTCCACCGGACTGAACCTCTTGGTTAGCATCTTTTTCGGTGCCCACTTCGCATACATTTTTCACCCATCAAAACAGCTGCACCTATCGTATTGACTGGAACTTACTTTCCAGAAATTACAAAAATAGCACTGTCCGCATTATGATTCGGACTTATCTGGAACGTTCTCGATTCGAACGTAATCGGATTTTTCGAACCTAACTGAACGATCTCGAACTTAATCGAAGGATCTCGAACCTAATCGAATTATCTCGAACTTAAATGGATTTCAAATTCACATTTCGCCATTTCAAAATCGGCGCCGTCGACGACACTAGGAGCGCGAACTGCGGGGGCTCTAGAGCAGCTAGGAGGAAGCGAGCGCCGCAGAGAACTTAGGTAGGTGTAGGCACATAGCTAATTAACGTATTAATAAAGTCTTTACGGCTTCGGGAGTTCCGCCTGTTGGGAGAACTGGTACCTTCTGGGGCAACCAAGACTTACTGTGCGCGTTAGAGAGGGAAACCGGAGCCGTGCATTGGGTGAGATATCCACCACTGCACGGAGGGATGGGTATCCAAAGACGGCCATACTGATGAGGCCTAGCCAGCCCCCAGAGGAGCCCATTCCCTGCCCAGAGTTGCCAGGACGACCCTCTCGAAGCAAACGTTACAGTAGAGTCACAGTTTCGTTCCTCTCTGGCAAAAAGTGTCTTTCCGAGGCGGGGATTTCTACCCCCGGAGGCACAATTCCAGGACACGAGGGCGATAAGGAGGTTGCAGCTGGAGCCCGTTGCCGTACTAAGGTTTAGTCCTGTCGCACCTTTGCTCTCCGGAGCCGCGACCCTGAGGCGCCCATGTTTGCCCGCCAGCAGCATGGGAAGTCTCATACCCAGCCGAGGCGCTGAGGCAGATCCATGTGGCGAGAAGAGCCGGCTTGGCCGGGCCGCCTGCCTTATCCTCGGAGAGTGGTCGTGTATGGGGCCGGCACGTTGGATTTGGGGGTGACCCCAGTCCCGTGCTTCTGTGTCCGCGACAGGGCGCGTGCGGACAGCCACGGGGCATGGTCGCGGACCTGCCGAGTCATTGGGGACAGTGACTTGAGGGCTTATGGCTTACCTTTTGTTTAGCGGTGAACTGAGACCTTTTACTTCGGTGAAAGGAAATTTTTTTGCCGCGGCATCTGGAACCGCTTACCGCACGTTTTTCCAACACAAGAAGAAGCGCGAAGATGTAGACAATGAAGAAAGTAAGAGTTTAGACTAACGTAGGTTTGTGTTAAGTGTTTGTAGGAGCAATGGCGAGAAAGCGCAAGTATGGAAGCGAAGAAGAAGTCAAAGCAGCCTATCGTGCGCCAGATGGGCACGAAGAACCTGCTGCAAAACGACGAAGGATGAAGAACCTCAGTGCAGCTTTGATCCGGTTTAGAAAGCAGCAGTCTGAGACGAGAGATCAGGAGAATGCAGACTCCATTCCGGCGGTTGTCAGTGCGTTGCAGGCTGTTGAGATCGGGTCTGAACAGAATGCGACGGTGGCAAGTACGTCAACTGCCGTCGCAGAACCTCCACGACCTGCCAACTCTAGGTTTGCAGTAGGCATCGAGTCAGCAACAAATAATCACCCAGAGCCACGACGTAGTCCAACGGCCAGGCGTTCCCGAGCCAATATGACGCCGTCTCAATTAGCTCGCGTTCGTGCGTCAGATGCGGAGAGGAAACGTCGAGCCAGGGCTAACCGATCGGAGTCGCAAATAGATCGAGATCGGCAGCAAGACGCTCTGCGTGCTAGGGCCCGACGTGCGCTAATGAATCCCGGTGAAGTGGAACAATTACGTGAAACCAATCGTGTCTCTCACAGTAATCAGAGGGGCGAACTTTCAAGTGAACAGCGAGAACTACAAAGATATCAAGATGCTGAAGCGCACCGGGAGCGCAGGGAAGGTATGTCATCGGAAGAGCGGCAGGCAATGCGAGATGAGGACGCCGCTACTCGACGAGCAACAAGAGATGCCATGACGGAAGAAGATCGTCAGGCAATGCGAGATGAGGACGCCGCTGCTCGAAGAGCGACAAGAGAATGTATGGCGGAGGGTGATCGTCAGACGATGCGAGAAGAAGATGCCGCTGCTCGACGAGCAACAAGAGAGACCATGAGCGAGGAAGAACGTCACGACATAAGAGAACAGGATGCTGAAATGCATAGGGTGCGCAGAGAACGTATGGCGGAGGAAGAACGTCAGTCTGTACGAGATCAAAACGCCGCTGCTCGACGAGCCGCAAGAGATGCCATGACGGAGGAAGAACAACAGCCACACGAGATCGAGCCACCGCCGCTCGGCAAGCAATACGAGATGCCATGACGGAGGAAGAACTTGGTCAACGACGAGAAGCAGAGCGATTTCGACGCCGGTCTCGAAAGTACCAAAAAGGACTTGCGTACTACGAAGCGTTCGACCCATCTACCATTCCAGGTGGCCGCCATTATTTCTCCCGGTACACGGACGAAAACCTGGAGCGCGAGCGAGTCTGTCAGCACTGCGGCGCTTGGAAATTTCCCGACGAAACCGAAGGAAGTTGTTGTCGTAAGGGATTGGTGACTGTTCCTCCCCCTCGCGAAGCTCCAGCTGAACTTAACAGACTCTTCGGCAATCCGAGATTCAAACAGTCGATCCGCGCATACAACAACGTCTTTGCGTTCACATCAATGGGATCCTCACGTACCCGCTCTCTCAACGTTGACGAAAGGGTAACTCGAAGTGGTGTATACAACTTCCGCGTACAAGGGTCTGTCTGTCATCGTATGGGAGCACTACTACCGCCACTCAACCGCCGACCAATGTTTGCGCAAGTATACATTAATGATCCGGATATGGAAACACGCGTAGCAAGCCGGATGGGGATGACAGATGGATTGGATCCGGCTATTCTGGAAAAAATCGACCAGGTGATGACTGCTCACAACGGGTACACACAACAGTTTCTGAACGCCCGCAGAATTTTGATCGATCGTGCTGGACCAGCATACCAAGCAGCCGTGGAGCAGTTTGCACGGCAATTAGTTGCTGGCGAAGCAAGACCTGGCGATAACCCTGCACTGCGTCTGAATGAGTTTCTGCCTCGAGATGAGGATCTACGACTTCGGTTGCATGTGGCGCGGAACGCAAATCCGGGTACCCACAATGTACCCACTGCATCCGAAGTGGCAGCTATCATTATTGATCGAGCTGCGGCCGAGCATAGAGATATCATTTTGAATACCCGTCAGGGAGGCTTCAAACGAATTTATGAAACGAGTGAGAGCTACGATCCACTTCAATACCCTCTCCTGTTTCCGTACGGAGAGCCGGGATGGACATACGACCTTCCATATGTGGGCAACCCTGTGGACAGTAACGGTAAACCACTGACAATGTCACTCCGAGAGTACGAATCGTATGTTCTTCATGACCGGACTGCGAGCAATTCTCTCATTCTCCGAGGAGGACGCCTGACCCAGCAGTATTGTGTGGACCAATGGGCCAAATGTGAGCAAGAACGCCTGCGGTTCATAGAAAAGAACCAACTTCAGTACAGATTGGAAACACTGCAAGGTCTCACCGATGCCCTGCGGAACGAATCTGTCGATGTACACAGAGTGGCTGCAAATGAGGAAGTGGCACAACGTAGGTCTACGGCTACTACACGGCAATCACGGGACACAGGGGTAGACTCAGCTGAACCTGAAGCAGAGAACATCGGTCGTAAGGTCATTATACCTCCAACCTTTACGGGAGGGCCGCGCTATATGTACCAGCGTTTCCTGGATGCCATGGCTATAGTCCGAGAGACGGGTGCACCCAATTTGTTCATCACCATGACGTGTAACCCGAACTGGCCTGAAATCAAGGAAAATCTAAGACCTGGAGAGAAGGCATCTGACCGTCCGGACGTTGTTGCGCGTGTGTTCATGCAGAAGCTGAAGACCCTCAACAAGGACCTCGACGAAGGTCTACTGGGTGTTGTAGCTGCCCGGATTCACGTGGTGGAATACCAAAAACGTGGTCTACCACACGCCCATATTCTGCTGATTATGCGCCCGGAAGACAAGCCCGTAACGGCGGAGGATGTCGACCGCTTGACGTCAGCAGAGTTGCCAGACAAGGAGACACACCCTGAACTCTATGAAACCGTCATTTCAAATATGTTGCACGGTCCCTGTGGACACAAAACCCCAACTGCCCCTGCATGAAGAACGGCAAATGCTCCAAGAAATTCCCCAAACAGTTCGCAGAAGAAACGATAATGGCTGAGGATAAGTATCCTACGTACAGGAGACGTCGTCGACCTGAAGGAATTCTGAGCCACAAAGGGAAGGTGTGGGATAACGCGAAGATCAACAGTGGGTCGTGCCTTACAACCCATTTCTATCGCAGAAATATGACTGCCACATCAACGTTGAAGTATGCGCTACAAACAAGGCAGTGAAGTACATCTACAAGTATGTCTACAAGGGTTCGGATATGACGACGATCACTATTGAAGGAGAGGAAATTCAGGCGAACGAGATTCTCCAGTACTTGCTGGGTCGCTATATTTCTCCGGTAGAGGCTTGCATGCGGCTGTTCGGCTTTCCCACACAAGGTTCTTCACATGCCGTTGTGAATCTTCCTATCCACCTGGAAGGAATGAGTCTGGTCACGTATCGAGATCATGCAACGACTCCGCAGCTTCAGAACTTGGTCCGGCGAGGAGATCGAACGAAGTTGACTGCATTTTTCAATTTGTGTACGCAAGACCCAGAAGGGACCGCTGATTTGCTGTACAAGGATGTGCCTGTGAAGTACAGGTGGGATGATCGTTTGAAGTATTGGGTACCGTACAGAAGATACGTTGCTTCGCTGGGCAGATTGGTACACGTCTCGCCACAAGACCCAGAGCGGTTTTACCTTAGACTTCTACTGTGCCATCGGCGATCACCCAAATCATTCGAAGATATTCGCACAGTGAATGGAGTGGTCTACGATACCTTTCACGACGCAGCACTGGCTGCAGGGTACTTGGAAAATGATCAAGAGTGGGAAGAATGCTTAGCGGAGGCAGTTTCGTTTAAGATGCCATCCGCTTTGCGACAACTTTTGGGAATCATTTTGGTTTATTCGCTACCGACCATGCTTCTGCTCTGTGGGATCGGTTTAAGAAGGATTTGTCAGAAGACTTTTTCAGATCCATCCAGGAAAGAGACGCGCAAAATAATATTGACGTGACGAGGAAGTTAGCTGGCGCATGGCAGAGTATAAGTGCCTGATGTGGTTGGCGGACTATCTGATTTCGAACGGAAAAACGCTGAGTATGTATGGCCTTCCTGACCTTGAAACGTACAGCGATGTTTCTGATGAAGTCGCGCGCCAGTCTGCGGATCCTATGGATATCGTCGCACAGGAGGTAGCAGCGTACGAACCGGACGACCTCGAGAGAACTGCGACGCTTGCGGATCAGATGAACGAGAACCAGAAAGACATTTTTGACCAAGTCATCGAAGCTGTTAATCACCCAGTCGGTGGACAGAAGCTGTTTTTGTGGACGGCCCGGGGGAACTGGCAAATCGTTCTTGCTGGAGCAGATACTTGCTCATGTTCGTCTACAGAGAAAGGTGGCGATAGCGTGGCTTCCAGTGGAATTGCAGCGACGTTGTTGACAGGAGGACACACGGCACATTCTACGTTTCGGATCCCGCTTAACTGTCTGAGTTTTCGACATGTAGCCTGTCTTGGCAGAGCCAGAAGGCAGAACTGATCCGCAAGGCAAGTTTAATCATCTGGGATGAAGCTCCCATGATGCATCGAGCGTGTTTCGAAGCTGTGGATCGGTCGTTCCGGGATATTATGAAGAACGAGTTGGAGCCATTCGGAGGAAGGTCATGGTTTTCAGTGGAGACCATCGACAGATCCTGCCTGTCTTGAAGGATGCTACTCGGGCTGAAACGCTGGAGGCTTGCTTCAAGTCTTCCCCGCTGTGGAGCCATTTACAACAAGTGCGTCTGACTGAGAACATGCGTGTTCAGACGGCTCCGGACCAGCAAGCGCCGCTGAATTGGCCGAGTTTTCCGACTTCTTACTTCAGATTGGGGAGGGTCGATATCCGGTTAACTCCGAAATCAGTGAGAACGACATATGTCTTCCACACGACATGTGCATTGTACCAGGTGCACGAGCGAGATGATCGATGGGATGACGAAGAAACCAAAGAGAACGAAACCATGGAAGCACCGCCAAACTTTAATCTTATCCCGCCAACGGAAACATCTGCTGATCGAGGTTTTGATGATCCTGACGAGGACAGGCGAAAGCGCAATGTCAATGCGCTCATTGATGCAGTGTATCCTGGTGTTGGTGACGACAATCTGCCGGATGAGTACTTCGTTGAACGAGCCATTTTAGCACAACGAACGCAAGTGTGAGGCGAATTAACGACATGGTCTCGGAGCGTCTTTCAGGGAGAAACGAAAGAGTACCTCTCTGTTGACAGTCTCGAAGGTGTTGCGGATCCAAACATGTTTGAGCAGAGAGTCTTGAACTCTCTGAATTTCTCCGGTATACCGCCCAACCGGATTGTATTGAAAGTTGCAACTCCAATCATTATGATTCGCAACCTGAACAGCGACGCAGGGTTGTGTAACGGAACACGACTTCGAGTAGTGTCACTGCGTGAGCGAAGCATTGAAGCGACGATTATGTCTGGGCCGTTCAAGGGAAAGCGCGTATTCATTCCACGTATCATCTTCTACAATGAAGATGACGACAAGGAATTCCCGTTCAAGCTTCGGCGAAAACAGTTTCCTGTGGTTCCGGCATTTGCGATGACGATCAACAAGGCCCAAGGACAGTCTATCCATCACGTGGGGATCTACCTCGAGTCCCCTGTGTTCGCGCATGGACAGCTGTACGTAGCATTGTCGAGGGTGACTTCACGGAAGGCGATCAAGATAGCAGGACCCGGAAGCCATCGACGAAGACGGGAACATACACACCAAGAACATTGTCTATCGGGAGATCTTCGATTTCTAAGTGCATAATTCCATATTTTCATGAATAAAATCACTTACTTTTTCTCTTGTGTTTTTCATGTGTAAATCCTTGAACCTGTAATATTTTCAACTTCACTGGTCTTTATTAACCTTAACCAAACTACTGGACCAACCATGTCCACGCGTCCGCGTAGCGGGCGCCCAGAGCGCTAGTTTCCCGCACCTTTTAAATCGGGGCTCTGTCTGTCAGTTCAGTCCGTCACGCCCTCTCCACCGGACTGAGCCTCTCGGGTGGCATCTTTTTTGGTGCGCGTATGTATACATTTTTCTCCCATCAAAGCAACTGC